>JASVEL010013300.1:0-119152 GCA_032618575.1 Nicotiana noctiflora | reverse complement strand
CATAATCAACATAATCATACCCAATAAAATTATAATTATTACCTGAATGGTAGTACAAAACTAGGTCTTGTGTTCCCTTAAGATATCTCAGGAATTTTTTGGCAGCTTCCTTGGGGTTTGACTGAAACCTTGCACATAGACCCACACTAAAGATAATATGTGCATGCTTGCAGTAAGATAAAGGAGAGATCCAATGATGCCTTTATACAATGTTTGATTTACAGAAGAGCCAAATTCGTCCATGTCTAGCCGAATAGCAGTGGCAATGGGAGTGTCAATCACTTTTGATTCTTCCATGACATACCTCTTCAAAAGCACTTTGATATACTTCTGCTGACTAATGAATCTTCCCTTTGTGAACTGCTACCTAAGAAGAAATTCAACTCACCCATCATTCTTATCTCAAAACCCACTTCTCATGAGTTTTGAAAATTTCTCACATATTGAATCAATTGTTGCCCCAAAAATGATATCGTCCACACATTCCTGAACAATGAGCAGGTTCCTCCCTCATTTCTTTAGAAACAAAGTGTTGTCAATTTTTCCTCTTGCAAAACCATTTTCTAAGAGAAACTTTGATAACCTCTCATACCAAGCTCGAGGAGCCTGCTTCAACCCGCACAGTGTCTTGTCCAATTTGAACATATATTTAGGGTGTTCATGACATTCAAAATCTATATGTTGCTTTACATAGACTTCTTCCTTGAGGAAACCATTCATAAATGTACTTTTGACATCCATTTGAAATAGAGTGAATTCCATATGTGATGCAAAAACAATGAGGATTATGATAGCATTCATATGAGAAACTAGAGCAAAAGACTCATCATAATCAATTCCTTCCTCCTAATTATAGTCTTGGACCACTAGCCTTGCCTTGCTCCTTGTATTGTTTTCATGTTCATCAAGCTTATTTCTAAATACCCACCTGGTCTCTATGATGGTCTGATGTGAGGGTCTAGGTATCAGGTGCCATACTTTGTTTCTTTCAAATTGATGCAACTCATCTTGAATGGTTGTGATCCAGACTGCATCTTTTAAGGCTTCCTTAATATTTTTAGGCTCTATTTGTGAGAGAAATGCTGAGAAGGCAAGTGAATATTTGGCTTTTGATCTGGTTTGGTCTCCTGAATCCAGAGGAGTAATTATGTTGTCGAGAGGATGGGAGCTCTTGTGTTTCCAGTTGGGCAGTTGAATTTCATTTGCGGGGGAGATGGGTAAGCCTGACTGGTTCTTTTGTATCCTTCTTTCTGCTACATGTGGAGTGCTTTGAACTGCATCAATTATTCTTTCTTCAGCTTCAGTGGTTGTAATTGTAGTACATGGTTCCTCTCCGACTGATAAGGAAGAGATTGCATTGTCTTCACTTGTCTCTGTTACACTCCGTAAGTTTGACAACCTTAATACCATTATATCAACAACAACAACAACAACTACCCAGTATAGTCCCACAAGATGGGGTCTGGGGAGGGTAATATGTAGACAAGCATTACCCCTACCTAAAAGGGTAGAGAGGCTGTTTCCAATCGACCCTCGGCTTAGAGAAGGAAAGGGAAAGCAACAACAAAAACAAAAACAAAGGAGCATTAGTAATTCCGGCAGAAATCGCATAAATAGTTATCTAAACATAAGAATTATACATAAAATGACATGCAATAATATCAAACAGTAGCTACCATAAATAACTACCATAAGGGGGACACAATCCAATGCACGAATCATCTATGAGTCGCCCTGACAAGCCTCACCCAACCCCGGGAAAGGAGTACAAAAAATTCTAGGAGCCCCTATCCTACAACCCTGATACTAGACCTCCATACTTTTCTATCAAGGGCCATGTCCTCGGAAATATGCATCCTAGCCATGTCATGCCTAATCACCTCTCCCCAATACCTCTTAGGCCTCCCTCTGCCTCTCCTCACGCCGATCACCGCCAGTCGCTCACAACTTCTCACCGGGGCATCAGGACTTCTCCTCCGCACATGCCCGAACCACCTGAGCCTCCCTTCACGCATCTTCTCATCCACCGGGGCCACCCCCACCTTCTCTCGAATAACTTCATTCTTAATCTTAATCTTAATACCATTATATATGTATATATATTTGATATGGTATTTTGAGTGGAACATTTTTGTAAAGAAAAGGTTTGAAAAAATATGATTATATATAATTATTAATATTACTACTTTCGGATATGATTTAAATTATACACATAATATCAATTTTATGAGATTTTTTTAATTGTAAAGATATAAATTATCTTTTTCCACAAGAAATAAAAAAAGATTATCCTTTTTACCATTTTAAGAATTAAGCATACGAAAATTTGTACGCTTTCTATGAGATTAGGAAGATTAGAAGTTGAGAAAATATATCTATATTTTTTTACATGGATATTTTAATGAAATAATAATATATGTATTTATTTTATATGGTACCACATGATCATAATAATGAAGTGTATAAAGTATGTTAAAAATAAGTAGTATTTTAAGTAATTTGAGATAATTCTTAATTATATAGATGATTGATTAATTATGGGGATAATTATAATTAAGTGGATAAAGATCCTTTCTGGGGGCTGCCACTTGTCATCAAATCCAAAGTGGCACTAATAGGCTTGATGATTCATACATGAAATGCCTTGTTTACACGTACAAATTCTTGGATTGAAAAACTAGGCTAAGCCATTTTGGTCTCTTTACTGATAATTAACGTGAGGTTTTATAAGAATCTTCATCAATTCATAAAAATAGGAATAGAAATGTTATCCAAGAGTTTCTTATCCAAATCACATAAGAAACGTCATTTCGGGGATGGAAAGGTTTCGGCCAAGATTCCTTTGACCAACGTGATTGCATTGAGCTTTTCATATAACTTAGTTCCATATTTTGTCAAGAGAATCGTTTAAGTTTATCCCTTTCTTCTCTTTGGCATGATTCATATGATACAAACGAAACGAGTCAATGCAAAACTTCCATAAATGACTCTATTCACGTAAATGCTAGAGATACATATGTTCTTGATTCCTTATGTGTCATATTATTTTATCATGTGTTCATGGGTCTCAGAAAAATATGTAAGTTGATAAAGTTTATTTCATGATATTAATTAGAAGTATAATGGTCTTATGACGTACCAAGAGATTTTATTAACGTATTTCATATGCATTTCATGCATACATGCCCATGACTAGATATATATATATATATATATATATATATATATATATAGGTTACGACGTTATATACGCACCACCATCTGATCAACTGGTATACATTGATGATTTTGCGCACAGTAGACGAGATGATATGATGAGATGCCCTCAGAGGCTTGATGATCTTATGAACACATGTACCTATGTACGATATGACATTCATACACATATGCATGTCACTATAAGTATTTCATGATATACAGAGTCATCTAGACTTACATGTTGAGTCATTTACTCTATATTTCTTCCATGTCTTTTATGTACTTATTTATGTGCCTTACATACTCGGTACATTATTCGTACTGACGTCCCTTTTGCCTGGGGATGCTGCATTTCATGCCCCCAGGTCCCGATAGATAGGCAGAGAATCCTCAACTAGGCTATCAGCTTCGCCAAAGATGTTGGTGCGCTCCATTTGCTCCGGAGTTGCGTGTTTGGTCAGTATGATTTAGACGCGTATTGCTTGGTATGGCGAGGCCCTGTCCCGAACTTTGTGATAAGTAAGTACTCTTAGAGGCTTGTCGACATATGTCATGTATACGAATGCTTGTATGGCCTTGCTGCCCTATGTTTTGAGTTTACAACTGATCTTATTGGTCTTATAGGCTCGTATGTCAAATGTATAAGTTTTTATGTCAGGTTGGGTCGTTCTATATTGAGTATTCCCTTATGTTTATTCCGATTAGCCCATGACATCTCGTTTGGCCCATTTTCCAGCGAAGGTACAATAAGAAAGATATGTTATACTGGTACTCAGTTGAGTAAGGCACTGAGTGCTCGTTGCGACCCATAGGGGTTTGGGTCGTGACAATCTCCTTCACTTGACTCATCATATCTGTCTTTCCATTTGGCATATCAATGACCTTTCTTTGAACCAACATAGAATCTCCATCTAGATCATTATTCTTGTTGTTCTCACATGAGAGATATGACTCGTCAAAGATTACGTGTATACTCTCTTCAACACACTAAGTCCGCTTGTTATATACCTTGTAGGCTTTACTATGAGAAGAGTACCCCAGAAAAATTCCTTCATCACTCTTGGCATCAAATTCTTCAAGCCGATCATTTCCATTGTTGAGAACATAACATTTGCACCCAAATGTTCTTAAGTGAGTCAGCTTGGGCTTCCTTCCATTAAGTAACTCATAGGGAGTTTTGTTCAAGAGAGACCTAATCATGCATCTGTTCACCAAGTAGCAGGCAATGTTGATAGCTTCAACCCAGAAGATCTTAGCAATCCCACTATCGATCATCATTGTTCTTGCCATTTCTTCAAGGGTTATGTTCTTCCTTTCCACAACTCTATTTTGCTGTGGAGTTCTTGGGGCTGAGAAGTGTTGGGTGATGCCATTCTCGTTGCATAATTCATCAAACTTAGCATTGTCAAATTCTGGTCTATGATCTGATCTAATACATGCTACCTTTGATTCTATCTTCACTTGAATTTTCTTCGTAAAGGCTTCAACAACTTTAAAGGTCTCATATTTTGTTCTAAGGAACAGAGCCCAAGTGAATCTAAAATAGTCACCCACTATCACAAAAATGTATCTTTTTACCCCCTGCTTTACGCTCTCATAGGGCCACATAGATCCATATGAAAGAGATCAAGTGGTTTTGAGGTGCTGGCATTCTTCTTTGGCTTGAATGAGGATTTTACATGCTTTCCTCTAGTGCAGGCATCACAAACTTTGTGCTTTTTGAACTTTAACTTGGGCAGACCACGAACCAGGTCATTCTGAATCAGCTTATTCAGTAGAGAGAAGCTTGCATGCCCCAGCCTTCTGTTCCACAGTTCACATCATCATTAGCTGCTTTCAAGCTGCTCAGATCACCACTTTGTAGGGACTCGAAATCAACAACGTAGATATTTTTGTATCGTTTAGCCAGATGTACCATTTCAACAATTACTAAATTTGTAACTGTGTATATCTTTGACAAGAACTCCACCTTGTTTCCTTTCTCACATATTTGAGAAACACTCAAGAGATTGTACTTAAGACCATTGACATAATACACATTGTCAATTGAGTGAGCTAGTGACTTTACAAATGTTCTAACACCAAGAATGTATCCTATTTTGCCATTTCCAAAGGATACACTCCCTCATTGCAGGGCTCTTAGTGAAAGAAAGTCCATGGTATTTCCAGTCATGTGCTTTGAGCATCCACTGTCCATGAACCATTGTTGACAGTTTCCTTTCACTGTTCTCTGTACAAGGAAATCAAGGGTTAGATTTAGGAACCTAAACAAGTTTGGGTCCCTTGTAATAAGGAAAGGGATGAATAAGGTCTCATTTGTTTGCACTTAATAGAGGTCTGAATCTTAATTATTCAGATCTCGGACATTAAGTGCGTTTATTTTTAAAATCTGAATCTTAATTATTCAGATCTTAATCATTAAGTGTGTTTTTTTTTCACTTCACAACCACTTAATGGGTCTGAATAGGTCTGTATGATTAAGATCTATAAGAGAGACTTAATTTTATTAAGATGCTATCACATATTTATTATTAATTACAATCACCGCCTACCATTATCAACCACCACGACCACCTCCTCCTCCCCCTCCTCCACCACCACTATAGTCAACCACCACCACCACGGTCATCCTCAATCATAGTCGCCACCATTATCGACCACCACCATCCACTATCCTCACCACTCCGACCACCATCATTCTCACCCACATCAACACTTATCCACCTCAACTACCATAACCAACCATTCAATTACCATTAACAACCACATCCGGCATCGCCCATCATTATAACATACTGCCACCTTCCTCAATCACAAACCACCGCCCGCCATTATTAACTATCACCACCCACCACCACCATCCTCAATCATAATCGCCACCATTACCAATCACTACTAGCTACTATCATTAACCACCATCATCAATAAAAACTACCACCAACCACCACCTCTAGTCGGCATTCACCCGTTAGCCATCACCACTGATAATTGTAATATTTTAAAAAAAACTATATATTTTATTAATAGAATATTAGATTAGTTAGTATTTCATTTGAATTTTATGTTTATTATTTTTAATAAAGATAAATTTTATGTATTCAGATGTTAAAAATCAATCAGTCTTAATTTTTAGTGTTCAGATCTTGATACACATCTTAATATATTCAGATGTGTATTCAGATTCAGATGTCTTAATCTTAATACACATCTTAATATTCAGATGTGTATTCAGATTTAGACGTCTTAATCTTAAAAAAACAAATGAGGCCAAGTACTCTTCTAGTTCGTGCAGGTAACATACGTTTTTTATGGGTGGCACCTAGTCCTCTTTCAGCAATTACTCTTTTAGCAAACACTTTGTTTTTCTGAAGATACTCAGCCCTGCTTCTCAATTATCTTTTAAATGCATATTGTTCCCACAGTAGGTGCAAAGCCAATTATCAGCCACAGTGTACTTGATATGAGAGTTTATAAGGAGTTCTCTCCCTTTGAAACCCTATTACATTCCTATTTCCGCCATTGTTAGCGTACGTGGAAGTAATGACATCCGAGGACCAGATCCACTTAAGAAACTTCTCAAGATCACTTTTTACTTTTTCCAATTATGCTTGAAGCTGTATGCTTTTCTCAAGTTCAGCACAAAAACTAGTTTTTACAGCATATAACTCGTTTTTAAGTTTAATGTGTGCCTCACCAGCCACTTCTTTTCCTTTTTCAGAATTCCCAGGCCTACATTCAGTTTTGAGTTCCTCTTTGTTTCCTTTAAGTCTACAATCACCTCTAAGAGGTCAAATTTTTCCTGCTCAATAACTACCACTTTCTCCACTAAGGCATCCTTTTCTTTACTAAAATTCTCAATGGTTTCTTTTAAGTCAACTACTACTACTACTACTACTACTACTACTACCATAAGATCATATCTTTCATGTTATATACTAGTGATTTTCTTAGTTAAACCCTCCTTTCATTTTATAGATTATCTATAGTTTCCCTTAAATAAACCACATAACCTACCAAGTTAGCTCTAGTTTGCTCAGCATCTCCTAAAGTTAAGGCATCCTTATCATTTACAAGACTATGGTAAGCATCAATTAACACATTAGCTAATGACATGAGTTTTTTAGGAGAGTAGGACTTTAGATTTCTCTGAACATCCCAAATATTTACCACATAATTGGTATCATCTTCATCATCATCTGATTGAGCCATAAAGCAACTATTGAGTCATAATCATTTTATACACTTTCAATTGTCATCATTGAGCTATCACCTGCATCATTTTCTTCTTCATACTCGCTGGAAGAATCTTCCCATGCTGCAAGAGCTTGCTTCACAACATTGTCAGCGGCGTTCTTTCTTTTGAAGCGTTTATCAAGAAATGGGTTCCTCTTGGCTGCTTTGTCAGAGTTGTATTTTAAGTGTTCTTGCTTCAGGAGAGGGAAATCTTTGATGAAATGCCATGGCTTTCTAGACTTATGACAGATGTCATAATTCTTTGGCTTGCTAGAACTGCCCCTCTTTGGTATACCTCAATTCCTTCGAACCATTTTCTGAAACCTTCTAGTTAAGTAAGCCATGTCACTATCCTCGCCACTTGAGTCATTGTTTTATGCCTTGAGTACCAGGTTCTTTTGCTTCTTTGGTTCTCTTCTTTCATTGTCCTTCTTCTTATTCTTCATTTAATAGGTTTTCAGATTCCCAACCAGCTCATCTATAGTCAACTCATGTAAATCATTTGCTTGAATAATGATATTCACTTTACTCTCCTAGGAACTGGGCAAAACATTGAGAACTTTCCTCACGAGCTTGTTCCTAGGAATGATTTCACCAAGCGAGTGTAGCTCATTTATGATGGAAGTGAATCGAGTGTGCATGTCTTGAATAGATTCATCGTCCTTCATTTTGAAGAACTCATATTTAGTGGCGAGCATGTCAATATTAGATTTCTTTACTTGAGTAGTTCCTTCGTGTGCTGTTTGTAAAGCTTCTCATATCTCTTTGGCAGATTGGAAAGCTGAAATCCCGTTGTATTCATTAGGACCTATACCACACACCAAAATTTTTTTGGCACGAAATTTTTTCTCCACAACCTTCTTGTGAGCATCTTTGTATTCTTTCCTCCTCTTAGGCACTGTCACAGCAAGATCTCCGACCTTTTTCGTAGGGACATATGGACTATCACATGTAACATCCCACAACTTGAAATCTTCAGCTATGATAAAGTCATGCATCCTTGTCTTCCACCACCCATAATATGGCCATTGAACTTGGTGGTCTGTAGGTAGACTAGCCCTCTTCAAAGTTGGGTGGAGCAGCCATGAGGATCCTTTCTAGGTGTTAACATGATAGAAAGAACCTGCTCTGATACCAATTGATATAATATATGAGTCAACCAAACTATATAGAGACCAACTCCTATATAGGTGTCCACAGATAAAGCTAATGCAACAGTAAGTAAAGAGCAGTGATCTTTTACGTGAAAAAATCCCTGCTCAAGGGATAAAAAAACCATGACCTTCACTAGTAGGATTTACACTTCACTATGAGCAATCTTTAGAATACAACCTATGCAACCTAGGAATTAAACTTTTAATTCGTCACTAACTTGTAATACACATATTACAAGATACTTTGCAATACAACTATTACAAAGACTTCAACTCATGATTAGCTCTAATCATGACACAAACACTAAAGGTTTATGGTTTACAAAGGGTTCCTAATTAAAGCTTCTAGATAAGCAAAGTAGGAATTACAATGAAGAACAATTACGAAGTTACAACTCAACTAAGGACATACAAGAGACTCGTTATAGGAACTGGTCTGTAGTGGTGTTGCACTTTGTTCTTGATGCACTTAAGAATTGAATGCTTGATTGTCACATGCTTAAAATGCTTGAATGAATTCTCAAGTGTTCAAGTGATGTTTTATTGTTAATACAACTAGGATGCCATCACTTGAATGATGTAGTCACTTTGTTGGTACAATGTCTTTCCCAATGAGAAGTGGCTGCTACACCATGCTGCATTGTTTGCGTGTTCAATGTAGACAGTCACTTTCCAGCTGTAGAGAGATTTCGTACTGTTGTCACGAGAACCTAAGGGGATTACGTCCTTGTATTGATTCTTTATCTTCTGAAGTCATAGCAACTCACATAAGCTTGAATCCGTTGATTGAATTGTGTACCAAATATATTAGGTTCCTTTCTTTGACAATAATTTCTTAGACCATTAAAACATAAACCTAAGGTACTATAAACCCATTACTATGTTAACTAGAAAGAAGGTTAATGAAACGATGGTCGACGTACCAACAACGTTGGTCGTAAGAATTGAAAGAAATCTGACGAAATCGAGCTTATTATTGCTTTAGATTGAACCATATATTTACTGAAACTGAAATTGAAAAAACTGAGAATTTCTTGTACTTCATTTTTACAATATTTTAAAGTTCTCCATTTTTATCACAAAGAAGGAAAAGAAAACAACAAAGTTAAAAACATGTACTCCTACTGACTACGAAATAACGCTGATGTAAGAGGTTATAAGCAACCGTTTGATCAGACCAACGGTTTCCATCCACAATTCTTTTTTTTTGGGGCAGTGAAAATAAACACAAAATTAATCATACTACAAACCCGACAATAGTACTCCAACAAATACTCCAAAAGGATAAATATGACTGTGGTTAAGTTATTAAGTGTACTTTTTCTTAACCATGGTTAAAAGCACAACAGATTTTGGAAACTGATGCTCTCTGTTTAATTTAAGCTAAAAAAGTATACATTCTTCTTGTGCTTTCTTTCTGTACAAAAAAAAAATATATACTGTGGAGAGTGCCTTCATACCTCGGCCACCTGCAAATTCCCAAACCTTTCGCCGCCTTCTACTACTACCCAATATCCTCTCTTTGCAATCTTTTTTACTCATTACTTTCTTTTCTTTATTTGTCCCTCCTCTCTCTCTAATTCTTCTTTACATTTTCGAGAAGTACAGTTGTTTTTCTTGGAGCTCAAAAACCCAAGTGGGGGTTTAGCTGTGAAGATTTGTACTTTTTTGGAAAGCTAGGTTGAGCATGTGGAGACCCAAATATTGGTGCTTTCAAGAATAGAAGAATTATCTTTGTTGAAGTAAATAATACTACTCAGTTCAAGACTGAAATTTTCTTGCATAAAGTTTGGTGCTTTTTTCATTTGGATGAGAGCTGATCTTGAAGCTGACTGTTAATTTCATGTGTTTTGAAGAGGTGGGTTTTGTTTTAAATTAACTAGTACTACTATTTTTTATTATATTAGTGTATAATTAATTGTGGGTTGTTAATTAATTTATGATATCTTGAAGGGGTTTGTACTCTAATGATTGAAATTGAATAAAAAGATTGAACTTTTTAACTCAAGGAAAGCTCAAGTTGGTTGCTTTATTATTTTAAAGTATCTTATGAAAACCCATTAAACAATTGGGGCTTTGACTGATAACTTAATTATTTATATTTTTACTACTGTTATGGGTTTTATATAATTTTACTCATTAGGACATTAGTTTATGGAAACAGTTTTTGGTTTTCCGTGTTATATGCTTGAGACTTCTAAAATGTTGGATTTTTGCTGGAAAAAAATGCTACTGGACCAGGTGTTGAAGGGTTCCTAATAATGTCAGAGTGCCCAAAGTTAGAGCAATTCTGAGTTAGCAGTTATCACACTTCTCTCCATCATGCCTCTCTCTGAGTTTTTGAAAATGGCTAGAGGGAAGCTTGAATCTGGTCAGCAGAAAGTCTCATCTACAACTCATCTCTCTTCTTTGTGAGTACTGTTCCCATTTTTGCATTTTGTTTTATTCCTCTATTGATTTGATTGGAACCAGTTGATTTGAGATTTAGCTAGTTGTTTGTTTGCTTTGTTTGTTTTTTTACTAAGTCGATGGTCTATCGAAAATAGTCTCTTTGGTGTGGTCAGCTTACACACTACCCTCTACCCTCCCAGACCCATTACTATCGTTGGTTGTTTTGAGAAATTTTCTTGTTATTTATGCAGTCCTGAGGATGACTTGGTTGAGCTTGTATGGGAAAATGGTCAGATTATGATGCAAGGCCAGTCCAGTAGTGCTAAGAAGAGCCCTATTCCTAATAAACTTCCATCAAGTGCCTCAAAGATTGGGAAGTTTGGTGTGATGGACTCTATGTTGAATGATATGCCATTATCTGTGCCCACTTGTGAATTGGATTTGATTCAAGAGGATGAAGGGGTGCCTTGGTTAGGTTATGCAGCAGATGATAGTCTTCAACAAGATTATTGTTCTCAGTTTTTGCCTGAAATATCTGGTGTGATGGCAAACGAACCATCCGGACAGAGTGAATTTGGTTTAATAAATAAGAGAGGTAGTTCCGATAGGATGATTAGGGATTCACATAGTGTTCCTATTCATAATGCTGTTAATTTTGAGCAAAGAAAGGTTTCTCCTTCGTCCAAATTTAGCCAGTTATGTTCATTGGCACCTCAGAAAGGTCATCCAGAATCAGGAGTTTCTGATATCTTTAGCAGTAAAATTAGCAATACTCCAGTGTCAGTGTATGGGGATTCAAGTCAAAATCAAGCTGCAGCTGGTGAAGTCAAAAGCATTAAAGTCCCAAAGCAAAATATGCCTGGAGCTGGAAGTTGCTCCACCTTGCTGAACTTTTCACATTTCTCAAGACCTGCTACATTTGTTAAAGCAGCGAAGCTTCAAAATATTACCGCTGGTCCGAATGTTTCAGATTCATATACCATAGAAGCAAAGGGGAGTAAGGAAGGAGAAAATGTGACAAAGAGCCACAATCATGTTAATGCTGCAGCAGTCGAAGACTATTTAAGTTCCAAGAAGGAAAATGACCTCCATTATCCAACTAATGTGGTACCTTCTCAACTCGAGTCAAGAGCATCTGGGGCTAGCTTTCACGATAGATCATGTCGCGTTGAACAGTCTGATAATGTATCCAGAGTTCGTTCGAGTAATAGTGACAACACCCCTGGTCAGCTTACTGGTGCAAAGGCAAAGCCAGATACAGCTGATGGTGAGAGAAATGCTGAACATGGGGTTGTTTGTTCATCTGTATGCTCTGGTAGCAGTGCAGAGAGAGGATCAAGTGATCAGCCTCATAATCTAAAGAGGAAATTCCAAGATAATGAGGATTCCGGGTGTCCAAGTGAGGTAAATTTATTGTTTAAAGGCCATTACTTTTGACGTCATTTTGTAGTATGTCACTTCTTTGTTAGGACGTTGAGTCTGACAAGGAATATCTTTTGTTCAGGATGTTGAAGAAGAATCTGTTGGTATCAAAAAAACTTGCCCTACTCGAGGAGGTACAGGTTCAAAGAGAAGCCGAGCTGCCGAGGTGCATAATTTATCTGAGCGGGTGAGCTAACCATTACCACATCATCTCTCTCCCCCCCCCCCCCCCCCCCCTTTTTTTTGCATTTTCTGGTTGTAAATTTTCGTAAGACAATTTGGATATAAATGTATTCTGATTCATTTTGTGCAAACAGAGGCGAAGGGATAGGATTAATGAAAAGATGCGTGCATTACAGGAACTAATACCCAACTGCAACAAGGTAAAAGTCTTTGGATAAGTTAAAGCCATGCTGAGAAGTTGATTTGTTTGATTTTGTCTACGCCTTTTTTGTAATCCCTGTAAGATTGGAAAGGGATTTTTCTTTTGGTGTTTTGCATACTTGTAATTACTACAACACTTAGTGCTAGCTACAATCACCTTTCTCAATAAGAAAAAGAATTTGTCTATTCTTTTTCTACCATACCTCATCAAGGAATCAGCTTTAAGCTAGTTAAAAACTCAGAAAACGTCAGTAAAACTATTTGTGCTCAATGCATAAGCTAGAATAAGATTGTGCTGGTTTTTCACTAATATATTTCAAGTTGCTTTGAAACTGGCATGGCTTATTTGATGGAATGTTGCTGGTAATCGTAAAATTAGCCATCACCCAACCTTATTGCATCCTAACTCCTTTTCCTGCTGTTTCTCATTTTCAATCATTTTGCTGGCTTTCCTTATGATTGCTAGGCGGATAAAGCTTCAATGCTTGATGAAGCTATTGAATATTTGAAGACACTTCAACTGCAAGTACAGGTTAGATGATGGTCTTCTATGCTTTCTTTAAGAACTGAGAGTTAGAGTCATAACTAGTCATAACTACAGTTGCTAACTGGCTCATCCTCTTATTTTGCAGATAATGTCTATGGGAGCAGGGTTTTGTGTCCCGCCAATGATGTTTCCTGCTGGAGTGCAGCACATGCAAGCTGCTCAAATGCCACATTTCTCTCCAATGGGTTTAGGGATGGGTATGGGAATGGGGATGGGCTATGGAATGGGTATGCTCGAGATGAATGGTAGATCATCTGGCTGCCCTATTTTTCCAGTCCCCTCTGTTCAAGGATCGCATTTTCCGTCACCTCCAATTCCTGCCTCTGCTGCTTATCCAGGAATAGCTGTATCTAATCGTCATGCCTTTGCACATCCTGGTCAAGGACTTCCCATGCCAATCCCACGACCATCTTTGGCTCCTTTGGCAGGGCAATCATCAACTGGTGCTGCTGTCCCTTCTAACGTTGCAAGGGTAGGAGTTTCAGTGGACAGACCGAGTGTACCACCGATTTTGGACTCTAAGAATCCAGTACACAAGAAGAACTCACAGATAGTCAATAATGCTGAATCTAGCCTCCCAATAAATCAGACATGCAGTCAGGTGTGTATTTTTATCAAGGACTTATCATGTTCTATCTATTGAAAAGGAGGAAAAAAAAAAGAATGAAGTGAACAAAGTGAAAGTAAACAGGCATTATAAACTCTGATCGCCAGAGAATAGAAGTTACTGATTCCTATATACAGTCTCTTTGTGTGTAGTGATGACATGTATATATGGATGCAGACACATAGCATTATTCTGTAGATAAAGATCCATGTTTATGAATAATCAGTGGAAGTGGAGAGGGTCATTATTATTGAGGAGTCAATGCTGCATATATTTGGTGAGATTTTTCTGTTGAGAGGAAAATAAATTGAAGATATACTGGATGCAACTCATAATGTCTTGTCTTCTTTTTCTTCTACATGAAGTGGCCGATTATCTATTACAAAATAGAGAATTATAAAGGTGGAACCTATAAAAAGGTTTTCCGTTTCTGGCCTCATTTGCCATTATGTCACAACTGCTGCACAGCTCCGTATAGCTGTAATTAGGAGTATGTTACATATGAAGACTAATGCTGATTTTGGAAAAAGCTGGTATCTCGTAGGAAGCTTGTTAGGGAGACTAGGGATGCACCTAATGTTCCTTGGCCAACAAGGGGCATGTAGGTGTGCCAACAACAACAACAGCAACAACAAACCCGATATAATCCCACAAGTGGGGTTTGGGGAGGGTAGTGTGTACGCAGACCTTACCGGTACCTTGTGAAGACAGAGAGACTGTTTCCGATAGAAATGTGCCAGCTTGTTCAAACTTCAATATTCAGGAGCAACTCAGAATTCTTCTAGGGTCAGACATGCTGCTGTTGGTTCCTAGTGCTGTTAGATATTTCTCAAATTCTATGGCAAGTAGCTTGGTATCTAGTTGGTGATTTAGGCAAATGCTTTGAGTTTCTTCATGTTTGTCACCAGCTTACTAACACACACTTGGAGACACTTTGAATTTTCTGGTTCCATGGTGGGTTCATGATATTCCATGGTAGTTGCATTTGAATTGACATATTTTACTTCTCTTTCTGTTCCTAAGCTGAGGGCCAATTACTAATACTGTAAAACTGCTCCTGTATTATCCTGATTCCTGGGCCAAGTGTAAATTCGTCTACATTAATAATTGCTTGCAGTCATGGACCAGAAATATTACTGACCCTTGGTATATTTTGCTTTTTACTCTTGGCGAGCTAAAAATCTTCCTTGTCGTCAGATAACATCAGCACTGCAGTCTTAATAAGTTCTCTTCCTGCTATATCAGGTGCAAGCAACAAATGAAATTCTGGACAAATCAGCTTCGGTGCAAAACAATGATCAACTCCTTGATGTTACTGATAGTGAAGCTAATAACTTGACCAGCCAATCAGATGTTCCCGGAAGTGAAGCTGGTGAGTTTGTATTAGGAAAGGCTCTCTGACTTTCAGTTGATCAGTGACACACTAATGCAGTGTGGAGCAACTCCTTTCGTTATGAAAGATGTAGAAGTGATGTTCTTTCCAATTATACTGCGAATCTCTGCCAAAACACCCTTTGTTGTACATATGTTCCTCGCTTTTGGGTTATGCAACCTGAAAGATATTTGAATATTTCACTGAACGATCCGAGTCTTTTATACAGGTTCCAGTTTGTAGGCACAGCTTTATGTTCTGATCAATGACGGTGGATTGGTGTCATTTTCTCATTCAGTGAAAGGTCTCCCCTTTTAAATCCAACCAGTGTGCAGTTCTGAAATCTAATTGTTGCTAACTATATAGCTCCATGGTGGTTTTTTGCGACTACCATCAGAATGTAGCGTCAGCATACACTACGAATGCACAGATTTTGGTAATGCAAAGAGAGACCATAATTTTCTCCTTCAAATGTACATCCAAGGTATCCAAAAGCAGTTGGAGCATACTTCTTCCCACCCTTCCCATGAAGGATCAAGTATTTGGCTTCTCAACTGTGTTATGTCATGTGTACACGACATATCAACACGTTCTCTAAATAATAAGAAAGCGCAAGCGAGTTCTCATTTATTCATCTGTACTTTTCAATATCAATGAAACCTTCTCCTTCTCTGGTCACCATTTATGCCCTCATCTTTGGTATTTTTCACCAAGCAGAGTAGGGCATTCTACGATATATGCTTTTTCATTTTTATAGGGCTATATGGACTCAAACCGTCGACCTTCTAGGTAAAACAGATCAAACTTATTATTATTAAAATGATCTGAGCTGTTTCAAAGACCCCACATGCATTTTTTTTCCCCATTGTGCTCTTTCATTAACTGATATAAATATCAGTTAGTCTCCCATTTTTTTTCTTGACAGAAAAAAAGATAAGGAAATGGCTCCATGTGCTCTAATTCATTATAAGGAGGGTTTTCTTGGCATCTGCCAAATCCATGATAGAAAGAGTTATTCGATACATGGAATAGTCGAGATGGTGCAAGTTGTTTTGGATGATATTTGTTATTTAAAAAAGCATGCTGATTTTCTTTAATAATCCTGCTCACGTTCTTGATTCTCTACGAAATAACTCAAAAACCTTCGGAAAAAAAAGGAAAGATAGTGCAAAAAAGTCATTAATGCAGTGTTTTTATTGTCCCCACTCCATCAACGTGAACAATTGCCAATTTAATGTGTATTGACTGTCTTAACCGATTCCATGGTTTGAAGGATGATACAAGTCTTGAACATTGAAAGTTGGTTATAAGATTTTAAAAGGCGAGAGTCAGAGATGAGAAGGAAGTATACAGGAGCAGTCCTTTTCCCGTCATCAATCAGCTTGATTGCCAATAATGGCGATATTATTGCACATGTAGGTGCATGTCCCAGTTATTGTTCCACTTTTGATTCAATTAATTTTCTGTGATGAAAATTGTGCTATGCGTAGCATCCTTGTAAAGGAGAAGACGTGTTGTCTCCTCATCCCTTCTTTCTGTTGGAAAAATTTGATGAATATGGAAAATAAAAGGCTTAGTAGCTTGAGGCGTGTAAAGGACACTGTCCTTAAGGATATTTCGCCCAGATAAATAATATTAGACGTATCCCCCAGGATTCAACAAGCTCTTCTAGTATAACTAGGAGCAGAAACAACAAAGATTTATAAGAAGAAACCCAGCACAAAAGAAAGAAGAATTTTTTTTTCTATGTTTCACTCTATCTCCATGACCAAAACTAAATAGCCTTTTTAATAGCGTAAGAAAAAATACATCTTTCATAAAATAAACATTGAAAATTTAATACCAAAGATTCAATGACAAAACTGAAAGAATCAAAACTGTCAGAAACCAAAATGGACAAAGAATTCAATTTTTAAGAAGAAATTGTCTTAACCTTCATATTTAACATTAAAGTAATTATTATCACCTTTAATGCATGCAAACGGTCAAGACTTTTTGATCAAAAAATTATAACCGAAGGCATTCAATATTAATAAACATTGAGATATTAAAAATATTAAAATACTTATTCTTTTTGAGTTATTGTTAAAAAATTATACGTATATTTTAACAATCCCCACATAGCTAAAAAAGAATATCATAATGAAGAAAAAATTCGCTGGATTTTCACAAATGAGTATAATGCGTCGAATCTGGTGTCTCTTGGACTATGAACCAGACCTAGGTAAAATAAGATTAAACTTACAGAACAAATGGTGAAGTTTAGAACTTCTATGAACCAAGAATTCTTTTGTAAGTTTAGTGTCTTATCTATCACATTACACCCGCACACACTTTGTTGTTCATCGCGGTTTTGCGCTAATAGGCCATGCGCGCGCCTGGTTTTCATGAGTGCTCTAGAAATTTCGCCACAAATTTCATAGGAGCGGCCCCACTCCACACTCATATATGTCCATCCATCAAGTGTATTCTGCAACACAATACACCACCTATAAAGGCTATGGATTATTAGATTAAGAGGATATGTCTACTCTTTCCATTAAAGGATTTATTTTTGGCAATGGCTATTGCAGCTTGGCAATCACAATGCATCGACACATAAGGTGTCGGTTTTATTCCTAGCGGAATACTCGCCAAAAGGTTCTTTAACCACTCGGCCTCATTGCCAGCTAATTCCAATGCCACAAACTCAGATTCCATGGTAAATCTAGCTATTATAGTTTGTTTAGCTGATTTCCATGCCACAGCACCCCCACCGAGGGTGAAGATCCAGTTAGCATCACTGTATCCTTCTAGTACAGTGGGAAATCCACTATATTTAATACCATAGTTCATGGTACCTCTCAAATATTTCATTACTCTTACTAATGCATTCCAATGATCATGACTCGGGTTTTGAGTATATCTACTCAATCTACACACAACATATGCAATATTCAGGTCTAGTAAAATTCATCAAATGCATTAGACTACCAATAACTTGAGCATATTTATTTTGATCTACAACATCTCCCTAATTCTTTTTTAATTGACTACTAGCATCATAAGGAGTGCTTACAGGTACCACAACAAAATTATCAAATTTTTTAAGTATTCTTTCTACATAATGTTCTTGAGTCAACATCAAATTATTGCCATCTCTTATAATTTTCATGCCTAAAATAACATTAGCTTCTCCCATGTCTTTCATCTCAAAATTAGAAGACAAGAAAAATTTGGTTTTATGTACCAAATCAAGGCTAGAACTAAAAATAAACATGTCATCTACATAAAGGTAAATAATAACACATGTACCATCCACACATTTTGTATAAAGACATTTATCTACTTCAATTGATGAAAAACCATCATTAATCAATACTTGATCAAATTTTTCATGACACTGTTTAGGTGCTTGCTTTAGACCATACAAAGATTTTAGCAATTTACATACTCTATTTTCTTGGCCAGACACTACACAACCCTCAGGTTGCTCCATGTAAATTTCCTCCTCCAAATCACCATTTAAAAAAGTAGTTTTAACATCCATTTGGTGAATATAAAGCTTATAAATAGAAGCCAAGGCAAGTAAAACACGAATTGAGGAAATTCTAGTTACAGGAGCATAAGCATCAAAATAATCAATATTTTGCTTTTGGGTAAAACCTTTTGCAACAAGTCTAGCTTTGTATTTATCAATGGAACCATCCGGATTAAGTTTCTTTTTAAAAATCCATTTACAACCAATGGGTTTAGCTCCTGGAGGTAAATCAACTAAAATTCCAGTTTTATTTTGTAAAATTGAATTTAATTCTACATCAATAGCTTCTTTCCAAAATGATGCATCAGAAGAGAAGAAGAAATAGCTTCAGAATATGTTAAAGGATCATTATCCACAAGATAAGTATAAAAATCATTACCAAAAGATTTTTCTTTCCTTGGTCTTTTGCTTCTTCTTAAATCCTCACTTTCAAGATTATTTTGAATAATTGGAACATGTGAAATATTATCACTTGAAATAATAGGAGCATCATTATTTTTCTCAAATTTTAAAGGAAAAATATTTTCAAAAAATTCAGCATTTTTTGTTTCAATAATAGTATTATTTTCAAGTACATCACTTTTAACTACTAAAAATCTATATGCTGCACTACTTTCAGCATACCCAATAAATATACAATCAGGATGTTTTAGATCCTATTTTTCTTTTCTTAGGATCATGCAACATAACTTTAGCAAGGCACCCCCACACTTTCAAATATTTCAAATTAGGTGGATACCCTTTCCATAACTCATAAGGAGTTATACCGATTTTCGTATAAGGAATTCTATTTTGTAAATGACAAGCAGATAAAATGGCTTCACCCCAAAGATTATCCGGAGCACCAGAACTAACAAGCATGCTATTCATCATTTCCTTTAAAGTCCTATTTTTCCTTTCCGCTACACCATTTGATTGTGGAGAATATGGCGGAGTTATCTCGTGAATTATGCCTTCTTTCTCACAATAATCATTCAAGTAAAATAAATTCACCACCTCTATCGGATCTAACTCTTTTGATTTTCTTATCCAATTGATTTTCTACTTCAGCTTTATAAATTAAAAACTTATTAAAAGCTTCATCTTTATTTCTCAACAAATAAACTTTTGTATATCTAGAAAAATCGTCTATAAACGTCACATAATATTTTTTCCCTCCTCTAGTCATATTTGTTTCAAGTCTCCTAAATCAGTATGTATTAAACTTAACAATTCCGATTCTCTAAATACTGAAGCACATGATTTCTTAGTTTGTTTAGCTTCTGCACAAACTTCACACTTATCAATATTCAAAAAATTAATATTCGAAATAAGACCTTTAGAATGCATTTTTTTAATATAAGATAAGCTAACATGTCCTAATCTAGCATGCCATAAATTAAAAGAATCAACCAAGCAAGCAGAAGTACTAGCATTTTCATTGATAACATTGAGTACAAACAAGCCATGGTTATAATATGCCTTGCCAACAAAATTGTTATTCTTGGTCAACACGACCTTATCAGATTCAAAAATAACATTCACCCCCACTTTTCCTAATAATCCCACGGAGACCAAATTGGCTCGGATACTAGGAACATGCAACACATCATTCAATGCCAAAGTTTTGCCAGATGTGAGTTTGAGAAGAACTTTGCCTTTTCCAAGAACTTGAGTAGTTCTTGAATCACCAAGATAGACAACTTCTTCTCCCTCCTCAACTTGGGTGTAAGACACAAAGTCTTTTTTGTTAGCACATATGTGCCTAGTGGCACTAGAATCTAACACCCAATCTTTCACATTGGCCACAAGGTTCACTTGGGAAACAACCGCAACAATTATATCATCCACTTTGGCTTCAGTCAAATTTACTTTAGCCTTAGTGGGATTGTCATTCCCAACTCTTTTCCGGCATTGAGCAACATAGTGGCTAGGTCGATTGTTGGTTTTGGGCTTATAACCATTTCTTTTATCATACCTGTTACTTGATTTTTCCCGACGATTGTTGTCCTCCACAAAGCTGCTTCTAGTAACAACTTCTTTGTCAACAACAGCGTGCTTGCGGTAAAATTTATATCCACCAAAAACAACAACATTAGCAACATTATTCTGCATAATAACTACGTGGAAATATCCTTAAGATTGTTGGAAAAATTTGATGAATATGGAGAATAAAAGGCTTAGTAGCTTGAGGCGTGTCAAGGACACTGTCCTTAAGGATATTTCGCTCAGATAAATAATATTAGGCGTATCCCCCAGGATTCAACTAGCTCTTCTAGTATAACTAGGAGCAGAAACAACAGATTTATAAGAAGAAACCCAGCACAAAAGAAAGAAAAAGAAATTTTTTTTCTATGTTTCACTCTATCTCCATGAACAAAACTAAATAGCCTTTTTAGTAGCGTAAGAAAAAATATATCTTTCATAAAATAAACGTTGAAAATTTAATACCAAAGATTCAATGACAAAACTGAAAGAATCAAAACTGTCAGAAAC
Source organism: Nicotiana noctiflora (assembly GCA_032618575.1). Taxonomy (NCBI): domain Eukaryota; kingdom Viridiplantae; phylum Streptophyta; class Magnoliopsida; order Solanales; family Solanaceae; genus Nicotiana; species Nicotiana noctiflora. The sequence continues at coordinate 97,849 of JASVEL010013300.1, read as the reverse complement.
CAAAATGGACCAAGAATTCAATTTTTAAGAAGAAACTATCATAACCTTCATATTTAACATTAAAGTAATTATTATCACCTTTAATGCATGCAAACGGTCAAGACTTTTTGATCAAAAAAATTATAACAGAAGGCATTCAATGTTAATAAACATTGAGATATTAAAAATATTAAAATACTTATTCTTTTTGAGTTATTGTTAAAAAATTATACTAGTATATTTTAACACTTTCTACTTTTATATGGTGGGGTTCTCTTTGCCTATCCTTTTGTTTCCAAAATGGATATGACCAGTAGCAGTGACACTTATTAGAATTAAGTAGTATCATCTGATTCTGACCAGTGACCCCGCTTTAAAACTAACATGTAAATATACTATATGTCGACACCACTTGAAAATATTGCGAAGAATCAGTTTGAAGTAGGATGTAAAGCAGTTTAAAGGTCGAATTGTAACAGTAGGTCGCTACTGATTGTGCAAATCTCTGTGTATGACTCTAGATGAATGCAGTGAAAATAGCCTTGTAAAGGGAACTTTTTATTATTTGGTAATGATAGTGATATGAGTTGAGCTTAAAGAGTGAAAGCCAATCACCAGCCCCAACTTGTTCGGGATTGAGGTAGTAGTAGTAGTAGTTGTAAGCCTTGTAAAGGAAAGGAAGCACTTGAAATATGACACTTGATGTACATCATTATCCAATCAATTGAATAGTTTTTTCCACAAACTCACAACCTGACTCAACAGTCAAATAAGAAAAACATAAAAAAGGACCATACTGTCTAGTTTGGAAGAGTAGAAAGCAAAGCACAACTATACAATATCTATGGACAAACACTAGAATCATACAAAACAAGACAATGTAGCATACCTGACCCCTGGTGACCAAAAATTGAAAAAGATTAAGAATAAGAAAAATAAAGATCACACCACTAGCAAATTTACTCACTCCTGATCGTTGTAATGTTTTTCTCAGAGTTTCTGATATCTTATTTGGTTTTGACTTCATCCTTTGATTCAGATTTGGAGTTGGGGGACTTGCCAATGATTGCTTTCTTAGCCTTCACAAGAGACTGCTTCACCTTAGACATAAGGTTGCTTGATTGCTTTGTCTTCACTGGAACTTCTTCTGTTTTTGCTGTCTCCTCAACTTCTTTCTCACCTTCAGCAATTTTCTCATCTTTTGTCTCTGTCTCTGGCTTCTGAGCCTCTTCAGCTGAAGGTTCAGTAGCATTAGCTGTTGCCTTATCCACCTTCTTCTCAGCTTCTGCAGCTTCATTGGCTTCACTTGCAGCATTTTTCTCGTCGTTTTTGCTCCCATTTTCAGCATTTGGTTCAATGTCTCTGGAAGCAATCTCCAGTTCTGGAACCTTTTCAGCAACTTCAGATGTTGCGACAACCTTTGATTCCTGGGCAGCTAATTCTTCAGTCGCAACACTTTTCTCTCTATTCTCATCTTGATCATTAGTTGTAGCAATTTTCTCGTCCTTTGTGCTCTCATATTCAGCAAGTGGTTTAATGTCTCTGGAACTAATCTCCACTTCTGGAGCCTTTTCAGCAACTTCAGACGTTTCAACAACCTTTGCTTCTGGTGCAACTAATTCCTCACTAGCAACACTTTTCTCCCCCTCAACTTGATCATCAGTTTTCATATCCTTTGTTTCTCCTTCAACTTTTTCTACCCCTTCTTTTGCTGGTGCTTCAGCAACTGTAGCCTCTGGAACCGATTCCTTTTCTTTCTCCTCAACAACAATATTGTCTCCAGCAACTTTAGCAGGACTTTCCTCATCTGTTTTCTGCATTAATGATCCTAAAGTGGTTGAAGTTGCTTTTTTTGAGCTCTCTGCAAGAAGAGATTCCCCTTTTGGGGCCTCTTCTACCTTATCTTCTGGAATCACTTCATCTTTTCCAGTAATGGCCTCAGCAGCTTCTTGCTCAATCTTTTCAATAGCTTCAGTTGGCTTTTCCTCTACAGTGGGAGCTGCTACTGAAATTTCTTCTATCTTAGGTTCTGCCACTGGAACTTCCGACACTGTTACAACATCTTTTTGCGGTTCACTGGCCTCTAAATCTGCTTGCTCCTTCTTGTCCTCAACAGCCTCAACTGATGTTTCCACAACGTCAACTGTTGTCGGCTGCTCCTCAGGCTTTTCCTTGTCAGGCTCATTTTCAGATCCTTTCTCCAAAATTTCAACCTTTTCAGCCTCTGGTTGCACCTCTAGTTCACCTTTGGTAACATCAACAACTTGCTCAGGAATACTTTGAGCTTCTAGTTCAAGGGCAGGTTCCTTGGTTAATTCTGGAATATCTTTGCTAGTAACTTCTTCAACAGTTGGAGGCTCAATTTCCTTGTCTCCGGTCTTTTCTTCTGATTCTGCTGAAGTAGCAGATATACTTGACAGTTCCTCAGCTTTTGGTTTCTCCTCCTCATCAGTTGTGGGTGGAGGTGGCGATATTTCATCAGCGTTAGGCTTCTGGTCCTCATCATCTTTCTTTACCTCTTTAATTGCCAGGGGCAATGGCTCATCAGCTATTTGCTTCTCTTCCTCGTCACTTTTCTTTACCTCTTCAATGATGCTTGGTGGTGGTTCCTCTATTGTTGGCTCCTCATCAGCTTTCTTTACTTCTTCGACTATTACTGGAATAGGTTCATCAGCTTTAGGCTTATCTTCCCCATCAGTTTTCTTTAATTCTTCAATAATGGTTGCTGGTTGCTCCTCTATTGTTGGCTTCTCTTCTTCATCAGCTTTCTTTACTTCTTCGGCTATAGTTGGGATTGGTTCATTAGCTTTAGGCTTCTCTTCCTCATCACTTTTCTTTAACTCTTCAGTGATGGTTGCTGGTAGTTCCTCTGTTGTTGGCTTATTTTCCTCATCAGCTTTCTTTACCTCGTCGATGATGGCAGGCGGTGGTGCCTCTATTGTTGGCTTCTCTACCTCATCAGCTTTCTTTACTTCTTCAACTATCGCTGGAGCTGCTTCGTCTGCTATTGGCTTCTCTTCTTCATCAGCTTTCTTTACTTCTTCAGTTATCACTTGGGATGGTTCATCTGTATTCGACTTCTCTTCGTTATCAACTCTTTTAACCTCTTCTGCTATTGTTGAGCCTGGTTCCTCAGCTTTCGCCTTTTCTTCATCGCCATCCTTCTTTGGCTCTTCAATTACTGGAGCTTCGCTTTTTGTGTCCTCTATTTTTTCCCCTGATTCAGTAGAAGAAACCACTGGACTAGGGGAATCATCTTCTATTGGTTTTATTCCATTCTCTTTATTAGGGGTCACACTCTCTCCTTCCATAGTCTTAACCTCTTCAAGCACTTTCTTCTCAATTTGCTGCAGTAATGAGAGTAGAATAAAAAAGAGTAAGCAAGCAGAAATCAAATGAGAAAATGTTTGAATCCACAGGACTAAAAGGACAATGAAAAAGCTGGAATACAAATTTTTACTTTTTAGCTATGTTGCTCGGACTCTCAGAAAATGTGGCCGGATACGTGTCGGATCCTCCAAAAATTATGCATTTTTGAAGGATCTAACACAGGTGCAGCTATATTTTGGAGAGTCCGTGCAAAGTAGCTTTTTAGAATGGTGAACTGACAAAAGGAACGAAATATTGGACATTAAGCTTTCAATTTTCAAGTGTGGTAGCTCACTATTCACTTCTTTGAAGAAAGTTAATGGAAATATGGAATACATAAATCTGAACTACTTAAGAAAAGGACAAATTTAGGGAAACACAACTGGTAATTTCCTCAACAAAGATTGACAATGACATAAAGCACCTAGGAAAGAGGGTGATGCATTCTCCAAACGCTTTTTCTTTGGTGAATTCAACATACAACACTAACTTTTGTCATGTTCAAGTTATTTACAAGGTCAAAAGGATAAGAAAGCAACAAGAAAACGAAATAAACAGGCCACAATTCTTTTTTTTTTCTTTTTGGTTTTCTACCCGGTATTTGGTATCCGCATTGGAGCCCGACTATATCCGGATTCGTGCCGCATAGGGCTCCACTCGGAGCAAAGCGCTACCTACCAAGCATTTTTTTATACCCTTGACTCGAACTGAAGACTTCTGATTAAGGGAAGAACAATCCCGTTGACCGCACCACCTCCTTTGGTGGCAGAGGCCACAATTCTTAATTACACAAAAGGCAAGATTCCAGGCTTCTGCTTCTCACAAGTAAAGCAACAAATTTTCATCTCAGCAGAGCTATCACTTATCAGAAATTTCATCAATTCTTTTGTTATGATATCATGAGTAATAAAAACTACACAATAATTTCAACTTCTTCCTTCATAAAAGTCCTAGTTAATCTGTTTTGAAGACGGCAAAAATTCAATTGAATTGTTATTTTCTCTTTTACTTTCTCACAGATATCAGTGACTAATAAGGCTTATCACCCTAACATCCTTATCAAAAAAATCAAACTTACAATTCAGTAAAATCTTTATGCTCAAAACATCTCTTTCTTCTATTTTATTTTATACAGTTTTCTTTCGTAACATCCAAATTTATTCTGTGCTAATATAATTCAACACATAACAATAGCAGATGACAAAATTACAGGCTAAAAGTTTCGTTTTTTTTTTGGCTACGAAACACAGTCTATAATCAAACAACCAAAAAGAAGTACCAGCATAAATTTGTCAACATATGTATCCATTCAAAAGTAACAAAAAAAGATACAAAAAAACAAATATATGTGGTAAAATTCATTAGCAACGGAAGAAGAAAATCACAGAAGCTTACCTCAGAGGCAGGTATAAGATGATCTGATGAAACAGTTTCAGTAGCCATGTACACAGACACTGATGATGATGAAGAATTCAAAGAAATGATCCCTCTTAAACTGATACAAAAAGATTCAGTAGATTACAGAAGAAAAGAAAGAAAAGAAAAAGTGTAGACAAGAAAGGAAAAAGAATGATATGGTTGGCAATAGCCTTAAGCATACAGAAGTAAGTAGAGAACCACACTCACATACACTCTCCCCCCCCCCCCCCCAAGGCCAGCTCTTTTGAAAAGTAAGAAACAGGGTAGACTGATGTTCACATGATGGATGACCTGTCAGCATTTGGTGGAATTTACTTTTAACTAATCTTCAATATTTTCAATTCACTAATCTTTAATTATGATGGAAAGAGCACTTTTAAAATTTGAATATGAACAAAAAAATTAAATATTTAAATAATTAGGATAAAAAAGGAATATGATTATATTGTGAAAAAATAAAGAGGATAGAGCTGTCAAGAATTGGATTAGCATGGCCTCGCTACAGTCACAAAAGGTTCACTCATTGATGGGACCATTTGAATTTGGTGAGTTTTAACAGCCTAATAATATTTTGGCAAACAGTTGTCTATTTTGTCCACTTTCTGTTGAGCGTTCCATTTTGAAATTAAAAAGATTATACTTTTTTGGCCCCCAATTATTCAGGTCATTTTCATTTTCAAGTGATGCCATCTACACTTCACCAAAAGAAAATTATTTTGGGTCTAGTGGGTTTTATATACTATAAGTATAATTTATTACTATGTTTTAATGAAAGGAAAATACAATTTTATACTTATTAGATTTGTAGTTTAGGAGAGGTCCATGTCATGTATGACGTTTTAAAAGGTTCTAATGATAACAGAAATCTCTTACTAAAAGCCCTTCTAATTAAGGACTTCCCAAATAATAGAGAAACTAATTATGAGGCTCCTACGTCTTTTAATATATAATTTTAAAAGTAATATAAATATTATCAAATAATATATCTGACTTATGAAATTAAAATTAAATAAAAAATGTTGGTTCTTTGAAAATAATAACTGTTGATCCCATTAAAAAATCTTCCTCGTAGAAGTCTGCATATACCTTATTGTAATTTGTGAGATTTTTTATGGGAATATCTTATGAAAATTATTGAAAAGTCAAATCCTAAATATTAGGAAAATAATTAAATTACTATTTCTAAATATATGATAAATTATCGAATGATTATTTTGTCCAACGTGAACTATATTTAAAAGGATAAAATAGATGAACGAAATTTCGCTAAGGGTATTCGTGCTTTTAATATATAGATATGGATTAACTTAATATATAAAAACTATAGGAGTTACCTTTTTGGAATAAATGCAAATAATAATAATAATAATAATAATAATAATAATAATAATAATAATAATAATAATAATAATAATAATAATAATAACTGTTCATGAAAACTTATAAGAATATATTTTGTCTTCCACTATTTCATCTTTATTATTTTTAGTTTACATTTTTACTAATTGGACTCTTAATACAAATTCTTTAACTAAATTGTTTATTTTTTCACTGTTATTGCACCTTTTATGGAGAAATTTGTGTATCCTAAATTTTTTGCTAACTTGAAAGCTAATTTACTTATACGATGAATTTAAAAAATAATTAAAGTGGATTCTTTTGCAAATTATTAATTCAAAGATTTAAATTAGTTCTGAGCATTAAAGGAAATAGTATGGGTTTTTGTCTATTCAAGTTCTTCATATATTGGCTCATTCATAGTTTTGAATTTTTTAATTATAATTATAATTTTTACCAATAAAATTTGCATTGCTGAAGAGTAAAAATTATTCTAATATTTTACTTTTGAATTTTTTATGTTTATAAAACTCTCAACCATTTTTCGTTCTTTCTTTGTCTTTTATATTCTTAAATATATAGTTATTGATTTGTCTTATTACTGATCAGTGTACTTTTAAAATATTATACAAAACAGATATCAAGAAGCTATAATTTAATTGTAATTAGAATTTCAAAAGTAAATATAACACGTATTCCATTGAATAATATGGGAAATTAAAAAATGAAGTCCACTTAAATTCATTTATTTCTCTAGTAGTATCATTAGGTTTGATTAGGTTTTCATGCTTAGCATCCTAATAAAATAGACATAAAATAATGTTCTAAAATAGTATTATAATTATAATTTTGCTTAACACTTTTTGCACTAATTATAATTAAAGAATATTAATTGTTTGAGCTTCTTGTTCTTTTTCTTACTTTTGTAAAGGTAAATATAGATAAAAAGATTATTTGATAGTTGAATATTTTTATACTAAAATTAGGACATAAAAAGTTATACTTCATTGGCCAACGAAGCAATCTACAACCTATTCTAAGTCGTAAGTTTTCTTTTTCTCAAAAAAGGAAATCTTTTTTAGTTTTTTCATGTTTATAGCATACACTGGGCTTCATTATATAGAAGTTTAGATAAGAATTTTTTAGTATATGCAAAATTTTACTTGATTTAGAATCTAATATTAGGAAAATAATGTACAAAATTTAGTTGATTTAGAACTCCTAAGTCCTAACTATTAGAAAATTTATTAAATAATTATTTTGTCTAGTGTGTAATTTATTTTAAACGGGTAAAAAAGACGAACGATATTTCGCTATAGGACTTCGCGCTATTAATATTGTATAGATGTGTAGTCAGTAATATGATAGGGGTGTTACAAGAATCTTTCCTTGTTCACATATGACCATTGTATTATAGAGCTCTTTAATTTGATAAAACATTGGTGGGTTCTTTATTAAGTAGGGTTAATTTCACTGATGGTCATTCAATTATGTTTCAATTTTTCTAAAGTCACTTAATTATTTTTTGTCACTTAAAAGTAACTAAACTTTCACACTGTCACTTAAAAGTCATTTTGGCTCAAACCCCTATCATAAATATGACATGACATAAAATTTAATGAGAAAAATTCAAAAATAAATGCCGCATAAGTTTAAAGGGACCATACCCACTTTAGATCCATTTCTCCCTTAATATGATTAGACTCATAACCCAAATGAGTTTCAATATGGGAAAAAACACACACCCCTAATAAAATTAGGTCTTGTGATTTTTTTTTTTGGGAATTTTTATCGTACAAATATAATATTTTTTTATCTAAACAATTACAATAGGTTATCCGTAATTGCATGTTTAATGTGAAAATAGACTCTTATTAGCCTTATTATTATTCTTGTATGCTTAAGATACATTAATATGTCACGTAAGATGGATACAATACTATTTTAATTTCACTAAAAAATTATAAATATGTTATGTGAGTTGAATATAGTCGTATTTTAACTTCAGTAGATTTATAAAACGATTCTGATGGGGCATACAAACAAGATAAGAATTTTTTTAGTATTATATAATTATAAATAGACATTTATGTAACAGAAAATGCAAGAATTTTGTAGTATAGGATATTCATTTTAAACTAATGTGAAATTTAATATTTTTTTTTATTGAAAGCATTTGGGTTATGAGTCAAATCACATTAAGGAAAAAATAGATTTAAAGTGAGTATAGTCCATTTAAGTTTATGTGATTTTTTTTTCTCATTAAATTTTATGTCATGTCATATTTATGATAGAAATTTGAGCCAAAATGACTTTTAAGTGATAATATAAAAGCTTAATTACTTTTAAGTGACAAAAACTAGTTGAGTGAATTTAGTGAAATTGAAACATAATTGAATGACTGTCACGAAAACTCACTCTTATTAAGTACATGTACTTTTATAATTTCAAAGAAAAAGAAAAAAATGTTGAAGTAGAACGATAGAAATGCCTATAGATAAAAGAGAAAAATATAAAATAAGTGAGGATAGTTCATAGCAAAAGGTCTGTTTCGTACCTTAGAAGGTCTCGACAAAAATGTGTATTGACTTGGAGTTTGACGGATATAATAGCTATAGAGCTGGTCGGTTCAATTAGGCCTATCAGTTGAGCTGGATATTGGTGGTATTAGGTATACATACCCTAGAGTCCGGAACCAAAATATTAAAAATTTTGATTTAAAAGATAAATATAGATAAAAAAAGTGTTTGAGTACCATATTATATATAACGCATTTAAAATATTCGCTATACCTGAACAATAATTATCTCATTAAGATATAATATATGTGCTATGTATAAACGTATCCTCACTCTGCCCTTCTAGTTCCCATTCTGCTTGCTGTAATTTCTTTTCTCTAATGGATATATTATATCATTTAGTTACTTGTATCATCAATTAGACAGCAATTTTTAGAAGAGTTTCTTCCTTAAGCAATTCTAAGTAACACTACAACATTTAGGCCTATATATGACCACCTAAAAAATGTGGCCTAAACTAAGAAAAAGTGTTGTCTTTATCAAAGACTATACTTTTCGACTTTAGGCAACGCTTTATTGGGGTGGCCAAAACTAATGAAATCTTTGATCTAAGGGCACGCTCTTCAACTGTTATCTTACAATCTGCGTTTAAAAGCGTGACCTGTTGGATAACAAAGAGAACCTTTATTACACCCCATATGAGAACACTTTTATACCTTACAACTACACTCGGAAAGCGTGGCCATTGTTAACTTATAGGCCAGACTAGTTAAGCGTGGCTTCTAAAGGATTACATACAAAGCGTGGCGTATAAACATATGGCCACACTATATTTTAATTATTTTTAAAATTTACATTTTGCATAATACCCTCTACTTACAGTTATTTCTAACATATGCTTTATTATCATATTTTTGATGATATAACGAACTAAATTAGCTAATAAGTATAAAAAATAATAATCAAATGAATACACATACTAATAAAATAATGAGTCAAATTGTCCATTAATAGCAAACTTTACAAAAGTTAATATATTCATATAATATCATGAATATTAGACATTCTAGTTGTTCAAAAATTATTCGCAAATTCACATTAACATTAATTGATTTTCCGCCACCATTTTCAGGTTCATCACCCACATTCTCCTACACATAAAAGAAATTATAATTAGATTGAAACTAAACTTTGATCGTTCGTCAAGAAAAACTACGATTGTGATATATTAGCCTCATGTTTTGGATATTTTTCAGTCGCATATAAGTAAAAATTGAATATTGAGTAACCATGCAATACAGGAAAACTTATGATTATTAGTTCACTTTATAAAAGCTTAGGAAGAGAAGAAATTCACATTTGGTTCTACTTTGATCCTTTTAAGTGGCTTTTGATGAGTGTGTTCAAAAGCTGATCCACATAGTTGCATGTTAGGTGGAAGTACTACTTAACCTTTAGATCCTATTTTCAAAGTTAGAACAATGAAAACACAATTTTGTTGACAAAAAAAAGTACACTGCTAGTCAACCTATTCTTGTCCTAATCAAGAGAGGGTAAATACTTTAGTTTCTTAGATCTGGTGTTAAGAAAGAACCAGACAACCGTTCTTATATTGACTTGAAGGAATTTATGCATATCCAATTTTAGTCAACTCAACCAAAACCTTAACACCAAGGCGTTTTTCCCCCACTACATCCTTATAGCAAAAGCTGGAAGGACTTAAAATTGAATCTTGGCAAAGACAACCATGACTTGAAACTCGCCATATTTAGTAGCTAATCTTTCTATAGTTGCTAAAATAACTCTAAGATCTGCATCACCTAATTCAAGACTTAAAATTTCGACAATAAATTCAATACAAGGCAGAAAATATTTATGTTTGGTGGAAATATGGCTCTAAATACCTTTTCAAGAATTGGACCATGGGTTGATCCAAGAGTGTGGAAGATTTTGGTCTCTTACAATCTGTGCGCTACTTGTATCAACTAGGGAAGGTTGGTTAGACCCGACAAATGCTGATATATCTTGAACATTTAGTCCAGGATTATTTTGCACAAATAGATTAAAACAATGACGCAATTGCTTCAATTCTTGCATTTCATATTCGACCAGGAGGATTTAAGAAAGGGAAGCTCAGTCCGAGATTCATTGGCCCTTTTGAGATCCTTAGGAGGATTGAAGAGGTGGCATATATGCTTGCTTTGCCACCCAATCTATCGGGAGTTCATCCAGTATTTCACGTATCCATGCTCCAGAAATATGTTGGCGACCCATCGCATGTGTTGGACTTTAGCACTATTCACCTTGATGATGACTTGACCTATGATGTGGAGCCTATAGCTATATTGTGTCGTCATGTGAGGAGATTGAGATCCAAGGACATTGCATCAGTAAAGGTTCAGTGGAGAGGTCGACCCATGGAGGAGGCCACTTGGGAGATCAAGCGGGAGATGCGGAGCAGATATCTTCATCTATTTGAGTCTCCATGTATGTTACTTGACCCGCTTGAGGACGAGCGTTTGCTTGAGTGGGGGAGAATGTGACGACTCGACCCGTCGTCACAGGAATTACCACCCCGTTATCCCTTCATTTATATGTTTCATGTTTTATATCGGTGTTAGAGTCTATTGGGTGAGTTATGAGTGATTCTGGTTGAAAATGAGGCATATAGCCTTTTGATATGAAGCTTGTTTACGAAAAGTCAACCTGGAGTTGACTATGTGGTTAGAGGGCCCAGAATCGAATTTTGATGATTTGGTTAGTTCCGGGAGGTGGTTTGTGACTTAAGGGAGTGATCGGAATTGAATTTGGAGGTTCGGTGTTGAAATAGGCTTGAATTGGCTAATGTTGAATTTTGGCGAAATCCGAACGGTAGGTGAGATTTCGATGCGGGAGTCAGAATGGAATTTCGACAGCTGCAGTAGCTCCTTTAGGTGATTTTGGATATGTCTGCAAATTTTCAGGTCATTCGGACGTCGTTTAGTCGAGTTTTTGATTGGATGTTGGTTTCAGAAGTTCTAGATGAAACTTAGGCTTGAATTCGCTTTGATTCGATGATTATCATGTTTAAGGGTGTGTTTTTATTATTGGAACAAGTTTGTATCGTATTTTGGAGTAGGTTGGTGGTTTTCGTTGGGGTCCCGGGGTTCTCGGGATGAATCCGGGGGTCCAAACAGACTATTTTGTGCCAAAAGGCACTGCTGATCTACTGCAATAAAAGTGCAGATATTTTTTTCTTCGCGATCGCGAAGTGCTTCATGCAATCGCGTAAGGTGAAGTTGGTGTGTATCGCGATCGCGAGGGTCTGTATGCGATCGCATAAGGCAATGTCTGGAAGCAATGCGATCGCGTAACCAGTGTCGCGATCGCGTAGAGTCGATAAGTTGGTCATCGCGATCGCGGTTGAGTTCACGCGATCGCGTAGAAGGAAATTCAGTCGCCCAGATTTTTGTACATCGCGATCGCGTGCCAAAGGCTGCGATCGCATAGAGTATTTTTGAGCCCAGGAAAATTCTGCGATCGCATGCCAAGGGCTGCGATCACATAGTGTTAAAATACCTGACAGGAAAGTTAAGTTCAGAACATTTCATCCGCGACCCATTTACACAAAACCTCCATTTTTGAGTTCTTAGATAGCAAAGTGACGGGAATTGAAGGGGATTTCACCGGGTAAACATCGGAGGTAAGTTTTATGGTCCAAATACGTGATTTTATCTTAGAATCTTCCATTATATCACTGTAAATGGGAAGATTAATGGGGGATTTTTGCCCTAAGCCTAGGTTATGATAAATCATCGATTTTAATGGTCAAACGGAGTCCTATTTCGATAAACTTTATATGTATGGACTCGTGTTGAGATAAGAAATCCGAATATGTAACTTTTGTAATTTTTCGAGAAGCGTACCGAAAGCCGGGTTTTGACAACTTTGTGGTTTTTGGTGTAATTTGAGTTGTTTAGATTGGGTAATGTCCCTTTAGCCTATTTTGATGCGTTTCTATTGATTTTGATCAGATTCTACACCTATGGAGACGGATTCTCTTGGCAAGGGCGTTGCGGACTAGTCTTCGAGCCGAGTCGAGGTGAGTAATGGGTGTGGGTGATGACCAGCGGGTTCGAAACCCCGGTATATCACTATGTGACGCTGTATTGAGGCGAGACACGTACTCTCCTACGAGTGCGGGGTCGAATGTGATTGGGGACTATGGCTTAGTCCGACCTGTTGATACTATACTGTGTTGTTGGCTATTATTGAGCCGGTGAACCTCCTACTTGGATGGTTGTGTATATCTTTGGGCTGTGAGCCAGTTATTGGGATCCCGCGAGGATCGATGCTATTGTTTTTATGATATTGACATGCTATTTTGATACCAGTCCTGAGTTATTATTGTCTAAAATGGTTTCCAAACTCTGGAATTTCTAAAATACTGTTTCTACTGAAAAATGATAAAAAGAGTTTTAAAATACTATTTTTGGGCCTGTGAGGCTGCATTGCATTATAGCTGACTAGTAGTGGATCGAGCTGCGCGCCGCAGCATATCATGATATTGTGCTTGGGCTGTAGGAGCCCCTCCGGAGGCTGAACCCCCACAGTGAGCACGGGTACCCAAATGGATCGGGCTACGCGTCGTAGCGGTCATATTCATGCATTGCATTGTATTTAGCTATACCTGTTATGATGTTAACTGATATTGCTGGTTCTGTTATTGCTGGTACGGATATTGTACATGTTGATAATGATGCAGGGTATTGTGTATAACTTTACTTAGTGTTGTATTGAGTTTTCTTACCTTCGCTGTCTTACCCCTGCTTATTACCACTGAGTCTGGAAGTACTCACTTTACTCCCTGCACCTTGTGTGCAGATCCAGGTACATCGCAGCAGATCTGAGTCTATAGCTGCTTCGGAGATTGTTTTTTGGACAGTCGAGGTAGCTGCCAGCGTCCGCAGGACCTGACTCTCCAGTTTTTCCTTATTTTGTTTCTGCCTATCCCACACTTGTGCACAGTTGTATACACTATCACAGTCTATAAATTCTGGTAGAGCCTCATGACTTGTGACTCCCGTTCTGTTGGGAGGTTATACGGGTATGGGATTTCTAATTTCGGTGTGTTGGATATTTTCATTATTATACTATCAATGTTTATGCTTAACAGAGGTTAAATATAAGCTGATAGCTCCGTGTTTCTGTTGATTGGTCGGGCTGGCCTATCCTGGGCGCCATCACGACCGGATTTGGGATCGTGACAATCTACTAAAAAAAATTGGCATTGAAGCATAATACACTAACTTCTAGGGCCAGTGGCTCTCAGTTGGAGCAAGGGAAAGTAGCAAGCAGATATGTATAAGTTTAACTTCAAGAGTCATTGTGGCATCATAACCCATCTATCCCAAATTATGAGTCATACTTTTCTTTTTAATCTATCATAAAAACAGAATATCATACTTTTCTTATTTAGAAATAATTTAAGGTAGTATACCTAAACAAAAGTTCCTACTTCAGTCAATAAGAAAATAGGGAATACCAGCAAAGCTCTATTCCACTTGCCAGTAGTCCAGTCTTGATGCATCCTTAAATCAGCATGCTTAAACTCCATTCTTCATTGCATGGTTCCCCTGAAGTAAACCATGTATATCTGGCCACACTCATCAACGATCTTCCCTCAGAAAGTTTATCCTTATAACTTAATTAGGAATCCTCATAATGATATTAATTTTGTTTTCACGTCTGTATCAAAAAGAATACCAAACTCAAATCATTGGTTATTAAGATTATTGCAGCAACTTCGGCAGCAAGACAACAGCTACATTTTTTTTTTATTTTTGGAAAAAACTATTTCCATGTAGTTAGAGCTCTATCATTCTAATGGTTCCGCTGGAGATTGCAACGAAACACTCCTCTCTCCGCATTATGAGATATTATGCAACAATCTTAAGAGTTCTCCAATTGAGAAAACCACATGAATACTACTAGAACAATCTATCAAGATGTAAGCAAATATGAATAAAGCAAGCATCGGATATGGAAAACACAAATAATGGTTCCATCTGGAAAAAAATGAATAACAAGGGCTAGTTTGCTCCTTGAAGATTTCTACTGACATAGTTTGCATTTTTCAGCTGACCCAATTTCTTTATAGAGTCACAAACCAGCAGTACTATTAGTATAAAGAGGAAGAAGCACCACTGACTAAACACGAAGGAAGGCATCAGCTAGCATCTGTCCAAGCTGAATTTGTGCAGCAGTTGTAAGGTGCACATAATCTGGTCCAACCTGGAGACCTTTGGCATCCACATATCTAACGTTCCCAACACTAATTTCTTGCTGAGCTTTCCTCACCAACTCCATGTATGGCCCTAGTGCTGTTGCCAATCCCACCTGCACCAATTAAATTCTTACGACCCACCTTATCTCTTTGGAGTAACACATTTCAAAGATATCTATTCTTACAATCACATGCAGCGCTGGCAAAATGGTATAAATAAAATAGTTGGTTGGATAATGAACTTTTAAAAACGGGCTAAATATGGATAAGAATCATATTATTCATTTAAAAAATAAATAATTAATGAATACCTAATAGGTTTAACTTTTACATTTGTAAAAGTTCAAATTGGGACCTCAAGTTTGGTAGACTAAAGTTCTACCAAAAGTGATCATATTGAAGAATCATGGAAAATATGGATATCCATATTATCAGTCTGTTAACCTATTTTTTATCCGTAATAAATATGGGTCGGATCGGGTCGGATACTTTATTTATTTTTGTATTACCCATTTTCGATACAAACCATATCCGACCTGACCCGCCCGTTTGTCGCCCCTAATGATTTGCGCAATAACTGCAGTGGATCTTATAAACTTTAGGAGCTAGAACGTGCCAATGTTTCTTTTCTAATGAAAGCATTACACCTGTTTGAACTCTTTTATTTTGTTTTAATATTTTTCTTACAAGAAACTCCACCCCCCCCCCAACACCCCCAACCCAAATCTCAATTCCAATCGCCAAAAAAGGAAAGCAGAGCAAATGTTCAAGGCCACAGGTTGAGTTTTCATGTGGTGTAGGAACACAGATCGATGAAATTAGTATTCCAGTACTAAAAGGATAGTAAACTCAAACTACTATTTGCATATAGAATGAATTCTCTATAAACAATAGTAGATCTTTCCACGACATACCTGAATCACAGGGAGAGTAGGTAATTGCAGATCATGTCGCACATGCTTAAAGAAGCTCTCCAATCTGCGCTTATACATTTTGGCATCCACAAGTGTCTTTGTATCACTCTCACCTTGATACCACAACAATGCCCTTACCCTTCCGCCGCATCGGGTGGCCGCCTTTGTCCTCCTTATCATCTGCTTGTAAAGGAAACCCCCAGGAGCCCATTCAGTAATACTCGTTCCTCCAACGGCACAAGGAACCAACCCGATCACTCCAACACTTGGATCCTTCTTCAAAACAGTATTGGCAAATGGCATCCCTGGACCAATCCCACAAGTGTTGTTCACATCAATGTCTTTGTGAAGGGGTTCATGAGCCTCAACCCATCTAAGTCCTCCGCTGAGTCGGAGGATTGACGGGTTGGCCTCGCATTCATGTGGGATGACACCATCCCACGTCTCATTAGCCACGCCGGGACGGTTAGAGTGATTAACCACTCCTCCTCGGCCGGAAATATTGCTCTGCCCGGCTAAAATGAATATATTTTTAACCAGTGGACAATTTGCTAGATCTGCTGTGCTTACCCATCTGGCGTGTGCTAAAAGCACCAATACAAGATAAGGGAGCATTGTTTTTCTGTAAACCATTGCTAAAAATTTGAAACTTCAAAAAACATTTATAGATAAGATCTAGAAAGACCTGTACTGCTTTATTCCATCCTACTTTATCAGCTACAGCCCCACCAACTGTTGAATAACACTAGGAGACAAAATTCTGAGCGGTGCAAGTACTTCCCCTTAAAACCTTTGCCTATTAGCAATATTTTATAACTTAATGATATTAACAATATCTCGAATTGATCTTAATCATTTTCATTTTTATAACCTAATTACTGGCGGTGAGGAAGCAACTTTAATTTATTTGTAAGAAGACTTGTTAATTAGGCAGTCTAAAAAGATGAAACTCTGAGATTTACCCCGGATTGCCATTATAAAGTCCTGTCGAGCTGCATTATCAAACCCTCGTATTGAAGAAGCACAATAACAGAGTGGAAAAATCAGACACTATACATGAATTGGAGAAATGAGCAACAAAGCAGCAAAAAGATAAAATTAGAA
Organism: Nicotiana noctiflora; assembly: GCA_032618575.1. Classification (NCBI taxonomy): domain Eukaryota; kingdom Viridiplantae; phylum Streptophyta; class Magnoliopsida; order Solanales; family Solanaceae; genus Nicotiana; species Nicotiana noctiflora. The sequence continues at coordinate 80,942 of JASVEL010013300.1, read as the reverse complement.
AGAATAACATCCAACCTCACCGGGAACCATATCAGGTGAGTAGATATCCATCTTTTAGAACTTGTTAAATTCTACATTTAGCGCATTTTTACAATTAGAATTAGGGTTTTTTTGTTTTCTTTTAGGTAAATTAAAGTGCATTCAACTGTGTGAACCATTCAACTTTCTCGGGGCATAGTTGACGGGTGAATAATATTAGACAAATTCTAAAAAATACATACATAAAATACCTAATTTGGTAAAATATCAAAGGTTCACGTGTCTCATAATTTGAACTATATCCGCCCGAGTATATCATGAATTTTTCAATTTGGCAACACAAATTTTCGTATGACTAATCTTAACACCCTACTCACCAAAAGATCTACCCCTCGTCCCTTCCACCCGAGGAGAAAAGCAGGAAAATAAACGAAACAGAAAGTAGAAAAATACACAACTACTCAAGAAATGTACAATGAGTTTAAGAATAATAATAATTCAAAATATACGCTCAAACTTGTACCGGTGAGTATGGCATTGATTTCACTTGAAATTAGTCTCATTGGAGTAGATGTTTTTTCAGCTTAGATAGCAAATATGTTAGTTTCGAGGTGCCACAACCGTGGATTTGGATATTGGTGTTGTTCTTCAAAGGCAGAATATTATTCCTATGTATACAAAAATTGGAGAAGTGGCAATTTGTTTCTTCGTCCTCGCTTCCCTCCCACTCTAGTTTTCTCATGGTTCGTCGTTGAAGATGGTAAGCAAACAATTTTGTCCAACACCAATTGATTATCAACTCTCCATTTAGCACTCCAACGGGTTTAACATTCGATTGATAAAAACTCAGACAAGTCATATCAAGAATGATTTTCTCCCTTCGACTCCACGTATAGCGATCATCTTCTAAAATCCATGTATACATTGCTGTACCAGTCATGTAAAACGAAAACTTGCAGAATGACACATGACCTTCGATTTCAAAGAGGTACATGTTTTCATGTGATCTATTCTTTAAAACTTTGATATCACATTTTTCCCCGGACCCCCCATGAGATAGCGCGCATCAAATTCCTCATTTTTTATGTCAAATATCATGATAGACTTCTCGCAAGTAGGAATTCTAGACAAAGAATCATCCATTGAAAGACGAAGTTGAAACATCCAATAAATAGCATTCTTTACTATTATAGGAGACCCGTAATCAAAAGGAAAGAAATGAGGTGAGACAAAGGAACACTTTTTTCAGTCTGTTTCCGAATTCAGATTATTAGACACCAATAAGTCAAGCCTAAGCATCTTGAATTCTATACTTATCAAACCGCATACCCATAGCAGATATGTTCCTTGGTGACTGGATGAGAAAAGAATGCACAAATTGAACCAAATGGGAGTGCAAAGGTAAGTTCTTCTTGAGTGATAGGGTTGATGACAGTATACCTGAAAGTTTGATATTCTGAATGTCTAAAGAAGAGCAAGCCATTGTGCGAAAACTGAAGGCTAGGAAAGGAATACTTTCTATAAGGACCTTTTAGCTTTGAAATTACTCAATCTTCTTACGACTAATTCTTTGATGTTGTTCGTCCCAATCCTCGAGAAGTAATACATTATTTGGAGCTTTTCCAAATGATATCTGCTGGACAACCATAATAGGAACAGCGGCACAGTTGAGATACAAGTCGTTGAAATGTGGTGTTGATATTAAGAAATTCCAATGCCTGCAGACAAGTTGGATGTCTGCTAAGAACAGGGCAGAAAATGCCTCTCATCACGTAGTAGTATGCTGGTGTATTTGGTATAATCGAAAATATTTTGAAAATAAGTCATATTTTAGTTATATTTGATCATTACTCCTAAATATATTTCACAATTATCTTGGACAGATGTTATTCTCTTTCACAATTATTTCAACTCTTTTATTACTATTTCAGGTCCAAAAGGATGCCAGAGGAGTGGAGGTGGAGTACAGTAGTGCCCTTGTATAAGAACAAAGGGGATATCCAGTGTTGCAACAACTATAGGGGCATCAAATTAATAAGCCACACCATGAAGGTCCGGGAGCGGGTGATCGAGGCCAGGGTGAGGGAGTCGACATCTATTTCCGTGAACCAGTTCGGTTTCATGCCAGGTCGGTCCACTACAGAAGCTATCCACCTTGTCAGGAGATTGGTGGAACAGTTCAGGGATATGAAGAAGGACCTGCACATGGTGTTCATCGATTTGGAGAAGGCGTATGACAGGGTCCCTAGGGAGGTACTATGGAGGTGCCTGGAGGCTAAGAGCGTGCCGGAAGCCTACATCAGAGTAATCAAGGACATGTACGATGGAGCTAAGTCCAGGGTCAGGACAGTGGGTGGCGACTCAGACCATTTCCCGGTGGTTATGGGGCTTCATCAAGGATCTGCGCTTAGCCCCTCTTGTTTGCCTTGGTGATGGATGCTTTGACGCGGCATATTCAAGGGGATGTTCCTTGGTGTATGCTATTTGCTGATGACATAGTCCTGGTAGACAAGACGAGGGTCGGTGTTAACGAGAGGCTAGAGGAATGGAGACGGACTCTCGAGTCTAAGGGGTTTAAACTAAGCAGGTCTAAGACAGAATACCTGGAGTGCAAGTTTAGCGCTGAGTCGAGCGAAGTGGGAGGGAGCGTGATGATTGGATCTCGGGCCATAGCCAAGAAGGATAGTTTCAGATACCTTGGATCGGTGATCCAGGGGGACGGAGAGATAGACGGGGATGTCACTCACCGTATAGCGGCGGGGTGGTCGAAGTGGAGGCTTGCATCAGGAGTCTTGTGTGATAAGAAAGTGCCACAGAAACTCAAGGGGAAGTTTTATAGAGCTGTGGTTAGACCTGCCATGCTGTATGAGACGGAGTGTTTGCCGGTGAAGAAATCTCACGTTCAGAGGATGATGGTTGCGGAGATGAGGATGCTTAGGTGGATGTGCGGGCTCACCAGATTAGATAAGATTAGGAATGAAGTTATTCGGGAGAAGGTGGGGGTGGCCCCAGTGGATGAGAAGATGCGAGAGGCAAGACTTCGGTGGTTCGGGCATGTGCGGAGGAGAAGCCCGACGCCCCGGTGAGGAGTTGTGAGCGGCTAGCGGTGGTCGGTGTGAGGCGAGGTAGAGGGAGGCCTAAGAGATACTGGGGAGAGGTAATTAGACAGGACATGGCCAGGATGCGGATTTCCGAGGACACGACCCTTGATAGGAAAGTCTGGAGGTCTAGTATCAGGGTTGTAGGATAGGGGCTTCTAGATTTCCCGTACTTTTTTCTCGTGGGTGAGGCGTGGTAGGGCCGCCCACAGATGATTAGTTTGTGTTCTCTTTTGGTAGTCATTTCTGGTAGTTACTGTTTTGATATCTTTGCATGTCTGTTTATTTATGGTACATATGCATCTTATGTTTAGATAACTTTTATGAGATGTATGCTGGAGTAACTAATGCGGTTTTTGTTTTTGTTTTTGTTTTTATTTTTGTTTTTGTTTGCCTTTTTTTCATGCGCCGAGGGTCGATTGGAAACAGCCTCTCTGCCCTTTCGGGTAGAGGTAAGGCTTGTCTACATATTACCCTCCCCAGACCTCACCTTGTGGGAATATACTGGGTTGTTGTTGTTGTTGTTGTTTATTACTATTTCAATTTCCAACCAACACGGACAATATTATCAAATTTAATTTTCAAGAAACTCATCAAAATACTACTCCATCTGATTTACCTTCCCGAGAATATTTAAGGAATGGATTCAAATTTAAAATAGCTAATTATATTTCGAAAAGTATGTCTCACAAGCATTTTTGGAACTGAAACTTCTTACAAAATGAGTTCTCTTTTTCAGTAAACCTTTTGATGATAACATGAATTAATTGCCTTATTACTCTAGCAAAGAGTCAATTACTAGCTAAAATCAGTGGTTGACTGAGGAATTTTTACTCAAAACATAGGCAAAAAAAAAAAAATCCGAGACGGTAGGCTAAATATCCACACCTCATCCATTCCACTTGTTGAGGAGAAATTAAAAACAGTAAACAAAAGAAACACAAAGTAGAATTAAAAAATATGATAACTCAAGAATTCTACCATGACTAGAGCCGTCAATATGGGCTTGGCCCGTTGGGCCAGCCCAACCCACCATGTGATTTAGTAGGATTGGGCTAGAATTTTTGAAGCCCGTTCAAAAATGTGGCTTTTAAGCGCCGAGTAAGCCTGTGGCCCATGAGGCTTGACTGAGACTAGGCCGGGCCGGCCAATGGGCCTAATCAAATATTTACTTAAAATATATAAAAACAAAAAGTATACTACCTTTAGAGATGAGAAGTCAGAATTGTATCTTTACTAAGAGGAACCAAACTTGATCTTGAGAAGTTTCAAGATATAATGTTGTCATGTATTGGAAGAACCATTCTAGAAAATATCTCGATCCTTTAATTCAATGATAGTGCATGATGTACTTAACATTCTTATTACCATTATACCATCGGAATCAATATTTAGCATTGGTAGTGTATTGTTACAAAGTACAGAAGTTGCATTTTTTATGAAAATGTCCAAACACTTGTTACTACTCGAAATTGTCTGCACAGATTTTCCCGAACTCAAACTGGTAATATTTTTTATGTGAATTTAAATATTATTAATTTTTAAAATTTAAATTTAATATTTAGCTAATTAATATTGCATATGAATGGTAGATGAAAGTGAAGATGTTAAGACAACCTTGTCACAAGCGGATTCAAATGTGTTTGATAAAGATGACGTGTTAGATTATCTCATAAGCATCATGAACGTTCGCTTGAATAGTTTATTTTAATTTTGACTTTCAGTGAATGAAATATAGTCCCGTCTTTTACTTTTTTAGTATTTATTGTGATATATTAGAACAATATAAAAAGTTATTATGTTTTGTGATTTTTTTAACTTTTAAATAATAATCTTTTTTAGGTCAGAACTTAAAGAAAAATATAAAATTATATTTTTTAAAATGATGGGCCGGCCATGGGGCCTCGCGGCCCATATAGGGCTGGGGGTGGGCTCACCATTATAAGGCCCATCAAAATGGTGGTCTAGCCCAGCCCATGAATTGCTAAAATCCACGTAGGTTGCGCTGGGCTAGCCCGGCCCGCCCATATTGACAACTCTAACCATGACTTCTTAAAGAAAAGAATTTATCCGAAATATATGCTCAAACTTGTATAGTTGGAGATGTTTTGGAGTAGATGTTTTTTCAGCTTAGATAGCAAAGTGATAGAATATATGAATCCACCAAATTATATAAAGACCAGGTCCTATATGGTTTTCACAAATAACGCTAATGCAACAGTAAGTAAATGAAACGTGGGACTTTTATGCAGAAAAATTCCTGCCCAAGGGGATAAAAAATCACGACCTACACTGGTAGGATTTTAACTTCACTATAAGCATTCTTTAGATCACAACCTATGCAATATAGGAATTAACTCTTAATCCGTTTCTAACTTGTAATACACCTATTACAAGCCACTTTACAATACACCTATTACAAAGACTTCAACCCATGACTAACTCTACTCACGACACAAATGTATTGGTCAAAATCTGACCACCACGACTAAGCTGCTCACTAACCCACCTAGGTAAGCGGGGGTACATGTCAACAGAGCCCACTCCATTTTACCTCTGAGATATCCGACGAATTGGGAAGGGTAACACCTAAATTAACGGTGAGGGTACATCAATGACAGTAAAGCGTCAAGTCAAGCCATAAGAACATGGATCTCGGCTATATATAGGAGAGAGGTTCCCCAAGAGTAGGGGCCCCTCCCCACCAAGAGAAAAGGAAGAACAAAGAGTTTTTCCATGGTTATCTGAAAAAATGAGGAAACACTCCCTGAAAAATAGATGTAAAGCTACATTCTCATCAATTGATGAGAAGTACGATATTATATTTTAATAATTTATATCATGCACTTTTCATCTGATATTTTATTAATTTCGTTTAATATTTCGATTTGGAAGTGATTATATTTGGCTAAGATTTACCATTTCTTCTTTTGATTGATTTGTTCAAAGGAATACTTGTATCTTTTAAGTCAAACAATTTAGCGTCGTATGTGGGGATTTCATAGTGAAGATTTTCCTAGTCTCTCGTAGATCGAAACAAAACAAAAATGCAATCACTCCTCAAAAGGAGTATGGAGGAAAAACCCAACCCACGTGGAACACGAGAGAGCAGTATAGGGAAGGAAGAAGAGCCGAGCTCAAAGATCTTTGCCCAATGAGTTACCGATACACTAAACAAAACAAATGAGGCCATCAACCTGCATTCTCCCACCGGAGCAGAACAAAGATCATCCAATCCTCACCTCTCATTCTACCTTTGCAAGCACATAAGCCTTGCGTAGGCCAACGCGCACAAGAAAATCTCAATTGAAGGGCAGGATAGCCTCAATACAACCGAAACACCCATTGCTGGCATCCTCACAGAGGTGGACGACAGAAGCCAAGAAAGAAAATGATAAGACATACACTGCACGCGCCTAGGAACAAAGCACTAACGACTCGTATTCATCTGGCGCAAGCTATACAAAGCGGATTCGGACTCCCACGAACAATGCCTAACCCATTAGGAGCCAGAATGACGACATGATGCTATTAGCCTTTAAGGCTAAGGGCATTCGCCAAATAAAAAGAAGAGTTCGACCTCGATCGAACGACGACGGACTTCTATTTCGATAAGCTTGAAAGAACACCCTTTAACTAAGGGCTTTGCAAAATACACAGAAGACTTCGACCTCGATAGAACGACGACGGGCTGCTATTTGGATAAGTTTGAATAACATCCTTTAAGGCTAAGGGCCTTCTCCAAAATAAAAAGAAGAGTTCGAGCTCGATCGAACGATGACGGTTTGCTATTTTGATAAGTTCAAAATAACACCCTTTAAGGCTAAGGGCCTTCGCCAAATAAAAAGAAGAGTTTGATGTCGATCGAATGACGATGGACTACTATTTCGATAAGTTCAAAATAACACCCTTTAAGGCTAAATAAAAAGAAGAGTTCAACCTCAATCGAACTTCGAGAGACTGCTATTGTAATAAGTTCGAAATAACACCCCTTAAGGCTAAGGGCCTTCGCCAAATAAAAAGAAGAGTTCAACCTCGATCGAATGACGACAGGATGCTATTTTGATAAGTTCAAAATAACATCATTTAAGGCTAAGGCCCTTCGCCAAATGAAAAGAAGAGTTCGACCTCGATTGAACGACGACTGGCTGCTATTTCGATAAGTTCGAAATAATACCCTTTAAGGATAAGAGCCTTTACCAAATAAAAATAAGAGTTCGACCACGATCAAACGATGACGGGCTGCTATTTTGATAAGTTCAAAATAACACCCTTTAAGGCTAAGGGCCTTCGCTAAATAAAAAAAGAGTTCGACCTTGATCGAACGGCGATAGGCTGCTATTTCGGCAAGTTCGAAATAACACCCTTTAAGGCTAAGGGCTTTCGCCGAATAAAAAGAAGAGTCCGACCTCGATTGAACGACGAGAGTCTGCTATTTCAATAAGTTCGAAATAACACCCTTTAAGGCTAAGTTCCTTCGCCAAATAAAAAGAAGAGTTCGACCTCGATCAAACGACGACGGACTGCTATTTCGATAAGTTCAAAATAATACCCTTTAAGGCTATGGGCCTTCGCCAAATAAAAAGAAAAGTTTGACCTCGATCGAACGACGATTGGCTGCTATTTCAGTAAGTTCGAATTAACACCCTTTAAGGCTAAGGCCCTTCGCCAAATAAAAATAAGAGTTCGACCCCGATCGAACGACGACGGGCTGCTATTTTGATAAGTTCAAAATAACACCATTTAAGGCTAATGGCCTTCACAAAATATAAAAGAACTCGACCCTGACCGAATAATGACGAATCGATATTTTGACAAAATTGAAATAACACCCCTAAAATATCGGGACTCGTCACACGAGCCCTTGTCCAACACAAATCGGGAACGGGCAAAACAGATGTGAAGTACAAAGATAACGGCAGAGAAAAGCACTCTTATTTCGTGCAAAGTCACATCGCGGACTACCACCACTTACATACGGCCCAGGCCAATTAAAAAAAAAGGCGAACAAACAAACAACAATCAACAAATTAAAAGAAACTATAAAGAAAATGCAGAGGGCCACATCCTTCACTCGGCGTCGTCAGCACTGCCACCATCACTACTATCATTGCCATCCCCAAGAGGATAATCATCACCATCATCGGCATGTCCATCAGCTTGGGGTGTCGCTACATCATACCCACAGTTGGCACGAGCCTCTCTAGCCTTCGCTGGCGCTTCTTCATAAGCCGTTTCAGCCATGGTACCCGCCTCCCACAAATTCTTAAAAATGTCCCACTGAGCCTTAGCGCAAACCTAGAGCTCGTGTATCTGGCGAGCAACTACTACGGAAGACGACTCGGCCTGAGCCCGTAACCGCTCATTTTTTGCCTCCAAGGACACAACCCGATCTCCCATAATCGATGCCTCCTGATCAATCACGCATATGGTCTCCTAGACCCTCGCTTTCCTAAGGGTAGCCGCCGCTCTCTCTACCTCCATTTCAAACTAAATCACGCGGATAATGTTCTCTAGGGCCGTTGCCCTCGCCAAAGCCTCAGACCAGGCCCTTTCAATGTTTTCCAAGCCAGCAACTTTGCTCTACATTGCGATCGATTTCCTCATCCATTCCACGCTCATCGTCTCGACCCTGACCAAATTCTGGTCCATATCCAACTGCAGTGACCGTAACCTGCCCTGCAAGTGCTCACACTCTGCGGCAATCCCCTTTCCCAACTCGAGCTCTTCATCATTAATATGAAGCTACTCCTCGAGTTCATGTTGTGAATGGCTGCATTAGCTACTGATCCCTATTCTCCAACTCCTCACCAAGACCCCGATTGCGGGGGTCCGTTCTCAGCCGCTCATGCATCTAGCGGCATCGTACATAGTAACGATGGTATTTATCCAACATCTTTAGGAAAAACCTCGCCCGGATGTTGACCTACAAATGTTTTAGACTTCTACCATGTACGTCTGGGAAATACAAAGTTGGAATCAAATAAATATTTTTGGAAAAGGGCTAAAACGTAAAGTGAAAACAAAACATAATGTCCTCTTAAGCCCATGACGGCCACCTCATCCCTCAACTCAGTATCAGGAACATCCCAAAGGGACTCGTTCTCAGCCTCGGATCATAAGAAGCTGAAATGCATCACTTATTCTTCCCCTTCCACCAATAGGTTAACACTGGTTGAACCCCATGCAGTAACCATCGATCGAGTAAGACCCTCCTCGAACATACTGACATCATCGAGGTCCAGGTCTGACTCTGACTCTTAGTCATCAACCACCATGTCTTTTCCCCTATCCACTGCTGGAGAGGAGACACGAGCTGCCGCAGAAGAAGAGGGCACGTCTGAAGTTATAACGGCGGTTGCAGAAGTCTGGTTCTCTACCATGACAAAATTCTGATCATCAACAGCGCATGGATTTTCGGTTGGGCCGAAACAACAGCAGGAGTTTCCAACTGATGATCACCGACACCATCAACTCCAACAGACTGCTCAGCCCCCCACAGGTGGAGCCACCATAACACCATCTCCAGATCCCGTTGGGGGGATTCGTCTAGATAAATCATCATCGGGGGTGCCATTTAAAATTCTACTCCCCGTCTCTTCGACGGTACCTATTCTTCTCCAGTAAATGGTGATTCATGCGTTAAGGGAACAACATTATTTGGAACCTTGTCCCAAGAAACAACCCTTTTCGGAGTAACTAAGGCCGTAAACGCAACTGAAGCAGCTCTCGAAGATGGTCACACAATAAACACTGAGACTGGGCGAGCAGACGAGGCTGGTTCGCAAAAGGCCAACTGAGGGGGCCCTAGCTCTCTCACCCTCCCTGCCATCGACGCACGACATATTTGAAGCAATAAAAAATAAGAAAGGGCAAGAGAATAGTATATGAATGAGCCGTCTCACTTGTAAGGGGTATGTGTCCGAACCTCTCATGAAAGGTCGACCATGTGCGAATTCCCGCTATATGGGGAAGAATGGCCTCCACCCATTCACGAATCCCTTCGACAGGCGGTAGAGGCAATCTCTCAGCTGCAAACACAAGACGGTTAAGTACTCATGGAAAATTGTTAGACATTTTATTAACTAAAGAAACAAACTTATGTGCAGAGTTCCATCTCTTAAAGAACCCCGTCAGATTCGCCACTAGGTGTTCGATCCGCATATAGAAAAAGTTCTTGTAAAAATGACCATTAGTTTGGTCGTCCATCTTGACCACCAGGCCCTTCGACCCCCGAGGACGTATATGAATTATCGAACCGCGAATCAATTGAGGAGCAAAATTGCTGAGCATGTGATTCAGGGTAATCTCACGACCAGCGAGCATTGCATACTTGAGTTGCATAATGAGTAGTTTGTACAAATAAGGTGAAAGCTGTGAAGGGCACACTTTGTAGAAATGGCAAAAATCTACCACCAACATGGGAAAAGGCAAGGTGTACCCTACAATGAAAGGGTAGGCATAGAACGCGCAGTACCCGGGACGATCAAAGTCCATCCCTCTCCATCGGCCGCATATTGACATAACCCGGAATTCCCCACCTCTCTTTCAGTTTTGTGATCCCCCTCTCATTTATGGTAGAACAAACAAATTTTGGCTCAGCTCCACCGCCAGTGCTAAAGTCAATCACCTCTCTCCCCAAGCGAGGCAAGATCTCTATCACTGAAGGAACTTCCTCATCCTCCACCATATCCGCCCCTACGGTGACCTGAATAGAACCCTCCAGCAACTAATTAACAGTGGGAAGGTTGTCTTGAAGAGAATCACCAGCCATTCTTCCCGAGTAAAGAGCGCTCCGAAGGAAGTGATAAGAAGAAGAAGAAGAAGAAGTGACAAATTTCAATGAGCAAGAAGATATACAAAAATTCGAGATATCAGTAAAAAAACTTTATCTGAAGAGTTCCCTCAAATGAAAGATAAAGTGAATCCATTAAATGACCAGTCTGACCTATTTATACAAGACATAAATTCCTTGAGCATGAAACCCAAGATTCGCCATTCAAATCTGATAGGGCACGAAATGTTTCAATATCACATAAACGTGTGTCATAATGATGGTAACCATGAACCAACGCTTCAACTCCAATCAATGTATCAATTCAAAAACAGTCGCAACAATCCACAAAGATTGAAAAACACTCATATTTCGCCTTTATCTCACAAAATGTGGCTAAGGATTAAAGAGTTGCGAGTCAGATTTTGTTCGACTTTGTTGCGTACATGGTCCGTTTTCCGAGTCCGACATAGGATGATCCCGACAGACGGAAGGACTAACTGTATTGGTCAAAATCTGACCACCATGACCAAGCTATCCACTACCCCACCTCGGTAAGCGGGAGGTACATGTCAACAGAGACTACTCCATTTTTCCTCTAAGATTTTCGATGAATTGGGAAGGGTAACAACTAAATTAATGATCGATATACATCAATGATGATAAAGCGTTAGGTCAAGCCATAAGAACACGGGTCTCAACTATATATCGAAAAGAGGTTCCCCAAGAGATGGGGATCTCTCCCCTCCAAGAGAAAAGGACGAACCAAGAGTTCTTCCATAGTTATCTGAAAAAATGAGGAAACACTCCATGAGATATAGATGTAAAGCTACCTTCTCATCAATTAATGAAAAGGCCGATATTCAATTTTAATAAGATCTATCATGCACTTTTTGTCTGGTATTTTATTAATTTCGTTTAATGATTCAATTTGGAAGTGATTATATTTGGCTAAGATTTACCCCTTCTTCTTTTGATTGATTTATTCAAAAGGATTCTTGTATCCTTTGAGTCAACAACAAACACTAAAGGTTTATGATTTTCAAGGGGTTCTAAAATGAAGCTTCTAGATAACCAAATTGAAGTAGGAATTATAATGAAGAACAATTACAAAGTTACAACTCAACTAAGGACATATAAGAGACTTGTACTTTGTTCTTGATGCACTTAAGAATTAAATGTTGTATTACTCTGGCAAATAGTCAATTACTAGCTAATGTCAAGGGTTGACCGAGGAAGTTTTACTCAAAAATAGGTCTGGGACAGTAGGGTAAATATCCACACCTCATCCCTTCCACTTGAGGAGAAACTAAAAAATAGTAAAACGAAGAAACACTATCTAGAACTAAAAATAAGGCAACTTAATAAATCTACCATGACTTCTGAAAGAAAATAATTTGTTCCAAATATATGCTTTGACTTGTATTGTTGAAAATGTTTAATTTGGAATGGATATTTTTTAGCTTAGATAGCAAACATGTTAGTTTCGAGGTGCTGCATCCGATATTGGTGGATGTTTTCTTCAAAGAAAGAATGTTATTCCTATGTATACACACTTTGAAAAAACAGGATTCTGAGCTTTCCTCTTCCAACTCCTTTGAGGCCCTCTCCCACTCTAGCATTCTTATGGTTCATTGCTGAAGATTGTAAGCAAACTCCAACTCAAAAAGATTATCAACTCCCCCATTAGTGTGCCTACAAGTATTACATTCGTTTCCCAACCATCGTCACGATTCATATCAAGAATAATTGTCTCCTCTCAGCTCTATGAGTAGTGATCATCTCCTAAAATCCATGTATACATTGTTGTCCTTGTACGATCCCTAGAAAGAAAAAGTTTGCAGAACGACGCATGGCCTTCTATTTCAAAGACGTACATGTCGTTGTCTTTTAAAAACCTGGTTACCACATTTTTCTCCCGGATGAGATATCAAATCAATTTTCTCATTATTTATGTCAATCATCACGATACACTTCTCGCAAGAAGGAATCCTTTTGTGAGAATCAAATGGGAAAAGATAATATTCTTCAATCATCCAAAAAAATAGCATCCTTTTATATTACATGAGATCCGAGATAATTATATCTACGATAGCCAAACATCCTTTTAAAAAAGGGATGGGACACATGTAAACTCTTTTCAGCCTGCTTCAGAATTCTGATTATTAGACACCAATAAATCAATCCTAAGCATCTTGAATTGTATACAACCGTAACCTAACCATAGCACATAATGTTCCTTAGTGGCTAGATGGAAAATAATTCCCAAATTTCACCAAATAGAATTTTGAAGGTAAGTTGTTCTCGGGTGACATGGTTGAGGATACTATAGTAGGCCAAGTACTTATGGCATTCTTCATGTCTAAAGAAAAGCAAACCACGGTGCGGAAACTTGAACTTAGGATAATTGTAATACTTGTTAGCACCACACACCTTTGATATCACTCGAATCTTTTTATTAATTCTTTGATCACAATCCTCGAGAAATAATAGATTCATTTGTGATCATATTTTAAATGTTACCTGTTGGACTACCATAATAGGAACATCGCCACGGTTGAGATACAAGTCATTGAAACATGGTGTTGATATTAAAAAGTTCCAATATTTGCAGACATGTTGGCACTAGAATAGGTCTTCTACGGCTGAGAGTCTGCTCAAATATCCATCCATACGTCATCCAGAAGAGGTACAATGCTCGTCTGTTGGAACCACCATTATCAAACTGTTTGATTTTGCTAGTTTCTTTGGTGGAAAGAAAGATCCTAAAATGCTAACGGAAAAGTACTCTAGCATTTTGAATCTATGGAATGACCAAGGATTGGAGCATGGACATTGAATTCTATCAAATAATCATACAGATTGCTGCAATGTAAGAATAAGATATACACTTTTCTACTCAATATACTCTTTGATAGACATTGAATTCTATTAAGCTAATTTGAAGGTCAATTTGCAGAAAGAAATGAAGATTAAGTGCAGAAGATGAGAGAGAGAACACATCAAGAAATGTCTATGTATTAGAGAGAAAATTAACTAACTGAAGGTTCTAGATAGACTCCTGCGCTTATATACAAAATTGGGCCTAACTAAACTGGTCCTAACTATAACACTATTAACAATTATACTTTGGGCCTCGGCTACATAACCAATACAAACTAATACAAAAATAACTAATATAAAAATGTGGTATACCTAGGTCTTGTTATCCAACACCCCCTTCCCCCCGCAAGTTGAAGGGGGAACCACCTTCAACTTAGAGAGAAAATCATGGCGAGCTATCCCAGTCAGAGACTTAGTTAAAATATCGGTGAGTTTGTTGGAGCTGCTAACTGGATGTAAATCAATTAAGCCTTCATATAACTTTCCTAAGACAAAGCGGAAATCAACTTTGATGTATTTTGTGCGTTTATGGAAGACACGATTACGAGCAATGTGTAAAGCAGAGTTATTATCACAGAAAATAGACACATGGGCCACCCATTCAACACCCAGATCAGCTAATAAGCGAGTCAACCAAGTAAGTTCTGCCACCAGTTTACTTAGAGCACGATACTCAGCTTCAACAGTGACCTTTCAAACTGACCTGCGGGGGTCGGGGCAAGCAGCCCAGTCACTGTCATAGTACCCTTGCAAGGTAAAATCCAAAGCATTATTGAGAAGAATACCATAATCAATTATACCCTTAAGATAACGCAAGAGATGCAATGTTGCAGCTAAATGATAAACCCAGGGAGCCAGAAGGAACTGACTGAGATGTTGTACAACGAAACTCAAGTCAGGTCTAGTATGGTAAAGAAAATTAAACTTACCAACAAGGCTTTTATATTTATCTGGATTAGAAAGCAATGCCCCATCATCAGCTTGCAACTTCAAATCAATTCAATAGGAGAGACAATATGAGACACATCAGTGCGATTGTGTTCAAATAAGAGATCCACTATAAATTTTCTTTGATTAAGTAAAAGCCCAGAAGGAGTGTAAATAACCTCAATAACCAGGAAGTAGTTTAAATGACCCAAGTCTTTGATTCTAAATTGGTCATGAAGGTAAGATATCAAAGATGAATATTTTTGAAACTTCATCCCCAATAAAGTTTCTAGTTCATCCATAGTAAATTTCTGAAATATCAAGGTCGGATATCAAAGGTAAGAATCATATCATCAACATAAAATACCAATAAAGTAGAGTTGCTAGTTCATTTTTTAAATAGACTATAATTATTGAGTAAATAAACAAACCTTTTCGACAGAAAGCACTGGAAAGTTTTGCATACCATTGGCGGGAAGCTTGTTTAAGTCCATAAAGAGATTTTTGGAGCTTGCAAACATATGGCTGATATATATGGAAGAAGAATCAACAAAAACACCTTGGGATAATTTCACGTACACTTCCTCATCCAAATCCCCATGGAGGAAGGCATTATTGACGTCAAGTTGAAATAATGTATGTTGGTTCTTTACGGCTACAACAATGAGGCACTTTACAGTGGTCATTTTGACCATTGATGAAAAAGTCTCATTGTCATCTACCCCAGCAGTTTGTGTGTCACCCCGCACTACGAACCTAGCCTTATACCTTTCTACTGAGCCATCTGATTTAAACTTCACTTTGTACACCCATTTGTACCCAATGGCCTTCTTCCTATCAAGCAAGGGAACAACAGACCATGTATTGTTAGTCTCAAGGACCTCAAACTCCTTTCTCATTGCTTCTTGACATTTAGGCACTAAAGCAGCTTGAGAATAGATATGTGGCTCAGATAATACTGTATGTGATGAAGATTGTGCATCCAAAGACTTAGACTTAGGTTAGTGGGAAAAAGAGGTGGTGAATCATGGCCAAATATAATCATTAGGTATGAAGGTTGAATATGTGTCCTACTGGATTTCCTTAGAGGTACTGTTGGGTTAGATTCAGGAAAACAGGAGAGAACATGTGCAATAATAGGGGAAGAACTAGAGTTAGATCCAAAAGGAATTAGTGAAAGGTCAGGTGAAGGGATGGATGTAGAACCAAATAGAACAGATGATGAATGTGAAGAAGTATGAGTAATAGGAGGAATAGGAGAAGAAGGAGATGTTGGGACAAAAAGAGAAGGAGAGGAAGTAAGAACATAAGAAGATGAAGAAGGAAGGAAAATGAAATCACAAAGGACTTGAAGAGGAAGGGAATTAGCAGAAGAGGATGAAGAAAATGACATAGTAAAAGGAAAGATAGATTCATAGAATACTACATCTCTAGAATTAAAAAAATTAGTTTTTAAGATAAGAAGTTTGTAAGACTTTTTTCCAAAGGGGTACCCCATAAAAATTGCAGGAACAGACCTACTAGTAAACTTATCTCTGTGGACAGAAGGATTAGATGCATAACAAAGACAAGCAAATACCCTAAGATGATAAAAAGTAGGAGTTGCACCAAAAAAATTCATATGGAGATTTATTGTGAAGGCGATTAGAAGGAAATCTGTTTATCAAGTAAGTGGAAGTAAGAAAAATTCCCCCCAGTATTTCATAGACATTTTGGAGTGATAGAGAAGGGCCCTGGATGTTTCAAGAAGATGTATATACTTCCTTTCCACCATCCCATTTTGTTCAGGGGTGTATGGACAGGAAATATGATGGACAATACCTTGTTCTATGAAGAAAGAAGAAGCAGAAGAACTAGAGCCCAACTCTAAAGTATTGTCAGACCTTATAGTTAAAACTTTAGTGTGAAATTGAGTTTGGACCATAGCAATAAAAGCTTTTAGTATTGGAAATGCATTGGATTTAGTTTTCAGCAAATGTGTTCAAGTGGTTCTTGTAAAGTCATCAACTATTGTTAGAAAATATTTGCAGCCATCATGTGTAGAGACATGATAGGCTCACCAAGTGTCAGTGTGTATTAGTTGAAAAAGGGAATTTATGTGAATTTCACTATTTTGAAAGGGTAGTCTGGTTTGCCTTGCCATTAGACAAATGTTGCAAATGAAGTCTTGTTTATCAGATAGCACAGAAGAAATAGAAGAAATAGATTTCAAATGACTAAATGGAATATGTCCTAATCTGCTATGCCAAAGAGTGTTCATTTTATTTATATGACCGGTGTTTACAAATGGAACAGAAGGATGAAAAGCAATAGAGAACTCCACATTGTGTCTATTGGAAACAGGAAAAGTAGATGAATTTGAACAAGTAAAAGTAGATGAATTGAGGGCAGCAGTAAATGAAGTAGATGGTGCAGAAGAATGCATGTGCAGAATATAGAGTCCATGTTGTGTTTTACCAAACACCAAAGGCCTCTTCATGGAAAGGCCCTGTAAGATAAAGCGAGAATATGGACTGAAAATTAGTAAACACTTTAGTTGTGATACTAACTTGTGCACAGAAATCAGGTTGTACTGAAAACTAGGAACGAGAAGAACATGTTTCAGAATAGTATCATTGGACAAAGGTAAATTCTCAACACATGTTACTTTTACTTTATAACCATTAGGTAAGGTTGCCAAGTAAGGAATAGGTACATGTTTAACATTTTGTAATAGGTTATTATGGGAGGTCATGTGGTCAGTAGCCTCCAGAGTCCACAATCTAGGATGTTTTATCAACCTTATAAAACAAACAAGTATTAATTGAACATTTCGGCCTAATACTCGAAAAGTAACTGAGAATACCTGCAAAATTTGCAGAAGCGGTAAGAGTAGGTCATGAGAAAGAGTCCTGATCAGACATATGATATTGCTGAAGAAGAGATAGGAATTGAGTGCACTGGTCAGGGGTCAACCCTGGAATGGTTAGAGCGTTTAGAACTGAAGTTGCAGAAATTAGGCATTTACACTATGTATGCACATATTGGTGACATAGGAGTATTTCCAGTGCTCTATTAGCTTACTCATGGTTCGTTGGTGTAGATAGTAAGCAAACAATTTGACAAACCCCAGCAAATGATCAACTCACCATATAAGATTCCGATGGGTTTTACGCCCTTCGATACCCATAAATATTCAGCTCATAAGTCATATCAAGCTAGAATTATCGTCTCCCTTCGGCTCCACGTAAAATGATCATGTCTTAAAATCCATGGATCCATTGACGTCTTACCATCACTAAAAAATTGAAAACTTGCAGAACGAGACATGGCCTTCCATTTCAAAGAGGTGCATCTTGTGAGAAAAAAAGTTGATTTTTTGGAGAAATATAGAATTCTCTAGAATATCCTAGTATAGTATTCTAGATATTAATCTAGTAGACATATCTCGATATTCTAGAATGGGAAGTTAAGAAAAATCAAGATATTTTAGAGTCATGGATATTTAAGAAAGATATTAGTAGAAGGCGATAGAATTGTCTAGATTATTGTTGTATCCAGAATCATCCCTAGACAAATATAAATAGGAGTAGCCTTAGGCATTTGTATGAAGCCAAAAAATCAAGAAAACCTTATTTCATAAACAAAATTCTCCTCTCTAAAACTTTTCTTCTCTTTTGAAAGCTTCATCTTCCTCAGTTGAATCTTCATATTTTAGTTAATAATCTTGTGCTAGCAGAACGTCTCCAAATAATACTCTTCTTCTGCTATTATTTACATGGTATTAGAGCCATAAGGCGGCTTTTGGATTTCAAGGTCGGGTTAGTGGTTGATTCAACTAGTTTCTCTAAATGGATTTAGGTGGTCGTGTTAATGGACTGGAGATGGAGTTATTGAACCAGTCCAACTACAAGATATGGAAGAGTTGTATGGAGTCATACCTTGTAGGTTAGGATTTGTGGAAAGTTGTCAATGGAATTAACACAAGTTCTCCTACTGACGCACCAGAAAATAGCAATGTGCATAAGAAGTGGAAGCAGATTAATGCAAAGGCGGAATTTATCTTGAAGAGATCTATCTCTTCTAATTTATTTGATCATATTATACGATGTAAACTAGCTCATGAAATATGGAGGACCTTCAATCGGCTGTTCAACAATAAAGATGAAGCTCGGCAACAGATTTTGGAGAATGAGTCAGCTAACACCACTAAAGGTAATCTCTCTATCGCCGAGTATTTTTTGAAGGTTAAAAATCTGTGTTCCGAAATTTCTCTATTGAATCTGGATGCTATCTCTGAAACATGAATAAGAAGAATTATTATTAGTAGTTTAAAGCCGGAATATATTCCCTTTGGTACATCGATTTAATGATGGGTTCAACAACCATCTTTGGAAGAATTTGAGAATTTGCTATCGTCACAAGAGCTATTAGCCAAACAGATGGATGTTGTATCTATCAAAGAAGGGGAAGGAAATTCTCTTGTTTTCGATAAGAAGAACTTTAAAGGGAAATCAAGAGATAGCATGAACTTTCAATCCTCAAGTGGTTTGATCTTGCCAGGAAAGAAGGGGGAGTCTTCCGGTAACGGTAAAAAACTTTTAAAATGTTACCGTTGTGGCAGAGTTGGGCATATAAAAAGATATTGTCGAGTCAAGGAGAGAAATATGGCTCAAACCAAGAATGTTCCTAAAGAAAAAGAAAAAGAAGAAGACTGTGGACAGTGTTTCGCAATGGAGACTCGAGCAATAAATACCATGGCTTCCATAAATTTTGAAAGAGACTGGATCGTGGATTCAGGATGTGGGCACCATCTCATTGGAGATCAATCCAAGTTCTCCACTTTTCAAGAATAAAACAGACATGATGTCATTGTTACAGTAGATAATACAGTCCATAATATGGAGAATGAAGGTATTGTTGTGATTAATGAGAAGCAAAAAGACACTATCACCCTCAACAGTATCTTTCATGTTCCAGGTATGAAGAAAAATCTATTTTTAGTTGCAAATGTTGTAGATACTGGAAACTATTTGCTATTTGGCCGACGTGATGTGAAGTTCCTCCGAAATATCAAGGTGCTCAAGGCAGATAGAGTTCGCTAAGGTAAGAGAGTTAACGATTTATATGTCTTATCTACCTCTAATTCATATACGGAGAAGATGAGTAGCAATGATAATACATATCTTTGGCATGCTAGACTTGGACATCTAAGCATGGATAAATAAAAAGTCATGGTAAAGTTGAATCTAGTAAAAGTTTTTCCTAACTTAAGAAATTTGGTGGGGGAGAGGTTTGTGAAGGATGTCCATATGAAAAGGCACATCGTTTTCTATTTGACAGATTATTGTCAAGGTGCAATGCCCCACTAGAACTTATTCACAGTAACTTGATGGGGCCAACGAGAACTCCTTCATTTTCAAGCTATTCTTATACACTAATTTTCATTGATGAATTTACTAGATTCACTTGGGTTTATTTTGTGAAGCACAAGTTAAAAATTTTCAGTAAGTTTGTGGATTTCAAAGAAACAGTTGAAGGTGAACTCAATTCTAGAATAACGCGGCTGCGAATTGATAATGGTGGTGAGTCCACGTCAGATGAGTTTCTTTCCTTTTGTCGTCAGCATGGCATTAAAAGAGGCTGACATGCTCTGATACACCACAACAAAATGGAGTGGCTGAAAAGAAGATCCAACACTTAACTAAGACATGTAAGAGTTGGCTTCATGCTAAAAATTTACCTAGAGCCTTATGGGCTGAAGGTATGAAATGTGCAGCGTACGTGATTAATAGGATGCCGCTTTCTCCAAACAATATGAAGTCTCCCTATGAGTTAATGTTTGGAGAAAAGCCTAGTGTGAAACACCTCAGGTTTTTTTGGCTCTATTCGGTTTGTTCACATTCCGGATTCTCAATGGAGTAAGTTAGATGCCAAGGCAAGGAAATGCATCTTTGTCGAATATGATGAAAGAAAAAAGGGATGGAAGTGCGTGGATCCCAAAACTCATCTTTTTGTTGTTTCAAGGGATGTCATATTCGACAAAATCTCTCTATATTATGGATTTGCGTAAGGAGGGGTAGGTTATAAACCCATGAACCCTGAAGCATCAAATTTGTCTATAACAAGTACTTCTTTAGATAATACAGTTGTTGCGGATCTAAGAGAAAGGGGGAGCCCGAGAACTCAACAACATGAAAATAAATAAGAAGATGATTTATGTGGTTTGGGAAGACCAAAACGAACTATTGTCAAGCCAGCTCGTTTCAGAGATGAAAATTTCGTTAGCACATACTCATGTTCCTTTGCAAGACCAATTGAAGAACGTTCAATATTTGGGGAAGCAAGACGAGCCAGAAAAATAGTGCTGAGATTTTCACCAAGACACGTCTTAAAGCATCGGTTGAGTTCTTCCGCGACAAGCTTGGGATAGATTCTAGAAAATCACTTTAAAGGGGAGTGTGAGAAAAATAAAGTAAAGTTGATTTTTTGGATAAACATAGAATTCTCTAGAATGTCCTAGTATAGAATTCTTGATATTTATCTAGTAGACATATCTTGATATTCTAGAATGGGAATTTAAGAAAAATCTAGATATTCTAGAGTCTTGGATATTTAAGAAAGATATTAATAGAAGGTGATAGAATTATCTAGATTATTTTTGTATCTAGAATCATCCCTAGACAAGATAAATAGGAGTAGCCTTAGGCATTTGTATGAAGCCAAAAAATCAAGAAAACCTTCTTTCATAAACAAAGTTCTTCTTTCCAAAACGTTTCTTCTATTTTGATTGATGTATCATGTGCATCGACTCTCTCGTTGATTTTTTCATTAGACCCAATAACCTGCTGCACCATTGCTTCAAGTCTAGAAAACCCATCTTCTTATCTTCCACCATGCTGATGCTGAGGTGGGTGATACCCCTGCTGCTGATTCTGATTAGTGCATCCGTGTGGTCGTGGGAAAGGTGCCATATTGTTGGGGTGGTCTTATACCTCCCATTTTCCTGGTGTTGAACTCTGGCTCTGCTGGCCTGTACTGCTGATTTTGTTCACCCTAATTTTGACCACCCTATCTCTGTCCGCCATAATTAGACATATAGTTCATGCCTTCAGGGTAGTGATGATGATCGTGTGCATTCCACTGATTACCAACTGGCTGACTAATGCAAGATGCGCACAAGCCCCCATTAGTAGTATCAACAATAAGTACCTGTTGTTTCTGCCCTGAATCTTCCACCTTTTTGGTGAGTATGCTCATCTTGCTAATAAGGTGGCCATATTTTCAGCCATAGAATTGGATGGATCTAAAGGCACTGAGTGCACCACTGGAGTGACAGGTGCACCTCTGGTTATCTAGCCCGAATTATGTGTCATCTTGTCAAGCAGACTCTGGCCCTCTCTCCATGTTTTGCTCAAGAATGCCCCGCCAGCTGAAGTATCAACAATGTTCTTTACGCTATCTGACAATCCTATGTAGAATCACTGCCCCAACATTAGATCTGGAACACCATGGTGTGGACATATGACCAGCATCCCTTTAATATGCTCCCATGTTTCATGCAAAGTCTCCATCGGTCTCTGTTTAAAACTCAAGATCTCATCAATTTGTTGAGCAGTCTTGTTGGGTGGCTGGAACTTGTTCTGAAATTACTTGACTACTTCATCCCACGTTGCTATAGAATTTATGGTGAGTGAATTCAGCCAAGTCTGGGCAGCTCCTATCACTGAGAATGGAAACAATAACAGTTTGACTTTTTCTGGAGTTACATTGGGTTGCCTTTGGGTTTTGCAGATAGACAGAAAATTCTTTAAGTATTGCTGAGGATCTTCAACTTGTGACCCCGAAAATAGTCCTTTATTCTGCAACAAGTGCAGCATGTTATTCGTGATTTGGAATGACTCAACCTGTATCTGCGGGACTACTATCCCTGTGGATAGATTCTCAGATGTGGGTTGTTCAGAGTCATAGAGAGAAGCCTCTGGCACTGTTGGTGCTGCTGGGTTTTCCTGGTTATCACCTATGATTGTTTCTAATTGTACAGTTGTTGGTTGTTGTTTGTTTTGTCAGTTGGCCCGATTCAAAGCCCTAAATAATTTCTCAGGATCTGATAATCCTTCTAATACTACAACAGATCTCGATGCGTTTCTAGGAATGCACCTGTGCAACCAAGTCAACAAACGTTAAAATTTCAATGTAAAAATTGGGTATACAGAAAACTGACTACACTAAGATCTTTTGTACTTCTTTCAATTGTAATTAATAACAACGTTAATTCCACGGCAACGACGCCAAAATTTGATCACACCCAACTATGCCTTCTAAAAAGGACAATGCGGTTGTATATGTAGCTTAGATGTCACCGACTTGGCCCAACGACGAAGACTTGTCGACGGGTTTCTTGAGGGTTAAGGTCGGGTAAAACAAACTAGAAAAGTTAGGAGACTCTTCCTGATGACAAACCACCTAGACAGTATTCTTGAGGGAAGTAGTTTAATCAAAAAGCCAAAAATAGGTTTTTTTTTATATTTTATTTTCTTTTTAGGTAGTGTAGTAATTCCCCTTGGTTTTCTTTTGACTGCGGTTCTTTTCCAAGGGTTTTTCTTGAACCGGGTTAGGTAGATTTTTTTAATAGATTTTAGGACCCTTAGGACTCTTGTGGGCTAAGAAGGGCTGGGCAAGAATGCAGCCCGTGGTGTTCATACCTGCAAATACTTAAAACGAACTTAAGGGTGCGACGTCTAGGCTCACGTGTAGACTCTTAATCATATGCCTTAATTTTGCACACCTTGTCTTACTTGAATGCTTGTGTGAATGTGTTGACAAACTAATTTGGAATGAGTTACAAGCCATGCGATACCTAGAACTTGCCCCGTGTGTGTGCAAAGCGAAATAGTAGTTGTTTGGTCATAGAGATGATTTAGGCATTTCTTTGTGTAGCCTATATAATCATGTATCCACATGTACATATTACCATAGTTAACCTCTTTGAGCCTATAATCCTTTTTCTTTGGCAACACATTACAAGCCTTACCCATTTGTTTGAAATAATCATTTCTCATGAGCACTTTAATTGTTATGAATCTTGTAAAAGTTAAAGTGTGGGGTGGGCAGTTTGGCTTTCGAGTAGAACTAGTTGAATAAGAGAAAGGTGCACTGTTTTGAAAAAGGAAGAGCCACTTGAATTCAAAATAAAATATAAGCATAAAAACTCCTAGATAAGGGGTGGCTCTTGATGCAAGTGTGCTTAAATAAAAATAGGGTAGTTACATTGACGTGAAGGTGGAATTTTGGGGTGACATAATGATGAGGTTTAATTGAGAAAATTTATGTATTAAAGTGCTTAGGGAGGTGCAGTCACTTTTATATCTAAATGCATCCTACCCGTCCCGTAGCCTACATTACAACCAAATGAAGCCCTATTGATCTTAGACTGAACAATTCGATTAGTAGAGTATTACACTAAGGGCAAGCTTATGGTATATCTATGTGGCATATGAATGTTCTTTGCTGAGAGTGAGTAAATTTGTTTATTCTACAGTTCCTTGTTGTTTGATTTTTTGTGTGCAGAACTTCTCTAAAAAATGTGATGTGAGGGAATTTAACTCAAGAAGAAAAAATAAGTCTCCACTTCTATTAGAGTACGTAGAGTAAGCATGAATGTGACATGGCATTATAGTCTTCATCCGAGGTGTGGCTGTTGCACTACTTAGGTTATTCTTTCATAATAGCAGGTGTGGCATAAAAAGGGTAATGCATCTAATGAATAGGCCTCGAAGTGTGGTTCAACTTGCTCAAGAACGATCAAAGACTTAAGTGTGAGATGTTGATAATAGGTGAATTAGACTATAATTAGACCCTAAAGAACCACATTTTTGTATAGCTTTGTGGTAAAAAGTAATAATCAAATGCTCTGATTAGTGCTTTTCATGCTTTGTAGGCTATATCCAACGAAAGAAGTCGATGGAATAAGTTTGTGATCAACTATGGAGAAAAGAACGTCAATCAAACAATGCCCACAAAATTCACCAAGTGAAGAAACAAAAACAGAGATGAACTTAGCCTGCCATGGTCAGACCGTAACCGCGACCGCGACCGCGGTAGAGCAGAGCTGCAGATTCAGGGGACCTTCTTGGCTGTGGTCCTAGGGTAACCGCAGTGGGACCGCGGCAGAACGCGGGAAAGCTAGGGATAGAAATGTCAAGTTGGGAAAACATGGTGTAAAACCCTTATAAAAAGTAGGAATTTGGCCACATTAGGTTAGATTTGTTTTGGAGAGTACTTTGGCAAGAAACACAAGTGTGAGAGATCACCCAAAACATCATAGTTCTTTATTTCTTCTTTTTCTTGCAATTTTACATGATGAATATTTTCGTAGTTTATCTTCAAGTTGTTATGAGTAGCTAAACACTTTAGCCTAAGGTTTTGATTGAACATATTGAAGGATGAACTTCTTGATTATGTTCATATAGTTTGCCGGTTAATCTCTATTTGTTCAATTACGTATTTATTGTAGTTAATTGACATGATCCTCAATTAGCCGTGCCTATTTAGTGTGCATAACTCGGGAGAGAGTGAATATTTAGGTAATTGTTGAACAACACCACTCCCAAAGTATAAGAGGGATCTATAACTATGAGTTTAAAGGCGGGATTAGGGATAACGAAGCCTTGGGTGTGATCTAAAGTGAGTTGCAATAAACAAAGTCAGCTAGCGTAACTCGGGAGAGTGCGTCTAGTAAATTATCGCAATTACTCGGAAGAGATTTACGGTAAACAGAGTGCTCATGAGTGATAGAGATATTTTGGTGAATCTATATGAAACATAACCGGAAGGGATTCCATCAATAGGGAAAATCACTACCTTAAAACCTTCTCATTATTATTTACAACCCAGCATATTTAGTTTACAGCTGTTATTTATTTACTTTCAATCTTACTTATTAAAAATACCATCAACTATTGTTTACAACGTTTTGGAAAGCTTATAATAAAGAAATTAGTGATTCCAACAAAGATAATTGCTAGGTTAATTCTCTGTGGGATTCGATTCCGGACTTGTAAACCGAATTATATTTGCAACAACCATTTTGTCCTTTTGAGAAGGCATAGTTGGGCGTGATAACACAACTTCATATTTAACTTGTTACAATCTTTCCAGCGTGTATCAGAATTCAGATTATTGGACACCAATAAGTCAAGCCTAAGCATATTGAATTCTATAACTGTCAAACCTCTTACCCATAAGAGATAATATTCCTTGGTGACTGATGAGAAAAGAATGCACGAATTTTACCACATGGGATATCAAAGGTATATTGTCCTAGGTTTAACGATACTATAGGACAATAACCTTTGGTCGCAGTTTTGTTTGTGTTTAAAGAAGTGCAAGCCATGGTTCAGATACAAGTCATTGAAATGTGGTGTTGATATTAAAAAGTTCCAATACCTGCAGATAAGTTGGCAACGGATTAGGTCTTCTGCCGGAAGTCTGCTTAGAATATCCATCCATATGTCATCTGGAAGAGTTTTACAACGCTCAGTTGGAATATTAGACAAGCAAGAATGAACCATATTATGAAACTGTTTGATTTAGTTTTTTTGGTGAAAGGAAAAATAAGTACTATATTAGTAACCAGAAAGAGGCAATATATATGGAAAACATATAGCGGTTTTGGTCTCTTGGATCCGTAGAACGGACAAAGGAGTTATCTCAAGAAGTTGATGTACTTTTCTTATTTTTGTACTTCTCAGGTCTCACGGTAAATAGACACAACTCAAGTTATGAGATTATGTAGTTTCTTTTTTCTAAAACTAACTTACGCAATTAAATTTTATTAAACCAAATATTGAACATTTGACGACACATGATATTCTTTTAACATTAAAAGACCCAACTTGTTAAGGAATTTCCAGCGTAATATGGGACAAGGGAAATGACAATGAAGTGGTTCATAATTTAAAAAAAATCAAATAGGTTTTTGAAGAATTAACCAAAAAAAATAACCGTCCACCGTATTTCTTAAACTAAAAATAATCGACGGATATATAATATATGTATAATTTATATATAGTATATGTATAACAATATATAATCGATATATATTCTATATATACCAGCTAAAGAAAAGTAACCATTGAATTTGACCGGCTATTTGTGTAACAATCCGGTAAAGCTATCCAAGTCCCTATTAGGCCAAAAAGCCCATGAAGAATTTCAGCGGCCCATGATATTCGGCGACCTATAGCTGGATCATTGATCCGAGTATTATTCGTAACAATAATTACTAAGTTTTGACTTTAACATTTAGATGTTCACAGACATATGCTAACGTGATATAAACAAGGATTGTTATACAAGGTAGATTCAATGTTCATTTTTTCTAATCGGTATACATAAATTATGCAATATATATATATATATATATATATATATTATTTGTCGGCTATTTTTACTTTAAGATTAGGTGGACGGCTATTCTACATTAACGTTAATTAGTAACGATGTCATATTAAACTAAAATAGAATAAATACTACTCCTATTAAATAGTATCAAACTGGGTAACAAAAAATTGGAAGCTGTATTGTGTTAGCAAGTTTGTCGCTGAAGTGAAAAAAAAGGGTTGAAATTCAAAAATAGCCAGATTTACTACTAGTCATTCAAAAATATTCCAGCTTCAAAAGTAATAGAAATTTAGCTACTTTTTATGTAAATATAAATCTGAGCGAAAATATTGTTCAATACCCAAAAAATACGCCAATATAATATACTGGAGTTCCAACATAGGTATGCTTGAACTCCAGCATATTATACTGGAGTTCTAGGATAAGTATGCTATGATGGAGTTCCAACATAAGTACACTAGAACTCCAGCATAATATACTGGAGTTCCAGCAAGTATAATTGTCTAGTATAATAAACTGGAGTTTGGAGTACTGGTGCTCCAGTCTCCAGTATATTATACTGCATTCAGCAAAATATATCGGTCCAGCATAATATATTGGAGTTCATACACAGGTACACCGAACTCCAGTATATTATGCTGGACCGGTCTCTGTTGCAGTAAAATAGTGACTATTTTTTATTGATTTTATAAATACTGGTTATTTTTGAATGACCGGTCCGAAAACTAGCTATACCGTACGTTTTTGTGGAAAAAAAGAAAAGTTAAAGAACAGACCATTCCCTAGAGGAAAAAAGGGCTATTGCAAATACGATATTTTGGTCTCCTTAGAACTTTACTTTTGCATTGGTTAGTTTTTTCTCGATGCGTTAATATAATTTTAACCAGAGGCAGATCTAGAATTGGATTCACCATTACTTTTTAAAAATAAAAAATTAAACAAAATAGTTCGCAGGGGATTCGATCCCCTGACCTTAAGGCAATTGGAAATAAAAGACAAAAACAAATGGCACTTCATCTTTTTTGCCCATCAAATATATAGATTTATTTTTGCCAAATTATGTACATCATATCTATACTTTAACCCGAGGATTACGGGTTCATGTGACTGTTTTTAACTAGATCGATTGTAGGAGAATTTATGTATATTGAAGTTAAATAAACAAAAACATAAACTGAATCTAACACTAGAATAAACATCAAATAATACAAAAGGAAGAGGATGCTAAACTGTTGGGTTCGCATTTTTTTTAGCCCGTGCCAAAAATTATTTATATTGGGTAGCTGAAAAAATATATAAAAAATATATATTTTTTGTATATAACATATATATATATATATATATATATATATTTTATATTTTTCGGATATAATTTTTACAGCGGTACATTATTTCGACTATTACTTTTACAACGACTATACTAGGTATTTTTTAATAATTATTGTTAACTACTTCATTAAGGAGTTCATCTCTGTGTTCCTATCCTATTTGTCGTACAACCAAATTTATTAATGGGGGACAATACAACACAGTTAATCCTAAGCTTTTATTTGATTCTGTGGTTAAATCATGTAAAGTTGACTATGCTCCTCTAATCAACTTTGGTGCAATTTGAGTAATTAATCAAGTCTCGTCATAAATTAATGGGATTGTGATAGTATGATTGGCCCAAGCATATTATTGATTATCACTCAAATCACCTCTACAACAACAACAACAACAACAACCCAGTATAATCCCACTTAGTGGGGTCTGGGGAGGGTAGTGTGTACGCAGACCTTACCCCTACCCTAGGGTAGAGAGGCTGTTTCCAAATAGACCCCCAGCATCCTTCCCTCCAAGAACTTCCCACCTTGCTCTTGGGGAGACTCGAACTCACAACCTCTCGATTGGAAGTGGGGGTTGCTTACCATCAAATCACCTCTATAATTAGCATTTGCTTAAGCAAATCTTGATTCCATCTTCTAAGCCACATTATTAATTAAAACATTAGTTTTTTCTTCTTTTGGCCATTACAGTATGTTACAACATATACCCTTTAATTGAATAAAATTCGCAAACAACACATCGACTTCAAGCAAATTGACAAATGAAAAAGGACTTCTCGTGCATTTAAGGGCAATAACTTTTAATTAACATATCGAATACAATCTTAGTAATTTTGTGCTACTTCATTCTTTTCTTCTTAATAAAATTAAACACTTTCATTTCATTTCCAATTTCACAGAGCAAATGATCAGTTGTCATTCCGTTGATACCGTCAAAGTAAAATATAACTTTGTACACATTTTACATTCTTGATAATCAACCAAAAACATTCAAGAATCGTTTGTTATTTTTCTTTCTAACAGTATTTTTACATTACACTAAAAGTTTAACTAAAGCGTGACAATCTCTCTTTTCTTCCAAAAGATATAAAAGAACCCGGTACCAAAAATATAATAATCAGATGATAAAAGGTTTACACAAAGCAAATTGTCTAATTTCAACTTTTCCTCATTGTGATTCTCTGGATATACGTAAATGATATAATAAATGATATTTACCGTGAAAATGGTAACAACAATTAAATTTATAAACGAGATTCTAAAAATACGTGATCTATTTTTATTCTAATTGTTTAGAGTAGTTGATGCTAAGAGTGTGAAGTTTAATGAAGAAATATGAGCTAAAGCACGACAGTAATCAACTGCCTTGCTTTTGAATCGGGCCTCGGCCTTTGTCTTTTTCAAGTCGGGCCTCGACGAGCCCCGAGGGAGGGGACTCGGTCGCAACTCCATGTCCTCGGGGTCTCGAGGCATTCTTCCGAAGTGGCTTGATATAGAGAAATTAAGTCTTCTGATTTCGCCGTATACAAATAGTCTCCGCGTTTCTCAGAACAAAGCGATGGGAAATGATTCTGACACCTGACTCTACGAGCTTCTCACGGTGATGTTATACCAATGTTGCAACCTATGGCGCAAGCTTTTGTGACAATCAGGGTGTCCCATGGACTTGTATATTTGACATCATTCAATGCACTATCGATTCCCATTCTCCAAGTAAGTGTACCGCTATCGATTCGGTTCTTCAAGAACGCAGTAATTGCATCCGCCGGTCAATCTTCCAAAGCCTCGATGACCGTGTTGTTACTCCTTATAAATGTGGTGCTTTGGCGTTGCTTTTCTATCCAAGTGCCTTCATTAGCTCATTTGCCCGTTTCTTCTTACCATCTTTCTCTATCTTTGAGCATCACATTTGGGGCTGGCCTCAAGGCCGTGTGGCAGAGCTCCCGTAGACTGTGTTGCGCCCTCTTGCTGGACCTTCCTTTTTCGAGCACGACCATGTTGTCCTGTCACTGCGGAGGTTGATGTTCTCGTTGGCTCGAGACGACGATAGACGGGCAATCGATTCTCCTTTTTTGTAGATGGTCATTCTGACTATGCATTGCTGTTTACTCTCCTACCTAGTCCTGGTGTGGCACTTCATTCCTTGGGTTTTTCCTTTCCCAAAGGATAAAGTGGCACTACCGGCTGTCAAGGTTGGGGCCTGCCTAATCTTGAACCTTTGGCTTTGGTGGCTATGTCTCCTTTCTCTGCATCCCCTCATTTTCCTCTTCTTCATCTTTTCCCTCGGCGAGACCCTTCTGCGGGGTTGAGCTGGGAACCTAGAAGAGATGGTGGCTCAAAGGAACCGCCTTCGAGTATGCGATCTTGAGGGGACGTCGCTTGAGGATGCTGATACTGGAGATAACCTTTGAAGATGGACCAGGTTCTCGGGTTTTCATCACATGTGCATCATTCTGCTTTTTCATTTTTGTGTAGAGATTCTGTAGGCTTTTGTAATTGTATGCAAGGACCCTTCGAGGGCATGTTGTACATGAATATAAAATTAATTCTTTGATTCTTGTTTTTTATACTTGACTTATTATTGCATGTCCTTGTGCGATTCGGGGTTTCAATGTTATTATTTGTTGTCGACCGCTGATATCTAACTCGGTTGCGAGCATTCTTTCTGATCTTCTACCATTTGGCGTGGCTCTTTTCCAAGCCCATTATCGTACTTGGGGCCAAGTCTGAATTGGTTAGATAGATTCGGACCATCTGGCCCTTCGATTTGCATGGAGATAGTATGCTGAGTTGCAAAGTTTTTGAAAGTGATATCCCGAGTGAAGGTCAGCTTCGCTACCTGGGGGTCTACATTGAACTTGATGTAGATAGACTTTTAAAGCATAGTGGAGGTATTGCCTATATTTAGGAGATGCCCATTCTAGAGACTTCACGATCGGAGCTTTGGGTGCTTACTTCTCTTTTTAGGAAGAAAAACCACGAGATCGTTTACTGCCTTGAGTTCTATGATGGCAGTGAAGGCTTCCGAAGCCTGACTTCATTTTTGGTAGAAATCCTTGCGGTTGGGTACTAACTCGAGCTGGAGAGTATGTAGTTGACTCCTTGAAGCGTAACTTCTTGTTGATGGATATCTCCGGGGTTGGGTGCCACCCGGGGATTTGTACCGAGGCTATTAGCCTTTCGGGGCTTACTCTGGGTAGGTGAATCGTTGCTATTTCCCACAAATATGTGGGAAAGCTTTTGCTTCTTTGAAGATCTCACTATTTTAGACAGCTACCCTTCCGCCTTGGCATAAGAGCCTTCGTTTCTTCAGGCGCAAAAAGCGCTAGCGCACGCACCTGCTTTAGTCTGTCAATTTTGCCATAGTCGTAGTAGCTACTTCGAGGCCGACCCGGTAGGAAGGGGAGAGTTCCACACCCGGTGTTCAAGATCTACGGGAGTTCACCGTAAAGACTATGTCTTTGAAAATGGTGGAACATTTGAGATGGTAAGGAGATACTGCGGATGGGGCGAGGGGATAACGCTGCAGGTGTTTTCCCAGGATGAGAGTATTACGGACTGTGTTGATGGATTCGTGAATGTATACCTATATCCTTCGCATTAGGCCCCCTCAATAGGGTCGTGCTTGATTTCTGCCTGAAGTATCAGGTTACTTTGGCACAGATACATCCATCGTTCTAGTGGGTAGTACTGATGATGACATCCTTTATGGAGAATGATGGGCTTGAATTCATGCTTAGCCACCTCGTCAGGTTGTACCGACGCTTTTATCATCGAGGCCAATTAACATTTCGGTACCGTTCGTCCACACCTTTTGTTGTCAATAATAAGGAAGAAGAGGATCAAGAGTGGGTGTCGATTTGTCTGGCTTCGGACGGCTAACATTATCCCAGTGGAGCTCATGCCATTTCCCGAGGTATGGAATTCCACGCGTGAGTGATGTTTCTCATGTTTCCTTAGATTTGCTTATAGTGAAACCTAGTTGAGTAATTGTGTCTCCTTCCTTTTTGCAGCAACTTCATGGACGTCGCGTGAAGTTCTCGATCTGCCCGATTGGGTCCGGAGGTTGGAAACCCATTCGACTTGCGATGAGCATAGGTGGCGAGCTGTGTCTCGCGATAGATGGGAAGCGAAACATCAGGGAATGCACGTACGCTGCTCTTACCTTGGTCTTCGTACCTTCTAGATGACATTTTTTTCTTTCTTTTGTACCATGTTTCCATTGCATATATCGGGCAGTTCGTTGGGGCGAGGATGTACTCCTCCGGAGAGGGAAAAGAGACGTCGGCCTCCAAACTGAGAAACGATAGTGATAAACGATATTTGCACCCACTGTGCGATGGAGATTTTAGTGAAGCTAAACGGGCATGTATCTTCGAGGAGAGGATGTCGCCCGAGCCTTCTATTCCCGGAGTGTTTGGTTCCATAATGGTGGTTCCTCTGGGTAAATATGCTTCGCCAACGATTGGTCCTCCCAAGGCCGAAGGGGCTTGACCAACTGGAGTGTGCTCGGCCTTCGAGGAAGTCGGCCAGCTTCACTTCATGGTGAGTTTTGTCATAGTCCTTCTGTATTTTGCACCTTTCTTTCTTTATCGAGTGTTTCTCTGGCAGGACTTTGATAGGCTCAGGTCTGAGCTGAATCTATGGATGAGGGTGAGTCCTTTAGGCTTCTTAGCGAGGAGAAGGAGGTTGAGTTGATGCACTGGCGATATGAGGCATATCGGAGCTCGAATTACGTGCGTGATTTGATCGAGCAAGAAACCTTTCATAGCATACGTTTCACTCTTTTGACCCTTAAGGTTAATTCTTATGCCTATCTTAGCTGCAGAAAAAAATGGAGGCTTTAGAGTACCTTCAGGGAGAAGCTGATCGAGACAGGGATGCTTGTGGTGAACTGAGGGCTCAAGTGCAAGCTCAAGCTTTAAAGGAGAGAGGTGCCTTGTCTAAAGTCCCCACCTTCGAGGCCCAACTCTGCTTGGATCTTGACAATGCTTCAGTTCAAGCAGACATAATCGCGAAGCTTGAGTCCAAACTCTCGAACGTCATGGCTGAGATAATTGATGCCCGAGCTGAAGCAGCATTAATTCAGACCAAGGCTGATTAGGATATGGCGATTCATTTGAAGGACGTTGCCGATGTTCAAGCCGAGTTGAAGCGAACCCTCGATCGTAAGAAGAGGATCGAGGAATATGTTCATTGCAGATCCCGAAGAGAGGTACCCGAAGAGATCGGTGCTAGAGGCTTCGTTCTCTCGGAGGAGTTGGCTCGAGCAAGGGCGGATGAGCGTGATGCTCGGTTACTTTGCTGACATTATGGAGAGCGAATCAGGGGCTAGTAGGCTGTAGCCTTCTGGAGCAGAGCGTATATTTTGACGCTTTTCATTTTGTATTTGACATTTATATAACATGTTTAGAGATGGAGAGTGCACCTTTTGTGTATGTAAATGAGAACTTGAAGCTTTATCTCTTTTGCATCTCTTTCTGAATTTCTTTTGACCAGACGTGCTGGTTTTGGTGTCAGGTGGGACCCATGTGGATCAGGATCTTACTAGACAGGCCCGGAGGCTCTTAAGTGTAATTTTTTTATGTGGGTAGGCGTTAGGGGCTTTGTGCCTTGCCCAACTGTTTAGGTCTAGTCTCTGAGTCAGGCTTTGACTTCGAGTTTACCTAACCTTCAATCTCTCGTACCTACACGAGCGGATGATAATGGTTCTTATTCCTTGCCCTAGGGCATTTGTATTTTAACAATTTTGAGTTCGGTCTCTGAGCCGTGTTATGACTGGAGCTTTAATTGACCCTAAGTTTTTTTTTTGTGTTTGCATGTGCGGATGACGATGGCTCTTGCGCCTCTAGTCAAAGCAACATTTTAAGTGTGTGGCATTGAAGCCTGTTTGGCTAGAAACAATGGCACTTACATTATTCCCTTAGTCATGTGTAGTTAACTATTCTGGATCTAGTCTCCGAATCGAGTTACAACTCGAGCTCAATTTAATCCTCAAGTTTTCAATTTTCAAGCTGGTGACAATGGCTCTTACGTTGTTGGTCGTTGCAACCTTTTAGTGTGTGGCCTGAAGGCTTGTTTGGCTAGTGACAATGGCTCTTACACTTTTGCCCGCGGGCATATGGTAGGCTTTCTTTTCCTCTCTTTAAGGTCTTTTTGAAATAATTTTTCCTAACCCATCGTCGGTTCGGGGAGAACCTCGATTTCAAGTCATTAGCAGTGTTGTTTGAGCACCTCGAAAAGTTTTTAGCTTGTAGGCTGAGTAGCTCGAATCTTTGTGATTTGGAGCTGACATGATCGAAACACGTTTTCTTATTGAGGGAAGCATGTTTAACCGGTTCTTTTCAAAATATATTCGAAGTAATGGCTTGCAATTTTATTAGCAACAGTTGGGCATCTTTGAGTCGCGTTAATTTGGCTAGTGCGACTATTTTGACCATAGTCATAGTGTTTGGCCGGAGCCATTTTTTATCCGAGTGATAGTTTAGGCATATACACTGAGGGTAAGCCCTTTCGTGATTCTTACAAATGCGATGTGTAGCCTAAACTTCGGGATTTTTATGCCTTTAGTAAGGCTTACAAAATTTTCGTGCATGTTGAGGTCTTATAGTTTTTGTTTCATTGTAGAATAGATCTGGTTATACCGAGACTGCTCGCTCGGGGTCTTACGGCCTCGGGTTTTCTAGTATATGGTGATTGACAATAGTCTCCGATTCATCGAGTTTGCATAGGCTCGAGGGCTATTATTCGTGAGCTCAGAGTTGCCTTGTTGGGGCCCTATGGGCCCAAAGTTCCGACCCTGGGGTCATGCGGGTGCCAAATTGTTGATGCTAAGTCTTTGAGTATTTCGAGACACATTCGGGGGAGGGACCCCTACAGTGAGCATGCATAAATTTCCCTTTTCGAAGTACGAGATGTTGAAAGATATTATTTTTTGCTTGGCGTAAATACATGTCATTTCATTGTTGTGAGCTCGGCCCGCGTGAGCATGGCTCCTTGGACCATTTGGTCCGATACATGATTCCCTATTGAAACTCAGTCTACTATTCTCCGACCCTTCCAAGCGGACGGTGCCTTCAAGGGGGGTGTCCTTTATCGTTTGATTGCAAATTAAGGCATGCGATCTTGTCGGATCCTCCATAGGGGGTACATTGCTCCGCTAAGAACCTTGCTGGGGAGGCTTTCTTCGGGCGGAAGTCTGGTCGAGGGGAAAGAACATACGGGTTCTGTTAAGGCCTTGGGGTCTTTGGGTAGAGTCAGCACTTTCGAACGCCCTAGCCGGGTGTCTATATAATGGTTAGTGAAAAATTAACGAAGGAGGAAGTAGTTTTTCTTTATTGCGGGACATGCAGATGATATTCCGAGGTTTGATATGTTCCTACTGTTTCAGAGTGTGGACTCTAGTACAAGTCTCCGATGTGTTTAATCGGGCTTGGCTGAAGATGTAGTTCACTTACCGTTTGACTCTTTCGAGAGCGGAGATATTGGTGCCAGCGATGCGTTATGTGATAGGGAATTTCATCCTTTTGGAAAAGTGGGGATGACCCTGTCTTTGGGCAGTGCGCCGTTGGTCGTCTAAATAAGGCGCATGTGCCTTACGCCCCCTTTGACGATATGAAACTCGGTGTTACAATCTGGGCCAGTCATGTTGTATTGAGAAAATGTTCTTTCTCCTTGTCGTAGCGATTGCCGTTTGGAATCCGTCAAAGATTCGATAAGTGATTGTGTTTTGACCCGCCAGTCCGAACTACCCTATCATCCTTAGCCTGACAGCATTGATCGAGCCACCTGAACTCATGAGCACATGTTTTATTTAAACTGGGTTGACTGAGGAAGAAGGTTACCAGTGCATTAATGTGAGGCTGAGATGAGATCTCGGTACCTTCTTTGCTGAATGCAAGGGCCTCCTTGGGAGTATATCCCCAGATCTGCCTTTCTTTGTTGACGAAAAATTTTGCTCTCCCTTTATAAGTTCTTGGAAAGGGTCATTGCTCCTCCACTATCGTGGCAATACGCTGCGGCCCATTTGCTTCGTTCTCCTGGCTGCCTTACATACCGAGGACTAAACTTGAATTCTGTCGCTTTTCAATTCTCGGTGGTGATTTTTATCTAGCAATTTGGCATCTTTCCTTCGGAGCTGGTGGCTACCTTGGACCCCGCGGGCGCACTTGTTATATAGTTCTCGCGCTAGGCTGTGATTCTTTTGAGAGGGATTCGACCGAATTGGTCTGAGCCATTTGATGTTCCTGGTTTCGGTTATGGTGAAGACGATGTTAGAATTATACTCTGATGGGAGAGGCACCCTCACTTGACTTGTGTCCCCATCGAATCTGGCTCTATTAAGGATTCCTCGATAATATCATCCCCGATCCATTCTCCGATTTTTGCTAGGTAGATTGGTACCTCTCTTCATTTGATTTTGGCCCCTTCACCAAGAGTCTGCTCGAGTATACTGATCCCGAAGGAGCTCCTAGCTGGTCATCCTTGACCCTGATCTTTGACTGGTATCGATTATGGACGTCCGACTAGGTTATCACTGGATACTCGATCAGATTTTGTTTCACCTGCCTTGAAGCCACCGAACTTCATTCATTAAGACCTTGAGTGAAGGCTTGCACTACCCAGTCATCGAAGACCGGGGGTAGCTCCTTTCGTTCTGTTTGAAAATGAGATACGAATTCTCACAGCATTTCGTTCTCCCTCTAATTAATCTTGACTACGTCAGACTGCCATGTTGCTACCTTGATGGCACCGGCATACGCACTTACAAAGGAGTCTGCTAGTATGGCAAATGATTCTATGGATTTGGGGGCTAGGTTATGGTACCACATCATGGCCCCCTTCAAGAGTGTTTCTCCAAATTTCTTCAGTATGACTAACTCGATTTCAATTTTTTTATGTCGTTGCCCTTCACCGTGCACGTATAGGCAGTGACATGTTCGTTTGGATCCGAGGTACCGTTGTATTTTGGGAGTTCTGTCATTCTGAACTTCTTTGGAACGGATTTCTAAGCTACTTCCTCTAGGAACGGCCGTTACACGAACTTCCTCGAGTCTACACCTTTCAAAACCAGGGGTGCGCCTGGGATTTGGTCAACTTTGAAGTTATAAGTTTTGACCTTCTTATCGTTGGCAGCTATCATTTTCTCGCGTGACCTAATCCTTTTGGTGAGGTCTTCCAATATTTTCACGAGGGAAGGATTGACTACTTATTCGACGTTGCTTGACCTCTTCGGTACCCATTCGGATAGGGAGGTAGTATCCAGCGCTACTATGCTGGGAGTCTTCGGATGGCTTTGCAACCGAGCGATAGCCAACTACTGTGCCTGCAACATTTCAAAAATATTGTGAAGACTAAGTTCCTATGCTTCCCGACCTAGGGTTTTTTGGGCTTCCTGTTGGTCGCCATGTTGTATGCTTTCGTCGGTGT
This sequence comes from Nicotiana noctiflora, assembly GCA_032618575.1. Taxonomy (NCBI): domain Eukaryota; kingdom Viridiplantae; phylum Streptophyta; class Magnoliopsida; order Solanales; family Solanaceae; genus Nicotiana; species Nicotiana noctiflora. The sequence continues at coordinate 43,140 of JASVEL010013300.1, read as the reverse complement.
GTGAGGCTTCGTCGACCTGCTGTGCGTCCTGCGAACCCGCGTCCGCTGAAATTGGTCCAGGTGCGTTATCGGGGTTCTATGGTGGCGTGCCAACAACTGGAGCAGTCACACCATTTCGTTGTGATTTTTGAGGTAATTGTTCTCAACCCTGTTTACCAAGCCATACATTTCAACCTGAAATAGAGAGATCTTGGACAAGAAAAAGTGTGAAAGATAACTTACGTTTGTGTAATAAAACCAGCAAGAAAATAATCACTATTAGTTTTAGCCCTGCGGTGGGCGCCAAACTGTTTACCGTAAAAATGGTAACAACAATTAAATTTAATTTATAAATAGGATTCTAAAGACACGTGATGTGTTTTTATGCTAGATGTTTAAAGCAGTTAATGCTAAGAGTGTGAAGTTTAATGAAGAAATACGAGCTAAAGCGGGGCAGTAATCAAATCGAGGGGCTTGCAGCCCGAGCCTCGGACTGGTCGATAGAAGACCTCAAGGTCGATATCTGTCTCGATCTCGAGCTATCAAGGATAGTCGGGAATGAGATAACAATTAAGATATGATCAAACAAGGCTCTTTATGGCCAATACCAAACAATGAATGAAAAACAAGTATGAAAGTGATAAATGCACTACAAAGGCTAGACGTTGTGGAGAATAGTTAGAGCAAGTTAGAGAGAAGAATGAGAAAGATATTATTGATCTTGTGGAAAATAGTTGGAGCAACGTTAACCCTTTACAAAGTAGTGTGGGTTCCCTTTATATAGGAGGGGGAATCCGGTTATAGTACAACATACATTAATTGTAAAGTATGGAGATGGGACGGCTAGACGTGACGTTTCTTTGACATAGGCTCTGGATAGGCCGGTTCTGTCAGACTTAGCCGCATGCCTTGTGAGTCTTCCCTTTTGATCTCGCCTCGCCTTTGTCTTCTTCGAGTCGGGCCTCGACGAGTCCCGAGGGAGGGGACTCGGTCGCAACTCCATGTCCTTGTGGTCTCGAGGCATTCTTCAAAAGTGGTTTGATAGCGAGAAATTAAGTCCTCTGATTTCGTCGCATACGAATAAGTAATTTTTTTTTTCTCGAACGGCTAAAGTCTTTAGGATAAAATGGTTATACATGTAAATATAATATCAAAGCAAGCGGAGGTATTAGGACCAATCCTTATCACCATCTATTATAAAAAAGACAATTTTTATATGCTTTGCTCATTAAAAAGAATGGGCAAGTTACATATTTGGCTTGTCCAAAAATAATTACATCTGCTAACTAAATATATAAATAATGTATATGTACATTATATATTAATATAAAAACAAATTTATTATTTTGACAGCGATTATATACTTTTCTTAAAAATAATCAAGCCCATACTTGAATGTGACTTTAACGTGGTCTTCACAAATATACATCCACGCACTATATATGTTCCTATATACCACCTCCTAAGAGGGTACAGAAAAAACCAATAAATAACACCAAATTGATAATACGAGCCAACCTAGAAAATAAAAAATCAATTGTGCTTTGGACAATTTGGTGTTGTATTGGTAAAAAAAAAAGTCCGATCATAACTGGTTTGATTTGGTATTAACTAAAAAATATCAAAATGAAATCAAGCCAACCCGACATTGTATATATACAAGTTTTAAAATATTTTATACAATTAATACAAGTTTTGCAAAATGGACTTTTTATTTTTGAATGACCCAATAAGTTTTATAGCTCATAATTGTTAGCAACTCAAATAAAGCTCAAAGAAAAATCAAATCAATATTAATACTAACAAAAGAAATTTCATTCAATACAAGGAATAACAATAGTGCTGAATTTTATTTTTTTGGTTTTGCATTAGTTTGGGCATTAAAAATGCATATTTTTTTGTTTAGTCGTGTAATTAATATTTCGTATTTATTTTAGCATGACTTAGTATTTTTAGATTATGTTTATTTTATTATAATTTATCAATTAGCAAAATTTAGTTTATGCGATTGTATTATTTTATTGTTTAATATTTCAGTACAATGTTATGGCTCGTCTCGCATTATTTTTTGTTATTTTCTTAAGTTACACCTTGTATAGTTGTGTTCTACTAGGATCAGAGAAATATATGGAGCACAAATTATATGGATTGTGCTATAAAAATTTTACCCAAAAGAAACCCAAAAAACTCGAGAAAACCTAACTACTCGGGGAAAACTCAGATAGAAAAATCATACTTTTATTAGTTTGATTTGGTTTATAAATTAAAAAGCCCGAGACAATTACTTTGATTTGGTATTTGTAATCCAAAAAAAGCCGACATATGTACACCTCAACTACATCCGTATCCACTATAGTCATGGGTCATTCCCCAAAGATAAAGCCCTTAATACAAAAATTTCAATGTCAATTAACTGTATCTTGAGATGGAATAACATATATTGGCCTAGATCCTAAATGGACTTCAGCCGATTATTTATATACATTGTATTACCGCTGTAAAAATAATAGCTAATATATATATATATATATATATATATATATATAAATTTTATATATTTTTCGGCTACCAAATATAAATAGTTTCTGCGCTTGCTTAAAGTGATAATACTTATTTATGATTTATGAAACTTTTTCTTCTTTTCTCAGAAAATTTAAAAATAAATTAAAAAAAGGGAGAAATGATAAAAGAACATAATGGAAACAAGAATGATGGAGTGGTTCGGAAATAGAAAAGAAATTATGGGGAGGTGTGGATTGTGATCATCTTCTAATTGGAGGATGGATTAGATGTTGAAGGTGTTTCTAGTAGTTTTATTTATATTAAACTCTTTAATTTACTCCTCCAATATAGGGCAAACGGTATGGGTTTATCCAATGGGAACACGACAGCACTCTAAGCAATTTTGAACTATTGACAAGACTCAACTCAAAGAGAGTCTCCCCACCCCAATTAGAATCTCAATTAGTTCATTATGGACAATAAACTCTCTACAAAAAAATTTAAAAAGTTATCATATGAATGTGAGAAGAAAGTCCTTCATCATTTGTCCACTACAAAGGCAAAAAAGCTAAGCATCTATGTAATTATTCAACACTTGGTTGGGGGTGGGGTGGGGTGGGGGTGGGGTGGGGGGAGACCTACCGTTTCAACGACGAATAATTAATGTTTAGTCATGGATTCAACCCCATGTAATTAGTATAAGGCCTTTAACCCCATGACTATACTGTTTTGACACTTTATTATATTTAATGCAAATAATGAATAACCTAACTTGCCTCCTTAAAGCCAATTTACGTTATCTCATATCTTTGCAACTTACAACTACAAAGAGTGTAGTTAAACTCATTTATTCATATTTTTTCACGGGTTAGTTAAGCCTATTATTATAACTAATAATCAAAGTGATTGATAAAAGCGGTGCATGAATGGCGTAGTTTAACCACTAATAATTATAATTAATAATTTAATGAGATTATTATGTTTCTAAATATGGCAAGAAAACCTCATGTTTATGTCATCATGCCCTTATGCCTCGATGCTCCTTTGCATGACATGAGATAATCAAAGTTTTAGTTATTATTTAACTAACCTTATAAAGATAACCATGTGATTATGTTTCCTAACAATGTGAAATGTCCTGTTACTAGGCTGGATTAACGTCATCTCATCTTGAAAATGGACCCCTTAAGTGAAAATTATTTCCATTTAAATGCTCCACATGACCAACATCCGATTTTTTTTAACATTTTAAAAACTCAAGTGGCATTACAGTACGTTCCTCTAATCCACAAACTTGTATGTTCATAATTTCACCTCGTCACGAGAACTGAATTTTTTATATTTTTAGATGAAAAAGCTCAGGTACTTCCTAAAAGAGAAGTTACTTGAACACTAATTTTAAATTAATTCATCTTCATCATTATAATTAAACAAGAAGAATAGTTGTAACAATTTATAAAGAATCATTATTCTTCTAGAGGGCCCTTCTTTAAAATGATACTAATTAAGATTTTTAAAAAATAATAATAAGAGCAACCAAATGGTGAAAAAGTGTTTTAAGAGAAATGGGAAAAAAAAAGAGGATGAAGGAGGCATCGACAGGTGTTTAGAATCGCATTAATGATTTTAATAGAAAATTTGGCTAAAAAGAAAACATGTAAAAAACAATCAAGTACCCTAATTAAGATTTAAACATAAAGTTGGGATCCCATTAGTTGTTCTATCTTGTCAATTAGTTGTCCTTCATTGTATCTAAACCAGTGTTTCTTTGGAGATAACCAGAAAAGCGGCATTTCCATTAGTTCAAGGACACAAAGATTATGTCCCCTTCACATCCCATGACCATTGCTAAAACGCTTTTCAATAACTTTTCATAATAATCTTCATCAGTTTCACTCATATATTTCACATCACTACTTATTATAACTTCCTTTGAAAAGCTCTTTGGTTTTCCAAAATATTTACTTTTATCTTCACAATCATTTTGTTTCTTTCAGAGTTAAGTGTGTTCAAGAATTATTTAGGGTTATATACGAATTTTAACAACCTAAGCCAAAAAGATTTTAGTATTAATGGTGCACATGTTAGGATTCGGAATGACTAAACTCGACAATAAATGAGGCAAAAGAGCAAAAGCATAAAAGAAAATATGAACACCCAAATTTACGTGGTTCACCAAATGTTGGCTACGTCCACGGGCAAAACTAGAGAAACTCACTATTAAGAAAAATTTACAACACTCAGAGAGAACTCTACACCACTCAAGAAGAAGTATTTTGTGATGTTTTGGTGTATTGAGAGTGAATGAGGTGAGGGGTATTTATAGTGTTTGAGTTAGGGACCAATATGCAAATTTACCACCTAAAAGGACTAATTAGGCAATTTGCCCATTGACCAAAATCAAACAATTCCCACCTAATTTTCTAACACTTTCGGTGCACCCACCGAATTCAACATTCTCCCACTTGAAGATTTGATGATAATCATATCTTCACACAATAGCGTCTCTCTAGATTTGCCATTCATGCTAGCTTACGTTTCTGTGAGGCCAAAGGAGGATCTGCACCACAGGAACTTGTCTGTTGCAATTGGTTTGGTCAGGACATCTGCTAGGTTGTCTTTAGTGTGAATTTTCTGCATATCCACTTTTTCGCTCTCCACCACTTCTCGTACAAAGTGATATTGTACGTCTATGTGCTTCGTCCGGGAATGAAAGGCTGGATTCTTTGCAATGTGCAAGGCACTCTGACTGTCACAATACACCGATATCACTCGTTGTTTGTGCTCGAGTTCCTCCATAAGCCTTTGTATCCAAATCGCCTCCTTACAAGCTTGTGTAGCTGCCATGTACTCAGCTTCAATTGTAGACAGTGCTACCACAGTCTGTAACTTGGAAATCCAGCTCACAGCTCCTCCGGCAAGTGTAAACACATACCCTGTCGTGGATTTTCGCTTGTCATGATCACCTGCAAAATCTGAATCGACATATCCCCTGACCGTAAAGTCTGATCCCCCAAAACACAAAGCTGCATGCGAGGTCCCTTTAATGTACCTCAGTATCCTTTTCACCGTGCTCCAATGTTCTTTGCCCGGATTTGCCATGTATCTGCTGATTACTCCCACCGCTTGTGCAATGTCCGGTCTCGTGCAAATCATGGCATACATAAGGCTCCCTACTGCTGATGCATACGACATTCGAGACATCTCTTCCCTTTCCGCTTCATTGCTTGGACTCATTGATGCGGATAACTTGAAATTAAAAGGAAGTGGGGCAGTAATTGGCTTACAATCTTGCATGTTGAAACGCCGCAAGAACTTCTTCAAATAATTCTCTTGTGAAAGCCAAATCTTCCTTTTATTTCGGTCTCGATGAATTTGCATCCCTAGAATCTTGTTTGTTGGTCCCAAGTCTTTCATATCGAACTCCCTAGCTAACTGTGCCTTTAATTCTTGGACTCGATCTTTGTTGGGGCCTGCCACCAACATGTCATCCACGTACAACAACAAGATAATGAAATCAGTATCCCCTTCAAATCTTTTGTAATACGTACAATAGTCTGAACTGAGTCTGTTGTACTCCAGGCTTAAAATGAAAGAATCAAATCTCTTGTACCAGCATCTTGGCGCATGCTTGAGACCGTACAGAGATTTGTTTAACCTGCAAACCAAGTTCTCTTTGTCTTTTTCAACAAAGCCTTCCGGTTGGAGCATATAAATTTCTTCTTCAAGATCTCCATGAAGAAACGCAGTTTTAACATCTAGTTGCTCCAAGTGTAGATCAAATGTAGCACATAAGGCCAGAACGATTCTTATGGTTGTAAGTCTAACCACGGGAGAAAAGATTTCATTGAAATCAATACCTTCTTTCTGAGCATATCCTTTTACCACCAGCCGAGCACGATATCGTTCCACTTGATAATTGCTATTGCGTTTGATCTTGTACACCCATCTGTTCCCAATAGCTTTTCTTCCAGATGGTAGTGGAACTAGATCCCATGTCTTGTTCTTATGTAGGGCCTTCACCTCCTCTTGCATTGCCGCCGTCCACTGGGATGCTTCCGGACCTTTAGTAGCCTCCATGAACGTTGATGGTTCATTATCCTCAGTTAGAAGACAATATGCAACATTACTCTCAGTCTCAAAATCTGAGAGCCAAGCTGGTTGTCTTTTCTCACGATATGGCCTCTGAACTCGAGTTTCCTCAGTCTCATTGGGATCATCGTTGCTCTGCTCCGGTATTGCTTCAGAAGAATCTTTCTCCTCATTGTTACAGTCCACTTGTATTTCAGCGGATTCTACATTCTCCTTTCTGGTGCTATCATTTTCAGCTTCTTGCAACTGATCTTCTGCAAATATTACATCTCTGCTGATGATAACCTTGTGGTCAGTAGGATCCCATAGGCGATACCCCTTCACTCCATCAGCATACCCTAAGAAAATACATTTTCTAGATCTTGGATCTAGTTTTGTAACTTCTTGGGTGTTGAACATCACATACGCAGGACATCCGAACGTATGAAGGTGTGAATAGTTCATTGGCTTTCCGTTCCACATCTCCATTGGTATCTTCAACTCAATTGCCGTTGAAGGTGACCGATTCACAACATAACATGCGGTTTTTACTGCTTCTGCCCAAAATGACTTGGCCAAACCAGCAGTTCTTAACATGGCTCTAGTTCGATCCAGAAGAGTCCTGTTCATCCGCTCCGCTACGCCGTTTTGTTGAGGAGTGTAAGGCACTGTGAATTGCCTTTTGATACCTTCCTCCTTGCAAAAGTCATCGAACTCATCACTAGTATATTCTCCTCCATTGTCAGTCCTTAAGCACTTGATTTTCTTTTCGGCCTCCAGTTCTACTTGAGCCTTGAATACTTTCAAGGTTGAAAATACGTCCGCCTTCCTCCTGATTGGATACACCCAGCATCTCCTGGAGTAATCGTCAATAAATGACACAAAGTATTCTGCTCCTCCTTTGGACTTAACCGGTGCTTTCCACACATCAGAGTGGATAAGTTCCAGTATTGATCTGCTTCTATAACTGGATTTGTTGAACTTCAATCTATGCTGCTTGCTTGTAACACAATGCTCACAAAAGGGTAAGGCTACCTTTGTGAGACCAGGAAGCAGCCCTTGCTCAACGAGAATCTTCAAACCTCGTTCCGTCATATGACCGAGTTTTCGGTGCCATAGCATCGTTGATTCTTCTTCTTTGCTCATCATAACTGCTGCTTCTGCATGTTGAAATGTGTCTCCTTTAAGCATGTACAGATTGGATACAACTTTCTCTGCCTTCATCACCATAAGTGCGCCTTTGATGACTTTCAAGCTCCTATTTTCAATGCGGGTCTTGCATCCAAGATCATCCAGTTGTCCCAAAGACAACAAATTCTTCTTGAGACCTCTGACGTGTCGTACATCTTGAATAGTGCGTACCGTACCATCAAACATTTTTATTTTGACAGTACCAACTCCAACAATCTCCAAGGCTTGATCGTTACCCATGTACACGGATCCTCCAGGGATTGATTCATATTCTTGGAACCATTCCCTCCGGGGTGTCATGTGCCATGTAGCTCCCGAGTCTAGGAGCCAAACATCGGAGTACATCTTTTTGCCTTCTGCATGGGTTGATACTTTACCGTACAATACTTCTCCGTCGTCTGAGGCATTTGCTACACAACTTTGAGCTTTTGATTGCTCATGCTCTCCACCCTTTTTCTTATCCCAACAATCCTTCTTCAAATGACCTTTCTTGCCACAGCCGTAGCACTTGACATTTTTCCAGCTTCTTGACTTCGATCTGCCTTTGTTGTGACTCCCAGTGGGGCCACGTTCCATCGGTCTCCCTCTCGTTACTGACAAAGCCTCTACTTGTTGCGAACTCACGTGTTGGTCATCTTTGTTTTTGTGCCTGCTCTCTTCTTCTAGGATAGAGGGAGCAACATCGTCAAAGATCAGGTTGTCCGCCGCGAGGTTGTTTGTTAGGTTGATAACGAGCTGATCGTATGAATCTGGTAAACTCTGAAGTAAGAGCTCTGCATGTTCAGGTCCTTGTATTGTGTGACCCAATGTTGTCAATTGAGAGAACATTGTGTTGAGCGTGTTGATATGGTCTGTCACTGTTGTTGACTCCGCCATTCTAAGGGTATATAATCTTCTTTTTAAGAAGATTTTGTTGTGCAACGACTTCACCTCGTATAATTTGGTTAATGTGTCCCAAATTTCTTTGGCTTTTGTCTTCTCCGCCACACTGGATAATACTCAATCAGCAAGTGCCAAGTGTAGATCTGCTACAACATTACCATCCACCTCGTTCCACTTGTCATTCGTCATATCCGCGGGCTTGCCTTCAATTGCTACAAGGCAATTGTCTTTCCTGAGAATTGCCTTCATCTTCAACTTCCATAGAGCAAAATTGCTCCCGTTGAATTTTTCGATGTCGAATTTGGTCGTCATAGTTTGAATCTGCCACCCGGAAGAAATTCTGACTGCTATTTTATTCGGACAATATTTCTGCTCGCCAATTGCCTAAGCTAATCCTGTTGGCACAATAACCACAAAATAATAATTTGGCGGTATAACCTGCCTTTCAGAATATTAGCTTAGGAGGTAGCACCTTCCATAAAACTTATAAAATTAAGGAGGTATAACCTTCCATAAAATTATAAAAAGAGGCGGTAGAACCTGCCGTAATAAATAGCAATCCTAAACCAATAACTCTGATACCACTGTTAGGATTCGGAATGACTAAACTCGACAATAAATGAGGCAAAAGAGCAAAAGCATAAAAGAAAATATGAACACCCAAATTTACGTGGTTCACCAAATGTTGGCTACGTCCACGGGCAAAACTAGAGAAACTCACTATTAAGAAAAATTTACAACACTCAGGAGAGAACTCTACACCACTCAAAAAGAAGTATTTTGTGATGTTTTGGTGTATTGAGAGTGAATGAGGTGAGGGGTATTTATATTGTTTGAGTTAGGGACCAATATGCAAATTTACCACCTAAAAGGACTAATTAGGCAATTTGCCCATTGACCAAAATCAAACAATTCCCACCTAATTTTCTAACACTTTCGGTGCACCCACCGAATTCAACAGCACATATTATTCTGAATTTATCCAAATTCTCTTAGACTAAAATCCAAGGTTTAGCAGCACACAAGTGATAGCAAGGAGCCAACGATGAGGCAAAAGCATGTTCAGAAACCCTAATAATTTGATTAGGAATTTGGATGTCATCTTGGATTTCCCTTTCTATTCTCGTACATTGTACAGCTATACTTCAATCATAACACACACATAAATTGACTTCCAAATCTATCTTCTCTTCAGCTGACATCAATAATTCTCAGCCACACGCTGAAAATGACATTCTCCATCTTCCTTCTTTGAAAACTATATGTGCAATAAGTCTACCCCATACTCACATGTCACCCTTCAATTCTATATCTACACTCTGTATTGAGTCATAAACGCAGCATTTCATAGTTAAGATAACTCGTTCGTTCGAGACTAACCTATATCATTTGCCCAAGGACTATGTCTCTCCATTAGTGATGTCAAATTTAGTTAGCTTATGAAAATATAACACGTTACATACATTCGTTGGCGGCTCATTTTGGGCATAACCCAAGTTATCTCATTTAGTGTTTGGGTCAATTTGGCCCACTTTTGTAGTGCAAATCGACCCGTTGGAAAATTTATCTCAAAACATATATTGATTTGATAATTAAATTAATTATAAAAACAAAAAGAGAAAAATGTCAAAATTATCTCTGTACTATTGTTAATTGGTTGCTTGTCGCCCCCGTTATACTTTTTGGCCATTCTAGCCCCTACCGTTAAAGAACTTTGAATAAACACCCATAAACCTAACGTCTGTACACTGTGGCAGCTGACCACATTAAAATTATCCTACTCAACTGTCATGTCAGCTGTCATGTCAGTTGCCATGTCAAAAGGTCCACCATTTTAAAACTCCACTACACCCATTTCTTACCCGTCTATTACCAAAATTTAGGGTTCAGAAGACCCAATCCTCTTCCTTCATCTTCAATGTCTCAAGGAAGTTGTTCTTCCCAAATTAGGTGTCGTTGTGGCATCTTTGCAAATACTTCACTTCTACAACTCCATTAAACCCTGGAAGATAATTTTTGAAATGTCCGAAGCCTAAGGTTAGTGATTGATCTAAATTAGTAATTGTTAGCTCTAATTTGTAGTTTAATAATAACGATCTTAGTTTCTTGTGTGATTTTTTTGTTCCTGGACAGAATCGTTCTTGTGGTTATTTTGAATGGGAAGATGAAATCTCGGTCTCCAATGATTCAGTTACAACTAAAGATGTAACATCATCTTGGGAAACAATTAAAGATGATATAGATAAATTGAAAGAAGAATTAATTGCCTTGAAGGCTCTACACAAAGCTGAAGCTGCAAAGTTACGAAAATGGAAGAAAAGGTTTTGAAGACGAGGATGATGCTTATGATCTCATGGGCACTTTTTGTTGGAGTTGTTTTGGCATTGATGATGAACTAAAAGTTGATGAATCTAAAGAATATTTTTTATTGTCATGTTTATTGTCATTGGGCACTGGATGAGAACGTGTTATGTAGTTTTTTTACCTTTTATATTAGACGTAGTTTCATGTAATTGTAGTTTCTATCGTATGGTATCCTCTGTTTGTATATGAAATACAGTTTGCAGCAATTCAAGGTCTCCTCGCTTTGTTATATCTCAATGGTTGTATTGTTGTTGTTGTATTTCTTGATTTTCTTTTTAAATCTCTGTACTTATAAACTACCATTAAATTTGTGAAGTGAGTATAGAACTATTATATTAAAATCAGGACATTTTGACTACATAATTCAGTACACCAATTATGTCAAAATCTGGATAGTTTGGTCCAAAATCTAGACATTTTCATACAATTTCAGTACACTAACTATGTCCAAATTCTGGACATTCTGGTCGAAAATGTGGACATTTGCACTACATAATTTCAGTACACCAATTATGTCCAAATTCTGGACAGTTTGGTCCAAACTCACAAAATAACATGTTAACAAAATCTAGACAGCATCTACAAGTCATAAATACTAATTCCATTCATCACAAGGGGATGTCGCATTATCACCCCAAAAACCTATACAAACAAGTGACAATATGACATCAAGTTTTCCAACCTAAACAACACTCAAACTAAATAAAGCACAGTCAAGGGGATGTCACATTATCACCCCAAAAACTTTCACAATTAGGTGATAACATGACATCCGAGTGAACATGCCACTCGCTTAACAACCACACAAGTTTAACATGTTTACTTGGCTAATAATTACATCATAACCAAAAATATACAACTATGATAGAGTTTTGTTGATCTACATTCCAAAAGAGCTTAACTGATGGTTAAGTCTGCTTCTTTCCATTACCCTTGTTTGCTTTCAACATGGCCAATCTTTGCTTGTTAAGTTGGTTACCAGTAGTGGCATTTCCCCCCCTCCTTTGCAGCTTTTTTGGTGAGTATGGTAGGTTTGATGGCTCACTCACACCACTAGCATCACCAACAAAGTTGATTTTCCTTGCTCCAATTGCTGCAGTTTGTAGTTGCCTCAACTCTAGCCTAGTCTTTGCCTCAGATATACTTCTTGGCCTTATAGCTATTTCAGGCTCAGGCTCAAGGTCAAAGTCTGGGTAGTCAAAGTTTGGAAAAGCAGTAATACTTGGTTCTTTCCTCTGCAGTGAAGGTGTTGGCATGAACACCATGTTGGTAGAATGACTTGTTTGACTAGGCTAACTTGGTTGAGGGGCTGATAGAAGAATTTCGTCTTCATTGACTTTTTGTGGCACTGGTGCAGTAGAGGGAGATCTAGGCTGCTCAGATGTGGGTTGTTCATCATCATTGACTTCATCAAGTAATGTTCTCCTCCTCTTTGTCTACCTTCCCTTTTTGTTGCCTCCAATAGGCTGCTTTCCTTTAGATTTATGTTAGTAAGACAGAATGTTTTTGTTTGTTGTTGACAGGTGAGAAACATAAAGAATGATAGAAAAAGTAATGGTTTTGTTGACAGCTGAGAGTTACCTTTGCACACCATATAGCATTGTGTCCAGGTTCACCACAGTTGTTACATGTCATTACCCTCCATTTCCATGACTTAGACCATTGTCCTTGCCTGTTAATTTCCTCATTTTTTTCTCCTGTTGTCACGACCCGAATTTTCCACCATCGGGAGTCATGATGGCCAATAGAATATACCAGAATAATTAAAAATTTCAGAAAAAAAACTTTAAAAATTCAATAAAGAAGAAATCAAAATGCGGAAACACTAAACATAACACTACCCCAAAATCTGGTGTCGCTAACTCACAGACTACTATAGAATACTACAAACAAGTCCGAATGAAAGAAAAATACATAAGTCTGTTTCGGTACAATGAAAACAAACTGAATAAGGGATAGGGACTTCGGCCTGCGAACGCCGGCTAGGCTACCTCGAGAGTCCCTGGACTAAAGACAACTCCCAGAAAATCCTACTTTTGTTGTTGTCCAAAAGTTGATCCAACGTTGTGATCTGTGCAAAAAACACATAAGTGTAGCATCAGCACAATCGACCCTATGTGCTGGTAAATGCCTAGCCTAACCCCGGCGAAGTAGTGACGAGGCTAGACAGGACTAAAAAAAAAAAAAAAAAAAAAAAAAAAAAAAAAAAAAAAATATATATATATATATATATATATATATATATATATATATATATATATATATATATATATATATACAACGGCAACAAAAAGAACAGCAGGAATATATATAATGATATACAACTGAAAAGGAAACACGCTCGAAAAATAATGAACAATGAGAGCAGATCATCAGTGACAACATTAAACCAAATTCACATTATTACTTCCACAAGTGGTCGGCGCGCCACACGATCCCATAGTATGTATCATAATTAAGTGGACGGCGTGCCACACGGTCCCATAGTATATGTCATAAGTGGACGACGTGCCACACGATCCCATTCTCATAATTCATAGGTGGACAACGTGCCACACGATCCCATTTCAAATAATATAAGTGGACGGCGTACCACACGATCCCATTTCATATAATATAAGTGGATGGCATGCCACACGATCCCAATAAATATCATGAATAATTCATATAGCCTCTCTCAAGGAGTTCCCCTTTAGGGAAAACTCGGCAATATAACGATCTAACCCAATAAGGGTACCACTAGCAGCCCAAACATCTCAATCATGGAGAATAGATATAACGCTCAACCGGATAAGGGAGTAACAACAATCATAAACTACACGTTCCAGCAAGGGATTCAACCACATTTCTTTACAATACTTACAATTTTGACTTCATTGAATCACAACCATTTGAGCCAAAGCTCCAAGGAATTTCATGTTTCATAAATAATTCCTCAACTAACTCATCATGTTGAATTCATCAATTGCTAGGAATAGTTCTCAAAACATACCCAAAAACAAGTACAAACAAGACTCACGGTCATGCTAGACGCCGGTGTATAGATACTCGTCACCATGTCTATACATTGCACTCGATCATTTTGCAAATAGCAAGTAATAATACTCTAATCCTATTCCCTCAAGCCAAGATTAGATCAAACACTTACCTCGGTCCAAAAATAGCAATCAAGCCTCTAGCACCGCCTTTCCTCTAGAATCTGACTCTGAAGCAATGGTGTCTAGTCATTTTTAATTCAATAACATCAATTAGGGCTCAATAATATAATCCCATAGCCTAGAAATGAAATTCCCATCATTCTTCCAAAAATAGCAAAATCCGACACCGGGCCCAATGGTCCAAACTCAAGGCTCGGACCAAATTCCAAACTCCCATAATCCCACGAGTTAGAATATATGATTTGTTTCAAAATCCGACCTCAATTGAGGTTGAATCACCCGAAATCCCACAAGCCCTAGTTCTACCCATAACCCCCATTTTCTACCTTGAATTCATGACTTAGGGCAAGGATTAATTATGATTAGGTGAAGAAATAATGAAGAAATGAAGTTAGGAAGACTTACCCAAAGAGTTATGGAGGAATGGGAGCTTGGAACTTGACAATGGAGGGTGGAAGAGAAGATCCCGTATGAGGTTTTGTGAGAAATCACGTGTTAAGTGTTCTGTTTTTAAGAAAAAAATTCACTGGGAAAAAATGCCCTATGCGATCGCATATAAGGCATTGCGATTGCATAGGGTAAAGGAAGTTAGGCAATGCGATCGCAGAAGACAAGTCGCGAATGCATAGAGTAAATGCGACTGGGCCAGGGAAATGCTCTACGCGATTGCGAGGGGGACAATGCGATCGCATAGGTATTGGAGGCTGGGCAATGCAATCGCACAAGGAATGTTACGATCGCATAGAACAAATTTTAGGATCTTGAAAGTTACACTATGCGATCGCGGAAGTAGCTATGCAATCACATAGAACAACGTACCATATCAGCAACAGCAAAAATATCAGATTTTTTCTAAATGCAAAAACATTCCGAACCACCGCTGAAACAACTACCGAGCCCTCGGGGCTCCTAACCAAATGCACACACTAACTCAACAACCTCAAACGAACTTGCTCGAGTAATCAAATTGCTAAAATAACATCAAAAACAAAGAATCAAACCCCAAAACTCAAGATTTCATTTTAAAGTTCACCAACCTCTAACTTTAGCTATTTAGGTCTGAAATACGTCAAACGACGTTCTATTTCGATCAAATTTCACAAAAAGTGCTTAACCCATATTTAAGACCTGTACCAGGCGTCGGGACCAAAATACAAGCCCGATACCTATATTTTCGTACTCATTTTCATTTCCATTTTTCCTTATTAATTTCAGAAAATAATTTAACGGAAAAATTCTTTTACCGGGGTTTTGGACCTCGGATTTCAACTCCGGGCACATGCCCAAGTTCCATATTTTTCTACGGACCTCCCGGGCCGTCACATCACCGGTCCGGGTCCGTTTACCAAAAATGTTAACCAAAGTCAACTGTATCAATATTAATATCAAAATTCTTCAAATTTTCCATAGAATTCATATATCTTACCACAAAAACTTTTCGGCTTCGCGCCCGGACTGTGCTTGCAAATCGAGGCAACTAAGAGTGAGGTTTCCAAGACCTCAAAAGCGCGGAAAAGGGGAGAAATACGGTGATGACCCTTTGGGTCGTCACATTCTCTACCTCTAAAACAACTGTTTGTCCCTGAACGTACAAAGGAAAGAAGTACTTGAGTCAGGAAATAGATAAGGGTAACGGCTCCGCATATCAAACTCGGACTCCCAGGTCGAAGATTCAGGAGGCTGACCTCTCTACTGCATACGTACTGAAGAAAAACTCTTCGACCTCAACTGTCGAACCTGCCGGTCTAGAATAGCTACCAGCTCCTCCTCGTAGGACAGATCCTTGTCTAACTGGACAATACTGAAATCTAACACGTGGGCAGGATCACCGTGATACCTCCGAAGCATAGACACGTGAAACACTGGATGCACAGCTGACAAGCTAGGTGGCAAGGCAAGTCTATAAGCCACCCCTCTTACTCGATCAAGTATCTCAAATGGACCAATATATCTAGGGCTAAGCTTGCCCTTCTTCCCAAATCTCATCACGCCTTTCATAGGTGATACACGGAGCAATACTCGTTCACCAACCATAAAAGCCACATCTCGAACCTTGCGATCCACATAACTCTTTTGCCTAGACTGAGACGAACGCAACCTCTTCCGGCTCGAATCACCGGACTGGAGATCGACAACGCCTACCATACAACGCCTCATAAGGTGCTATCTGAATACTGGACTGGTAGTTGTTGTTATAGGCAAACTCTACTAAAGGCAAGAATTGGTCCCAAGAGCCTCCAAAATCAATAACACAGGCTCGGAGCATATCCTCTAATATCTGAGTAGTCCTCTCGAATTGACCGTCCGTCTGAGGATGGAATACTGTACTCAACTGAACTTGGGTACCTAGCTCTTGCTGAACTACTCTCCAAAAGAGCGAGGTAAACTGTGTACCCTGATCCGAAATGATAGATGTCGGTACCCTATGAAGACGAACAATCTCTCGGATGTAGATCTCTGCTAGTTTCTCTGAAGAATAGGTAGTAGCAACAGGAATGAAATGCGCTGACTTAGTCAGCCTATCAACAATGAACCAAATAGCATCAAACATCTTCCAGGTCACCGGAAGTCAGTAACAAAGTCCATGGTAATCCGCTCCCACTTCCACTCGGGAAGCTCAATCCTCTGAAACACACCACCAGGTCTCTGATGCTTATATTTGACCTGCTGACAATTTAAACACCAAGCCACATATGCAACAATGTCTTTCTTCACCTACGCCACCAGTAATGCTTCCGCAAGTCTTGATACATCTTCGCGACATCCGGGTGAATAGAATACCGAGAACTATGGGCCTCTGCTAAGATCAACTCTCGAATGACATCAACATTGGGCACACATACTCGCCCCTGCAATCTCAAAACACCATCTGCATCCAAAGTCACCTTCGTGGCACCTCTATGCTGCACATTGTCTCTCAAGACACACAAATGAGGATTATCAAACTGTCGGTCACGGATCCACTCCAATAATGAAGAACGAGTGACCGTGCAAGATAATACTCGGCTAGGCTTTGAAATGTCCAATCTTACCAACCGAGTGGCCAAGGCTTGAATATCTAAGACAAGTGGTCTCTGGCTGACCGGAACATATGCAAGACTACCCATGCTGGTTGACTTCCTACTCAATGCGTCAGCCACTACATTGGCCTTATCCGGATGGCATAAGATAGTAACATCATAATCCTTCAATAGCTCCAACCACCTCCGTTGCCTCAAATTCAACTCTTTCTGCTTGAACAAGTATTACAAACTCTTGTGATTCGTGTACACCTCACACGTCACACCATATAAATAATGCCTCCAAATCTTCAAGGCATGAACAATGGCTGCTAACTCTAAATCATGAACTGGGTAGTTCTTCTCGTGGATCTTCAACTGCCTTGAAGCATAAGCAATAACCCTGCCATCCTACATCAATACCGCACCAAGACCAACACAGGAAGCATCACAATAAACAATGTAAGGTCCTGGACCTGTGGGCAAAACCAATATCGGTGCCGTAGTCGGAGCTGTCTTGAGCTTCTGAAAGCTCTCCTCGCACTCATCTGACCACCTGAACTGGCATCCTTCTGGGTCAACCTAGTCATCGAGGAAGCTATAGATGAAAATCCCTCCACCAATCGACGATAATAACCAGCTAACCCCAAAAAAATACAAATCTCTATTACTGAAACAGGTCAAGGCCAATTCTTAACTGCCTCAATCTTCTTTAGGTCTACCTGATACCCTCAGATGATACGACATGACCCAAAAACGCCATTGAACTCAACCAAAACTCGCATTTTAAAAACTTGGCGTACAACTAGCTATCCTTCAGAGTCTGAAGAACCACTTTGAGGTGTTACTCATGCTCTTCGTGACTGCGAGAGTACACAAGAATATCATCAATGAAGACAGTCATGAACAACTCCAAATAAGGTCTGAACACTCGGTTCATCAACCCCACAAATGATGCTGGGGCATTGATCAACCCAAATGACATGACCAAGAACTCATAATGCCCATACCGAGTGCGGAATGCTGTCTTAGGGACATCAGACGCCCTAATCCTTAGCTAATGATAACTCGATCTCAAATCTATCTTGGAAAACACTCTTACACCCTACAACTGGTCGAACAAATCATCAATCCTCGGTAGTGGATACTTGTTCTTGATTATTACCTTATTCAGCTGTCGGTAGTCAATACACATCCGCATAGAACCATCATTTTTCTTCACAAACATAACTGGCGCACCCCAGGGAGAAACACTAGGCCTGATAAACCCCTTCTCCAATAAATCTTGCAACTGATCCTTTAGCTCTTTCAGCTCTGGCGGGGCCATACGGTACGGTGAAACATAAATGGGTTGCGTGCCTGAGGCCAATTCAATGCAAAAATCAATATCCCTGGTGGGCGGCATACCCGACAGGTCTGAAGGAAAAACCTCTAAAAACTCCTGAACAATAGGGACTGGGGCAATACAAGGAACCTCTGAGCTGGAGTCGTGAACATAAGCCAAATAAGTCTGACACCCCTTCTCGACCATGCGTCGAGCCTTAACATAAGAAATAACACTGTGGGTGGCATGTCCTAGAGTCCCTCTCCACTCCAATCAGGGCATTTCCGGTAAAGCCAAAGTCACGGTCTTGGCGTGATAATACAATATCGCATGATACGGGGACAGCCAATCCATCCCCAATATAACATTAAAATCCACCATGTCTAGAAGCTATAGGTCAATACGGGTCTCAAGACCCTCAAACACTACTATACAGGAATGATAGACCCGATCAACTATTATAGGATCACTCACTGGTGTAGATACATATACAGGAATACCCAAGGCATCGCTAAGCATAGGAAAGTGGGGTGCAAAGTAACACGACATGTATGAAAATGTAGACCCAGGGTCAAATAGCACTGAAGCACCCCTGTCACATACCAGAATAGTACCTGTAATAACATCATCAGAATACTCAGCCTCTAGCCTGGGTGGCAAAGCATAAAAATAGGGCTGGGCCCCAACCCCTGAACTACATCTCTAGGACGATCAACCACTGGCTGACCTCTACCTCTACCGGTTCGAGCTCTACCTCTAGGATCTCTACCGTGGCGGGCTGTGAATCACATGCTGCCTGAATCACAGGTCCAGGACCCTACTGCTGAGAACTGCCTGAAGCTCGAGGGCAATAACTGGCAATATGCCTCGGGTCACCACAAGTGAAACAAGTCCTCTGCTGCTGAGAATAACGGAGTGGGGGTGCGACGATAGGCTACTGATCTGACACTACAAGAAAAGTGCTAATTCCATGGGAATTTTACGTAGGGATTTTATTCGCAGATAATACCTGCGAATTTTCATGGGAAACATTAGAATTCATAAATTTAAAATATTTTACATGCGATAAATATATTCCTAGGAAAATCCATAGGTAACTTTTGCGCCATTATATGCCAAAATATTACCTGGGAAATTACCCACAAAAATAAATCGGCAAGAACATTTCCGTAGGAAAATCCGCAGGTAAGAAAATAAAGAAAATTAAAAGAAAAATCATATGTTAATCCGAAGGAAAATTCCTAGGTAACTCTACATGCGAATTTAGTTTGGTATATTTTCTTGAGTAATTACATCGGGATTTGCTTATTTGGGAAATTACCTAGGGATATATTTGCTGCGAATTCAGCTAGAGAATTTTCTTGGTGATTTATCTAGGGATTATCTTAAGTGGGGAACTAACTAGGGATATTATTGCTACAAATTTAGTCAGGGGTATTTTCTTGGGGATTTACTTATAAATTTTCTTACCTTGGGAATTACCTAGAGATTTGGTTGATGTGAATTTAGCTAGAATTAATTAGTTTGGATTTACTTATTTGGTGGAATTATATGGGGATTATATTATTGTAATTTTTACTAAAAATTTATTCTTGGTTATATAGCTTGGGATTTACCTAGAAATTTTATTACCTAAAAAATTAACGAGAAATTATCTGTGTGATTTTAAACGAAAATTTTTTCTTGAGAATTTACTTGAGTATTTTATTATACGATTTTGCTTGGGGTTTTATTCTTAGGATTTAGATAGAAACTTATTATTGTTATTTTAATTTGATATATAATATTTGAGGATATACTTGAGGATTTTATAACTACATATTTTAGTTTAAAATACTTCTAAATATTATTTGGATTTCTAAGAAGGTGTTACTTTTTAAATTAATTTTTTTTTAAAGTTACAAAAACTTGATATGTAAAAAGTATTCATAGGAATTAAGTTCACCTATTATAATTTGTCGATCTATGGGTAGGTAAATGTGTCCTATATAAAATTTAATGATATATATATGTTTGGATTGGGCATTATAAGTTACTAAGCTTAACATAGTCGGTTATTACTTTTTTCAGCAAATTCAATAACAGAATAATTATTACAAAGCAAATTATTTTAAGAATTAAAAATTTAATATGATTGATATAAAGGACATAATAAAGCTAAGTTATGACTACATTTGACATATTTCAACTAATATCATACTAAAATATACTAAATTTAACTAAAATTAAAAAGATTGACATCTATTTAAGTTTAATTTCTAAGTAGAGAAAAATTATATTACATTTATAAAAATGTGACTAAGTTTTATTGACTTTCTATCTTATGCAAGTCATTTTTCACATGTACTTGATTAGGTAAAATTCAATTACAGCATATATAAATGACATATAGTTTGAGAATGTTAGTATTGAAACTTAATATCGAATGATCTTATAATTCTACTTTCTAACATCATCTCTTGATCAAATCCTACCATTATTAAAATAATTTAATCATGTGTATTTTATTAGGATTAGTAAAATAATTGTCACTAATTATCATGTAAATGTATTTAATTATTGTTAATTAATGAATTTTTATATAGAAAAAATTAATATGTTATTCAAGAAATATAAATGAAAACTTGAAAAATAACTAAGGATACCTTAAATTTAAAAGTAATATAAATGTACAGTCAGTCATCTCGATAACAACATCCTTATATTACAGGACTTCACTATAAAAGCTAAATTTTTACCGGAACCAAATTTCATATTGTGTTATAATATGTGTTTCTATAATAGTAATTCGCTATAACATCCAAAATATCCGGCATAGTAATGTTTGACTGTGTAATTTTCTATTACTTGGAAAAGAGTATTTCATTTAGTTTATGGAATCCTTAATTAATGCATCCTTTTACAAAACAAAAAAAAAATTAATAAGAGGTAAGCAGTACTAAGTAAATAGTAATGCAGAAGTCCCACATCGGACAAGAATTATCAATGTTGCACTTTATAAACTGAGCGAGCTGAACGTGCATCTAAGACTTGAGAAAATCATAAATTTGCGGGGGTGAAACCACAAATTTACGGGGGTGGGGATGCATTAAACATTTAGGATTTAGATAGGATGGGTTAACTATTTGTAACGACCCAGCCCGTCGTTACGGGAGTTATCACCCTATTTTCTCCATTTAATACTTCAATATGCTAACTTATATGTGTTTGGAAATTTAGAAGCAAATCGGAGGGAATTTAGATAGAAATAAGGCCATAAATCCCTTTTTTAGAAGAATGGGTTGGAAAAGTCAACCGAATGTTGACCGATGACTTTGGCAGCTCAGAATTGAATTCTGATGATTTGACTAGTTTTGGAGGATCATTTATGTCTTAGGAGAGCAATCGGAATCGAATTCGGAGGTCCGGTGAAGTTTTAGGCTTGAATTGGCTAAGGTCGAATTTTGATGAAATCTCGAACGGTAAGTGAGATTTTGATCCGGGAGTCGGAATGGAATTCTGATAGTTGCAGTAGCTCCGTTAGGTGATTTGGGATATGCGTGCAAAATTTTAGATCATTCGGAGGTGTTTAGGTCGAGTTTTAGATCAAATGCAAGTTTCGGAAGTTTTGGAAGAACTTAGGCTTGAATCCGATGTAAATTTGGTGTTTTGATATTAGTTTTGGTGTTTTGAGAGTGAAACTAAGTTTACATGATCATATGTGGCATATTAGTATGTTCGTATACTGTTCCGAGGAGCTCGGATGAGTTTCAGATAGGTTTGGGTTGCGTTATGCTCGTTTTTCTTATGCTTCGACATCGTTTTTTTTTTCAAGCATAAATGATATCATATTGAACAAATGAGCTTGGATTATTGTTTTGAATGAATAAATAGATTCGTATCGTAATTACGGACCCGTAGCAAAAAGAATCATCGAATTTGGACATCGTATGAGGATTTTATGGCCATTTTACTAAAGCTGACCAGATTTTTAAGTTAATGACGAAACTGCCCCTGATGGCGTATTAAAAACCTGCACTATTTGCAAATCTTAAAACCTACATATCTCCTTCATTATAAGGTCAAATTGAGTTATTCAAAAGCCTAAATTCATTAGAATTTCACAAGGAATCCATTAGGAGCAGTTAAACGGGTGAACAGTATACCTAGAACGAGCAGGTCGAGGTTTCTTCCAATTTTGGAACGGGAAGAAGCTTCTGAGGTGATTTTTAAGAGAGAAATCAATGGGTAATCGCTGGAGGTAATATTCTTGACTCAAAAACATGATTTTGTGCTAGAATAAAGACCAAAATTTCTGAAATTGGTAGAATTTGTGAAGAACTAGGGCCTAAATCATGAAAACGAATTTTTGGGTTTTGAAAGGCCATTCGAACTCCGATTTCGATAAATTTTATATGCACGGACTCGTGGAGAGACGAGGAATCTGTTGGTATGAATTTCGGAATTTTTCAAGAAGCGGGCCCGGGGTCCGGGTTTTACCAACTTGGTGTATTATTGCGTATTTCGTATAAATTGAATTGGGTTATGTTTCTTTGACCCGTATTTGATATAATTGTTGTGTTTGACTAGATTCTACGCACGAGGCATCAAATTTGAAGGGAAAAGGTATCACGGACGAGTCTACGGCCGGCTAGAGGTGAGTAGTTTGTGTATATGGTAGCGTGAGGGTTCGAAACCCCGGCTTAGCACATTGTGACGCTAGTAGGGCGTGGCGCGCACCCCGTGGCAGGTGCGGGACTGATTGTGACTGGGGATTGAGACTTGGTTCATCCCGGATATGGAAAATATGCTATTAGTGATGGAAATACGCCGTGTTTGACATATTTATGGGCTGTAAGCCTTGTTTGGGGCCTTGTGCCGACCTATAGTATCCCTAGGGGATAGTATTTATATGATAGCTATACTTGCTTAATCATTGATCTCAGTCCTAGAATTTGAAATCACACTATTGAAATGTTAAGTCACCGGTTTTTGCAAATTAAATAAAAGTTAAAGTACTTTCGTAATTTATGAACTGGGAACTGGAATTAAGAAAAATGAACTGTTTTTGTGACTTATCTGATTTATGTGGACTGAGGATGGATCGGGCTGCACGCCGCAGCGGTTTATATGAGGATCGGGCTGCACGCCGCAGTGGTTGATATGAGGATCGGGCTGCACGCCGCAACAGTATTGCGCTTGGGCTGTAGGAGCCCCTCCGGAGTCTGTACACACCCCCAGTGAGCACCGTTGATGTTAAATGGATCGGGCTACATGCCGTAGCGGTTATATGCATTGCATTGCATCTTTATTTGTTAAATTATTCTCTGGTAGCTGTATTGTACTTTTGATGCTAGTTCGTAGGAGATTCAGACTGTAGTTAGCTTCATACTGTGGTATTCTGTGGATTTCCTTCTTTCAGCTGCTTTTATATATTTATTACTCACCGAGTACTTAGTACTCACCCCTACTCCATGCACCTTCATGTGTAGATTCAGGTACACAGGAGGGATAGACGAGCAGCTTTTATCAGTATCTATCCGAGTTGCTGAGGTAGCTGCTGGAGTTCGCAGAACCTGGCTTCTCTTCTTATTCTATTTTTCTTTTGTATATAAATTATTCGGACTTTAGTATTTGGTCTAGATGTTGTTATCCGATCTTGTTTAGAGGCTCCAGACTCGTGACCCTAGATCTCTGGGGTGGTTATACAGTTATACTTTATTTAAATGTTCAGGTAATTGATTTGAGCTTCATGCTCGGGATGAGAGTGTAAATGGTCGGGCTTGCCTAGCAGTTGTGTTGGGCGCCATCACGACCGGGATTGGGGTCGTGACAAGTTGGTATCAAAGCATGGAATGTGTAATGAGTTTTCTTCTATATGGGATCATGAAGGTCCTTGGCTAGTTGAGTGCGTCGATGTTTGCGGCGTAGGAAATGGATAGAAGTTTCCATGTTATCTTAGTGTGGTATGGTATATGCTATGTGTTATGGAAAGTTGATAATGGCATGTTCAAGGTTTTGAGATCAGTTCATAATATATGAGAAGTCATTAAAATTATTGAGCAGCGCGGGCAGCTGCAGGTGATTTAAGAATCGATCTTTCTGGTGATTAAGGGAAAAATGGTACTGCTATTCTAGTGATATGGCAGGGTATATGGTCAAAAGGACAATGTAATGTAAACTGATAATATCTAGTGGTATGGGGGTATTCTCTTGTTGGATCGATGGTGATGATTGAATTGTTGATGGCATAGGAAAAATTTCTCAATGACTTTTGTGGTATGAATGGATGATTGATGTGTGTTAAGTATTCGTACAGTGGAATGTGGGATCAGGCATAGTGAATCATGTGTTATATAGGTAATGGAGACTAGAAGTTCTCATAATCCGCCTATGCAGTGGTTGTATATCGTGTGTATCGGCACCGTTTAGCGATCATTGGAAATTGGAAGCCCTAGTGGCTCTCTCTTAGCTTGATAGGATGAATTTGGGTTATGATACTTGATTGTAGATTGGTTGTCATAAGTCAGGTCGTCTAGACTAATGTGATATGGACTATGTCATAAACGGCACGAATTGCATAGTAGAGTGCATCAGAGTATGCTCCAGCAGGGTAGTTGTATCCAGGACCAGCGGACGGCTGGTAGGTATTTCTTTGTCAGTGGGGCCTTCGTGGCGGATATCAGTGCAGAGGTTTCTACTATTGATTCAGTTTCGGTATTGGGGAACTTTGTCGGATGCATATCTTGCGGCCGAGCTTGAGGCTATATATGTTTGTTGTAATGAGAAATCTGACTCGGTGTGCATTTTTTTTTTTTTGCGAGAGTTTTGCGTGGATCGGGTGGCACGCCGCCACGGGTTATTTGGATCGGGTGGCACGCCGCCACAGGTATGGTATCTGGATCGGGTGGCACGCCACCACGGGTATGTCATTTTGAGCAAGTTGCACGCCGCAACCGTGTAATATGGATCATAGTTTTTTATTTCTATAGGTTACCTGGCGTACTATACTTCCTAGTCTCTGAGGAAAGTCAGTGTTGGGTGTCGCTCGGCGATTGGCGCATCGGTTGTGTCCTTACAAGATTTGATGGCGTATATTAATTGTTTCACCGTGGGTGAGATTGATTGCTTGAGTTCAGACCTAAATCTGTGCGTGGCTGACTGTTTTGAGCATGGTGACTTGAGGTGCTTCAGGAGTAATAGTGTTTGGATGGAATCATGAGCCGTGGCAAGGCCACGTGAAGTTATGACCTTTCGAGGAGGATTCAAGTACTCTAATTCTATGATGTGAGACAAGATCTCAGTTATGTGTTGTGACGGTATTGAGGAATTTGAATTACAGCTCCTTATTTGAGGTAGTTGTCATGATTTGAGTATGTTCAAGCGTTTCTTATTGGAGCCTGTCTTGTGCTCATTATGGCTTAGGCCGGTGTTGAGGTGTCATATCACCAGTGCGGTGTGTCATAATCGGAATGATCGTTGGAGCCATTAATGAGTGTGGGCATATATGATTTCAGCTGGTTAGAAAGGAATACATCGAGGTTTGGCTCCGAAATATATTGTAATGTTGGTCAAAAAGGGAAATGGATTCATGAATGGATGACCTGAGAGATGGATTCGATATATCGTGTGTTTGGTTGCCTTGGGCAACATACATGAATGTGTTGGAATAAGACTTTAGCTAACGAGAAAGGTTTTTCGATAATATTTGGTTATCGTGGGAAATTGTTGTGATTAGAGGGCATCATCTCGAGTGATTGAGTTGTTTGGTACACCATAAGATCTCACCCGGAGTGGCGAGTATGGGCTATTACAGTTGGTTCGAGTGTATTCTGAATATAGACGTGGGAGTCAGATTTGGTATATGATTCGGAAAGTGCAATGCGGTCTATGGTTCAGATGGACTATGAAAGTTCAGCTATATTGTGTTATCGGACTTATGATGGATAGGGTGACGTGGTACCACCCCGCATATATGCCTGGTAAGGTCATTCAGCTATTGGGTTGCTTCTAGTACAACTCTGGGTACGCTCGAGGACGAGCGTTTATTTAAGTTGGGGAGAATGTAACGACCCAGCCCGTCGTTACGGGAGTTATCACCCCATTTTCTCCATTTAATACTTCAATATGCTAACTTATATGTGTTTGGAAATTTAGAAGCAAATCGGAGGGAATTTAGATAGAAATAAGGCCATAAATCCCTTTTTGAGAAGAATAGGTTGGAAAAGTCAACCGAATGTTGACCGATGACTTTGGCAGCTCAGAATTGAATTCTGATGATTTGACTAGTTTTGGAGGATCATTTATGTCTTAGGAGAGCAATCGGAATCGAATTCGGAGGTCCGGTGAAGTTTTAGGCTTGAATTGGCTAAGGTCGAATTTTGATGAAATCCGAACGGTAAGTGAGATTTTGATCCGGGAGTCGGAATGGAATTCTGATAGTTGCAGTAGCTCCGTTAGGTGATTTGGGATATGCGTGCAAAATTTTAGATCATTCGGAGGTGTTTAGGTCGAGTTTTAGATCAAATGCAAGTTTCGGAAGTTTTGGAAGAACTTAGGCTTGAATCCGATGTAAATTTGGTGTTTTGATATTAGTTTTGGTGTTTTGAGAGTGAAACTAAGTTTACATGATCATATGTGGCATATTAGTATGTTCGTATACTGTCCGGAGGAGCTCGGATGAGTTTCAGGATAGGTTTGGGTTGCGTTATGTTCGTTTTTCTTATGCTTCGACATCGTTTTTTCAAGCATAAATGATATCATATTGAACAAATGAGCTTGGATTATTGTTTTGAATGAATAAATAGATTCGTATCGTAATTACGGACCCGTAGCAAAAAGAATCATCGAATTTGGACATCGTATGAGGATTTTATGGCCATTTTACTAAAGCTGACCAGATTTTTAAGTTAATGACGAAACTGCCCCTGACGGCGTATTAAAAACCTGCACTATTTGCAAATCTTAAAACCTACATATCTCCTTCATTATAAGGTCAAATTGAGTGATTCAAAAGCCTAAATTCATTAGAATTTCACAAGGAATCCATTGGGAGCAGTTAAACGGGTGAACAGTATACCTAGAACGAGCAGGTCGAGGTTTCTTCCAATTTTGGAACGGGAAGAAGCTTCTGAGGTGATTTTTAAGAGAGAAATCAATGGGTAATCGCTGGAGGTAATATTCTTGACTCAAAAACATGATTTTGTGCTAGAATAAAGACCAAAATTTCTGAAATTGGTAGAATTTGTGAAGAACTAGGGCCTAAATCATAAAAACGAATTTTTGGGTTTTGAAAGGCCATTCGAACTCCGATTTCGATAAATTTTATATGCACGGACTCGTGGAGAGACGAGGAATCTGTTGGTATGAATTTCGGAATTTTTCAAGAAGCGGGCCCGGGGTCCGGGTTTTACCAACTTGGTGTATTATTGCGTATTTCGTATAAATTGAATTGGGTTATGTTTCTTTGACCCGTATTTGATATAATTGTTGTGTTTGACTAGATTCTACGCACGAGGCGGCAAATTTGAAGGGAAAAGGTATCACGGACGAGTCTACGGCCGGCTAGAGGTGAGTAGTTTGTGTATATGGTAGCATGAGGGTTCGAAACCCCGGCTTAGCACATTGTGACGCTAGTAGGGCGTGGCTCGCACCCCGTGGCAGGTGCGGGACTGATTGTGACTGGGGATTGAGACTTGGTTCATCCCGGATATGGAAAATATGCTATTAGTGATGGAAATACGCTGTGTTTGACATATTTATGGGCTGTAAGCCTTGTTTGGGGCCTTGTGCCGACCTATAGTATCCCTAGGGGATAGTATTTATATGATAGCTATACTTGCTTAATCATTGATCTCAGTCCTGGAATTTGAAATCACACTATTGAAATGTTAAGTCACCGGTTTTTGCAAATTAAATAAAAGTTAAAGTACTTTTCATAAATTATGAACTGGGAACTGGAATTAAGAAAAATGAACTGTTTTTGTGACTTATCTGATTTATGTGGACCGAGGATGGATCGGGCTGCACGCCGCAGCGGTTTATATGAGGATCGGGCTACACACCACAGCGGTTGATATGAGGATCGGGCTGCACGCCGCAGCAGTATTGCGCTTGGGCTGTAGGAGCCCCTCCGGAGTCTGTACACACCCCCAGTGAGCGCCGTCGACGTTAAATGGATCGGGCTACACGCCGTAGCGGTTATGTGCATTGCATTGCATCTTTATTTATTAAATTATTCTGTGGTAGTTGTATTGTACTGTTGATGCTAGTTCGTAGGAGATTCGGACTGTAGTTAGCTTCATACTGTGGTATTCTGTGGATTTCCTTCTTTCAGCTGCTTTTATATATTTATTACTCACTGAGTACTTAGTACTCACCCCTACTCCCTGCACCTTTGTGTGCAGATTCAGGTACACAGGAGGGATAAACGAGCACTCCAGCTTTTATCAGTATCTATCCGAGTTGCTGAGGTAGCTGCTGGAGTTCGCAGAACCTGGCTTCTCTTCTTATTCTATTTTTCTTTTGTATATAAATTATTCGGACTTTAGTATTTGGTCTAGATGTTGTTATCCGATCTTGTTTAGAGGCTCCAGACTCGTGACCCTAGATCTTTGGGGTTGTTATACAATTATGCTTTATTGTTGACATAAATGTTCGGGTAATTGATTTGAGCTTCATGCTCGGGATGAGAATGTAAATGGTCGGGCTTGCCTAGCAGTTGTGTTGGGCGCCATCACGACCGGGATTGGGGTCGTGACACTATTGCTATCTATATGGCATATAAAAATATAGTAATTCTAACTTTCTTATCTAAAAATACTTTACATGTGAATTTAAAACCCCAGAGCTTACTAAAATGAAGTGGCGTGCCAAATTAATGAATCTAACTGTCATGTGCCCTACTCATAGACTGTCTGACATATGACTATCTCCTCGTGCGAGGGCCATCTCAACTCTATGGGCCGCATTGGCCGCCTCCTGGAAGGAAATATCACTACCAACTCCCATGGCCATCTATAGGCGAATCGGCTAAATCAACCCATCAATGAATCCCGAACCCTCTCCCGCTCTATAGGGAGTATCATAACTGCATGGCGTGCCAAATTAATGAATCTAGTCTCGTACTGAGTAACTGTCATGGTGCCCTACTGAAGACGCTCAAACTGCATGTGAAGTGCCTCCCACTGAGTGACGGGGAGAAACTTCTCCAAGAATAACTCAGCGAACTGATCCCATGTCAAAGCTGGAGACCCTTCTCGTCTAGATAGACAAAAATCTCTTCATCAAGTCTTGGCGGATCCTGTAAGCCTGAAGGTGCAAAAAATCGACCCCATTGGTCTATACTTTGCCCATGGTCCTGAGAATCTAATGGCAACTGAATAGGAAATCCTAGGGATCCACGTATGAAGCACCGCTGAAGGTGGTGGTGAATAACTTGGAGAACCGATCAAGTCTCCACAAAGCATCAGAAGTCATGGCCGCTCCATTATCGGCCTGACCTGGAATACCTCGCTGAACTGCCATAACTGGCTGAATCACTGGGGCATGGGCCTAAGGAGCTGCCTGCTCCGGAGTACGTGTAATAGGAGTCTGAACCCCTCCTCCAGCTTGAGAAGTGGCTGGTGCAGCTGGTAATAACAAAAAATCGACCCCATTGGTCTATACTTTGCCCATGGTCCTGAGAATCTAATGGCAACTGAATAGGAAATCCTAGGGATCCACGTATGAAGCACCGTTGAAGGTGGTGGTGAATAACTTGGAGAACCGATCAAGTCTCCACAAAGCATCAGAAGTCATGGCCGCTCCATTACCGGCCTGAGCTGGAATACCTGGCTGAACTGCCACAACTGGCTGAATCATTAGGGCATGGGCCTAAGGAGCTTCCTGCTCCAGAGTACGTGTAGCATGAGTCTGAACCCCTCCTCCCGCTTGAGAAGTGGCTGGTGCAACTGGTAACAACCACGCTCTAGATACATTCTCCATAAAGCTTGCTAGTCTGACTATAGCATCCTGAAACTTTGGGGTGATCACGACCCCCCCTAGGACCTGAGCTGGGCCCGCCTGTGCGGTTGGGGCTGGAACTTCCTCATCATAGTCAACAGATGTAAAGTAATTCTTCTATCCCATAATCCCGAGTTAGTTTTTATTTATCACTTATCAAGACTAAAGCATGATAAGGTCAGCTAGTATTTGTTTTGGGTAATTAAATAATTTTATTTACCAATAGCAATATGTACAAAATATTTCTAGAACTGACATTCCAGTTGTACTCTCTATTCTACCTTTCTTCTATCCTTCTTTACAATAATCTTCTAGTTCTTCTATTTTTTTTCCTATTTTTCTATGCTTTGATCGTCTGATTGCTATGTCAATTACAATTTGTCTCACTATCATTTCTACTGATTTCTGTTGCTAGAATATTCTCCTATTTTTTTCAGTACATATGTGGTATACTGCACATGCTAATGACAGTCTGTACACTTGTGATGTTGCATTGCCTCCCTTTGCATTGTTTTCAGCCCATTTGATCTCCCTTTGCCTTCTTATTCCTTGCCATCGTAGTATTTTGCTCCAGATTTCTCCTGTGATTCGACAGTTAAACATTAGTTGTTCAATAATCTCTTCTGCTTCATTACATATAGGGCATTTTATTCCATCTGTGATCCCCCAAGCATGTAGCATGCTTCTTGTGAGTAGCCTGTTTTGTATAGCTGATTTAGAATAAACATTCACTTTGAAGCTCTTTGTGTGTTACATGTTATCCTCCTCCAAGTTTTCTTTTGATATTGCTCTATCATTCTGTTGTACCACTTCTTTATGGAAAATTGGATGCATTCATTTATGTTTTCCATTCTAACTCTTGCTTCTTCGATGTATCTTTTTGCTTTGATTATCTTATGCACCATCAATGAGGCATTCTTTGGTTTATTTTCCCAGCTTTCCTGCTTCTTCCCATAGTATAGATGGATCCATTGGACCCATAGTTTGTCCTTCTTCTGGCATAGGTTCCATAATAATTTGCAAATGGCTGCCTTGTTCCATATTTGAATATTGACTACATTAAATCATCCCGCTGATATTGGTGAACAGACTTTTTTTCAAGACATTAATGCTCTTTTTGAAGCCTCTGACCCTCTAGTCCACAAGGATGTTCCACATTGTTTCTATCTTTTTCATTATCTTCTTCGGGATGACAAAGATCTGTGACCAGTAGATTTATATAGAGAATAAGACTTATTTGATTAATTGCAACCTGCCTGCATAGGATCACTTTGAAGTCCATGTTGTGATCCTACCTAGCATATTTTCCAATAGATGTTGCCATTGTAACAAAGATATCCTCTCTTAGTGTTGAGTGGTACTCTAAGATTTTTACTTGTACGCTTTTATCATATTAATTGAAAATTCTTTCGATCTATAATAAGCGCCTTTTTGATCACTTAATTTTGGTTAAAAATAAGTGACATTTGTATAATTAAGAAGGAATTAACTTTGTTTTGTTAAAATTTATCCATATTTTAATATTCTAATATGTGAAGTTATTAATATGCAAATTTAAACTAAGGGGAATTGTTTTTGAGTCAAAATACTTTCTTTTTTTAAGAATTAGTATTTTCTTAAGGGATGTGTCAAAGACCAAAAAAATTATGGACAGTACCATAATAGAAAGTATGGTTTCGAAATTAATGAGTTTTCACCTTTGAGGAGTATGATGTTAATAGAGTCTATTGAAGAAAGAAACGTACCCCACAAAGGCTAAAACAATTGTAACAAGAGGGAAGGACCGACGTAGAGTCTCAAGAACGAAGAAACCCCACAAAGGCCAAAGCCCCTTTTTTAAAATGTAATCTTCAATATAAATGTTTTTGATTATGTCCTTTGGTTAGAGGGACCACTAGCTTTTAATGTCAATTAAGAAGACTTAGTAAATGTTCATCCTCCCTAAATCGAATCCACAGCTCAGCAAATTTCATTTTTACAAATTCATATATTTATAAATGCATACTACTTATTGTATGGACTAAACCAAAAATTATGTGGATATTATTTGTTTTATGGATTACATTAGATACATCCCCACAACACCAATCTGTCTTGTACCTCCGCTTAGACCCCTTTTGCTGTACTTCTTATTCGTTGGCCGTATTCACATTTAATGCCCAAAAATATGAGAAAAAATAAAAACAGACATATAATATAGAAAAAGAATATATACTAATGTGCATTATCATAGTTGCACTCCTAAATTATGCAGTTAAATAAGAACAAGAAAAAATGTTTATAAACGGGTGAAAGTACAGTAAATTTTCACAATGTTACTGCAATGATCTGTGTTTAATGCACAGAGGGTGACAGGCTAACTCAAATTTACTCTTGGAAGGACTTATCGTCCAAAATGTTGACAAAAATAAGGATATTGAGGTGTAATCAATGGACACATCCTAGAATTAAAGGATTACAAGATATATATGTATGGATAAAATAAAATAAAAAAGAGAAAAGTTAAAAATGGCAAAACCATTTATGGAATTGAATACACAAAGATATTCTCCGCAGGGCGGCTAAGGCATGGAAGTACAAATATTCTCTTTTAAACTGAACTTGGAATCAAAATGGTCAGAGAAAAAAAAATGGTTGATTTATATCAAGACCAAATTAAGTAGAAACGACAATGCTCCATTCATGCAACTTCAACTTGGTTTAAGGGGCAAATGGAAATAATATTATAAGTTACAGCAAAGCAAAATGATAAGTAATATTATTAAAACTTGGTCGAGCAATAAAGAACAAAGGGAATAAGCATTGTACCCCATCTATATTAAATAGTTGACTTGATATAACAGCTCATACAGTACTCTTCTCTAGAAATAAAGATAAGCTCAGCAGCTAATCATGAGGTATGGGAGATTACAAATTTCTCCCTTATGGGTCCTTTTTCTGTTTTATTAATTACTTCATTTTTTTTAATTCTTAAAAATGATCTCGTGAATGTTTTTTTATTAGGACATCGCTAAGGTTAAGAACCTTCGTGGTGTGACAACATAAAAATAAACTTTTAGAGAAAGATAAACTTTATGATATACTTGTTTATATATCAATTTTGTTTTCTTCAATGTCAAGAACGTGCTTAAAGAAATAGAAGGATTAAAGAAATATTGTCTACGTATTAGACGTGTCTACACACGTAGCTTTCATGGAATATCTAGCCGTTTAAGAAAGATGCTTATTATTAAGAAATTATTAAGGGATGCTTTATACTAAGAAACCAATGGTGGATGCTATATTTTTCATTTCACATTTCTCTTAGGTCTATTATGGTCGTCTCTAACGTTAAAGCTTAGCCCATGGTTTATTTAAATGAAGCCTCAAACGAGACGGCAAATAAAAGACAACTTTTACTAGCCCCACATGTTGAATTTAACTTAATCCACTAATAAAAGGATGATAACATAATATGTATAAATAGGAAAATGGATTAAAATTTTACGTTGGTCGTTAACTTGAGACCAATAACGTGAGCAAGATTACACAAGCAAAGTTATGATTGATACATTATATGCCAAAAAATAAAAGAAGAACAAGTCCTAAAAAGGTGTTCTACGATTGAAATTAAAATACACAATTTTTTGTCATGAAAATATTCAAAATCCCCCCTCAGATTGAGGAAGGGGTTTGGGACGTGCGGAATTACAAGTGCTGGCCACAATTTCCTGCTGCCCCTAAATAAAAAGAGCCACACTTATATTTGACCCTACTACTAACAACATATGGAAACGAACGAAACTGGCCACAACTTAGGCATAATTTTTGGAAGTTGTGGAGTTATATTGTTTGTTTTTGGGAAAACAAAAAATAGATATATTAATAATTAAGGAACGTCTAGTTACGTTGTTACAAGTTCTGGCCACAATAATTTTGTTTTGGAAAAAATTCGCCATGCAAACTTTTATGACCTAACATGCGAAACTTTTCACGAATCGCTCGCTTTGTACATGTAAAGTTGATAAGAATGGTCATTGGGCCTAATCAATCTCAAAAGCTAGCTTGTAAGATAAGGATTGTCCGAGCTATATAAGGTGACCAAAGACCTCAAATTCCTATGATGTGGAACAACTCAACGAAATTAAATAAAAACAAGGAACATGGACTAATTCTTTTTTTTTCTATGACGTGGCTAATATACAGCTGTTGCAAATTAATCCATTGATGACCAGAAAAGATACCAAAAGTCCAAAACAATTGTGCGAGGAGCCATAAGATAGGAAATTATATAGTGAATGAAGAAAGAAGAGAAGGCAGCCACATTTGCTTAACCTAAAGTTGTCGCATCAATTATAAGTAGTGGCCTTTGAATTTATTGTTGCATGAAGCCATGTAGGAGCAATAGTAGTAGTAGTAGTATCTTTATGGTACAGACAGAGTGCTATCATATTGGGTCACCACGTATAAGCAACTTTGCATGCTTCACCATACATAGACTTTAATTAATTTCTGCAAATTCATTCCCTATATTTATATTGTACTACACTACAACTCAACATCTTCTCTTTTGCCTCTAGTTTTTTACTTACATTATGAGGATCTGGAAAGAAAATGAGAAAACAAAAAACTACTATATAACTAGAATTGAATCAAAAATATGAGAGATTTTATAGGTATCACTAGACTGTAAATATTGCTTGTACAACTCATTTCAAATTTTGCCGTCCCCCTTAGAGTTTCTTTGTCTTTTTTTTCCTTATTCTTTTTTTGCAATATTAGTAAAGAAATTGGGTAGTGCTTGATATCTTTATTATTGGAAAGCATGTTTTATTGCAATATTTGTCCTTTTTTATAATCTTTTTTATTCGAGTATAGTTATTATTCCCTTTGTCCAACTATATACTTTATGGTCTATATAAGGTCAAAGTCATGCTACCCAAGGAAAACGACAACATTTTTTCATGGCTAGCCTAGTTGATACATTTACATGGCAGTGCTATACTTAAAAGCCTGACACATTTCAAAATTGAAGAAACTTGAAAACAAATTCTGAATTCTAAAACTCTAATTAACTATTTGTTCCGGTCCAAAATAAGTGATATTTTGGTCTTTTTCTTATAGTCCAAAATAAGTAATTTCTTTCAGATTTCAAGAATGAATTAATTTTTTTCCTACATTGTCCTTGGAGTAAATAGTGTTGGAATATGTATTAGGAGTATTTATGTGAGATAGTAAAGATTAATATGATCAATTCTATTGCTAATTAATGTTAAAAGGTGAATTTCTTAATATGTGTGAAAATATTTAAAAAATTAATTATTTTGGTCCGGAGGAAGTATAAGAAAGGGATGAAATCTATTTTCCAGTAAATTCAAAATAAAAATAAATTGTGCAATACTTTAGGCTGAAGAAGTAATTAATTAATTCTAACGGAGTTTGTCCTTTCTCAAGTTTTGAGTATTCTGAATTTAGAAGCGGACAGCTATATCATTGTCATTGTCGGCTGTGTTTAGATGAAAAACACACCGTTTACTTGTTTAATTATTTTGATTTAGTCACACAAATGATTATAGGACAAAATAAGTTATTTTTTTCTCAAAATAATCTTTTAAAAAAAATATCACAACCAATCATGGGAAGTTTCATCAGAGTCTTCTTTGTTTTCTTTATCTCATTTGATTCTGTCTAAGAAATAAAGATAAATGATATGGGAGTTGGTGGAATATAGACGATTTTCAAGAGAAGATGGAAGATACCCTTCATGTTCCATAGGAAAAAAAAAATTTGTTTTCGTATTTTTAAAGTATTCATTATACATTAAATTATGATAAGTTCACAATAATGATTCATGGATTACTGCATGAAAAAGATCAAATTAGAAAAACAAGTTGATTATTTGAACTCCACCTCGCCAAAATACATATAAAATGTGATTAGAGTTTAATTAGGGATTTTTGTATCATGTCAATAATGAAAGACAAAGGAATGTCTAATGACAGAAGGCTTACCATTAATTAATTTCGTTTTCCTAGTTGCAAGCATTAACTAATCATTGAGATTAGCAGTCTTCAAACCCATTTAAACATATCCAAATGTTCCAAACCGTATTTTTGTTTTGGAATCTTTAGAATAAAATTAACTCAAAATAAGTCGTTTATTTGAGCACACAATATCAAACTCATTGGTACATACAACATCTTAAACAAAGTCATCCAGATAACAACTTGTCTCAAAATTCTAATTTAATTTTTCACAAAGACTTTACGAACAGTACTAATTGCAGAAAAAAATTGAGGCCATGAAATAAATATCTGTCTTGGTGCCCCACAACTGCTGTCAAACTCATTAATTTCTCAAAACCCTTTGATAAGACAAATGCAAGCCAGAGTATTGGAGCCCCAATTCCAAAATTCAAAATATAACAAAAGGGTATTCCTTATTTCTAAGTTGTCCCTTTTTTATTTGCATATTAAGAAAAAATAAATAATATTGTAGTATGTTACTTTCTCCGGTTCACAATAAGTAAGCAATTTACTATTAATACGTATATTAAAAAAATACTAAATTTTATAAGTACAAAAATACATCTATGACTAAACTACCCCTAATTAAATATTTAATATGAGGAGTAAAAAAAAAATTTTGAACCAAGATAAAAAAGAAACTGGTCACTTATTATGAATCGAAGGGAGTTTTATTTTATCTATAATAATAATATCATTCCAAAACTATTGAGAACTAATTTGGGGAAAGGAGTAAAAGTAAAAATATACTTTTAGCATGAATAAGTAAAAGTGAAAAATATATTTTTAGTATAGTGAATAAATAAAAGTGAAGGGAGAAAGTAAAAGAGAATTTAAAGAGGAAAAAAAAAGGAAAGAAAACAAAAATCATACTAATAAATTAAATAAACCTCAAAAATGGAATTATCTGGTGAATACGACCTTCTCTTTTTAAGGCACCTCCATCTCCTATCTATTTGATTCCTAAGCCTTCTCCTTCATTTTCCACAGCTTCCACTCTCCTTCCTAACTATTATTTCATCATTTTCTCTCTCAATTTTCTTTGCTTCCTAACAAGTAATTAAATAGAGAAGACAACATAATATAATCCACCAGCTTGCTTCACTTAGCATTCAACTAAAAAAAGTTACAAATTTTGCCTTCTATTTTGACCTTTTTTTGCCAGCATTGCAATATCACATGGGGAGACATTCTTGTTGTTATAAACAGAAGTTAAGGAAAGGCCTTTGGTCTCCTGAAGAAGATGAGAAACTTATAAAGCATATTACTAAATATGGTCATGGCTGTTGGAGTTCAGTCCCTAAATTAGCAGGTGCACTACTATACTAAACAACATCTTGTTTTTTTTTCTTTTTTCTTGAAAATGCATGTTGGAATTGAAATAATTGCAGTACGTTATTTTATAGCCGACCCCAACTTGCTTGAATTGGGCACTGTAAATTTTTATTTATTAAATTTTTCTTTCCAGTTTTCTTGTTAATGGTTTTTTTCCAATGGTGTGGCAGGTCTTCAGAGGTGTGGAAAAAGTTGTAGGCTGAGGTGGATTAACTACTTGAGACCTGATTTAAAGAGAGGAACATTCTCACAAGAAGAAGAAAATTTGATCATTGAACTTCATGCAGTTCTTGGGAACAAGTAATTAATTACTAATTATATCCTTCACTAAAACTGTACAATTCGATTGATGTTATAATAATTAACCTGAGCTAACCTTATTGTTTTTTTTTTTTTTGTTTTACTCGTAGGTGGTCTCAAATTGCAACTAGATTACCAGGAAGAACAGATAATGAAATTAAGAATTTGTGGAATTCTTCTATTAAGAAAAAGCTAAGACAAAGAGGTATTGATCCAAATACACACAAGCCACTTTCTGAGGTTGAAAATGAAGAGAAAGCGTCGGCAAATAGTAATAATAAGAACACTGACAAAGTTTCTGAAAGCTCAAATAATGATCAACTCAATTTTGTTGAAGCTGCTCATGAGAATGGATTTTCAATAGAAAAACCAAAGCCATCTTCAATGACAATTATGGAGCGTTATCCACTTATTGAGACCAATAATATTGCTCCACCAACTCATGAATTCTTCACCACAAATTGCAAGTCTCCTGATTTTTCTAATTATCTCTCTTTTCAACACTTGAATAATTACACTCCCAACACAAATATTCTCTTCAATAATAAGAATTCTGCTCATGATATGGTATCTGATCATCAGTTCAATTGTAACCTTTCACCCATGTCGAATTCTCTTCTCACTACATCCCCATTGGCACGTATAAAGTCTTCTTCTTTAACTACTCTTCCTCATACTGATACTAGTTTTAATATCAACAAGTTCCAGAATTGGGAAGCTTGTACTATCAGCAGCAACAGTAATGGTAGCAGTAACAGTATCGAATTACAAAGTAACTGTTCATTCTTTGATAACAATGCTGCAGCTTTCGCATGGGGATCATCAACAGCAGCAACAGATGGTAGTGGGAAACCAGAGAGAGAAGAAATCAAATGGTCTGAGTATTTGCAAACCCCATTTTCACTAGGTTCCAACACAATCCAGAATCATCAAATTTCGTCTCAAAATCAAGACTTATACAATAACGAAACAAAATCTGAGACACAGTTCATGACACAAGGTTCATTGGGTACTACTACAACATGGCTTCAAAACCAACCTCAACAATCGTCTCTACAAACTGCAAACTTATACAATAGTAACACTTATCAGAGACTTTCCGCCGCCTTTGGACAGTTTTCTTAACCTATTTTCACAGGTTATAATCTCACTTATCATGGACGGTTACTTCTCTACAGGTGTGTGTTATAGAGTTTTTCTTATTAATCTGTAAATAGGTCTTACACATATTTCCTTCCCTTGTCTCAACATTTGATATTCTTGATAAAATATTGAAATTTGTTGATCATCCTTTTGTGTATGGTATATGATAGTAAATGTACTTTTAATTTATTTATTTTTCCTTTTGTGATTTCTAGATCTTTATATTTCCAGGTTGTAATTGTGTTTGTTGATTAATTACGCATTCAATCGAAAAGCTTTACGACTTTTCTAGTTTTTACCGTTGTAACCACATATGTGTCCCTATTAATTCAAATTCAAATTAAACCTAAAAAGAATCCTTTAAAGATAGCGACTATCTGTAAGATAGCCTAAATGGGTGTCTATCCTTGTCTCCTACAGATGGAGATAGTTTTTACTTTTGACAGTCTTTAAGTCAATTCCAGTTTCTTTAACTAATCTGTGATGAAGACAACTTACTGTAGCTGGTCTGCATGTGGCTCTTATACCTTGATAAAATATTAAAGATCTTGGAAGCCTGAAGTTAAACACTAAACTTATAATTACATGCAAAAATAGTGACTTTTTATATATTCTAAAAGGTAGACATATTTTCGTATTTAAAAATCTTTAAGTTGAAATTTTATCTTTATTAGGAGTATCATAGAAGCATTATTATGTGTTAAAGGACCACAATTTCTAAGGGTACTTTGTGCCAAAATTTAATTATTTTCTTCGTTTCAATTTATATGAGGTAGTTTAACTCGGTATGGAGTTAGAAAAAGAAGGAGACTTTTGAAACTTGCGGTCTTAAAAGCTTAAGAGGCAAAATATATGTGGGGTCATGGCATTCGTGCGATTATAAAAGTTTCTTATTAAGGGTAGGTAAATTGAAAATTTTAAAATTGAATTATTTTCAATTATAGAAATGTGCATTCTTTTTGTAACAGACTAACAAGAAAAATGTATCATTTAAATTAAAACGAAGGGAGTATTTTCTAGACTCATGCCTAGTCAAGTATTGGCATTTATTTAAAATGGAACTCTTGGAATACTTTCCACGGAGAAAAGAAAATGGAAAAGGGTGAAAACCCTCACAAATTTTCGGGTAAAATACAAAATTGGCCGGCCTGCTAAAACTTATTTCATTTGCTAGCTAGTACATATATATAAATAGGCTATTATTTAGGAGAGCGGCTAAAAATATATATTTCTCCAAATTTTAAAAGCCATCTATTTAATTAGTCAAAGAGCTATGAAGGATTAAAGTAGTGTGAAACATATATAATTTCAATGTCCTACTATATCCTTGAGTGAGGTACAAGCACTAGTGAGAATCAAGAAAATTTCCAACTCAAATCTTTGGGAGTTGAAAGATATATCCATCTAATTGCTTAATGACTTGGAAAGCCACAATTAAGAAGCAGTTTGGAGAGTATGGACACTAATGATACATCCTCTATGAGAACTTGACTTTATCTACTTCTAGGAATTAAGTTAAAGGGGTCCCCTCCCCACTGATAGAAACAGATACTACATCAAGACTCAAACTGATAAATAGAGTAAAGAGAAAAAAATTCCATATCTTTCTTACAACATAAGAGATATGCTAGAGTGGAATACAGTAAAAGAGAGGAAAACTAGCTACTCCTTATTAGGTGAAGTTTTTCTAAAAGAGACAGTATCTGCTTCTGCTGAAATAAAGCTATATACCTTTGGTTATCTTTAAGTTTTGATTTTTTCCATTAAAATCCCCAGTTTTCACTTATAGCAAATGGGCCAAGTTTGCATGTGAGAAATAGCTACCTATATTATATCAAGTCTTTCACATTCAAACATTCACTATCACCATAAAACTCCATCAATTAAAGTCTTCTCATGAGATGCACTCAACAAAGGGTCCCTCCCTAAACTTTTTAACTATCGCTTTTTCCATGTTTTACATAATATGCATGTACTAGCTAGTCATCAAACACTTGTAGCTAGTAACCTTCTTCCACGCAGGATCTTCACGAAGGTGGTTTAAAATTTTTTTTATAATTAGTGGGAATTCAATATATGACCTTATAAAGGTTTTGAACCCCCTTGACCACCAGTGGCGAATCCAGGAATTTAAAGTTATGGGTGCTAGTCGAAAAAAATTCCGAAAGACAAAAAAAAAGTTTAATTATGGGTGCTCGTTCAATATTTATCTGAATATTTTTTAATTGCCTAAGAAAATTTACTAATTCTAGTCAAAGTAATGGGGGCTTGACCACCCATAATTATCACATAGATCCGCCACTGTTGACCACTAAACTACACTTTTAGATTGTATTAAGGGATTCAAAACTTTATATAACAAATTTTGCCTTATATATACAATGCATTTTTCCGATGAAGAGGGTTCGGGTTAACCCCCTCTGCCCCTATATCCGCCCCTGGGTAGGAAACTGACAAGTAATCTTGATTTATAGAAATAATAAAAGGAAAAAGGAAACAAACACCACAATAATTTGTAGATGGAGAAAATAATTTTCAATCATGAATAGCTTAAGTTGATTTTGAAAGAATCAAAAAAGAGGTCCATACCTATATAAATGTATATATATGAACCAACGACATGAACATGTATGGTAGGGCATTGAACCAGAGTCTCCTTCCCACGTGCACCCAACGAAAAAATTATATAAACTCCCCAGTATTAATTGAATTTCTTTTTTTTTTCTTCTTTTTTGTACACTATTTTTTAACAAAGAATTAATACGTAAAAAGCATTGTGTAAGCAAGGGGTGCTAGTATATTTTGGGGGTCTCTTTGAATGCATGTGAACCTAATTATTGAGTTTCTTTTCTTGGCCCTACGTTCTTTCTTCTACATAGAACAGAACAAATATAAAGGAATTGACAACTTATAATATATCAACCTGAACAGGAAAGATGTGATGACCAGAAGGAGTTGATATTCCAAAGCTTTAATTCTTGTCAAGAACTTAAAACAGAAAGTAAAAAAGGGGAAATAAAAAAGAAAAAAGAATAGGAACCATATGTTGACATGCTAATATACTAGTAGGAAGAATATTAGCAAAACAATGATGAAGGTGATAATTGGAGATTGTGACAATGATGATAAAGGTGATAAAATAATGTCCAATATAGTAGTAATATTTTGAGAGTTTGAATTTTTATTGGAAAGGAACATGTCAAAGTTATTTAATAATATAAGTATGAACCTGAAAAAATGTAGTACAAATTTATAAATAAAGAACTTGTGAGGTGCTGGGGACGGGAGCAGAAGTTGTTCTAGCAGTTAAAGAAGCTAATTCAATCCAAAAGGGAAACAATAATTTTATTACTACTCTCTTTTTTTAATTATTAGCTAAGTCTTGCATATCCTGAAAAGATTGTTATTATCAGTGTCTTAGTGGAAAAAGAACAGAAAAATAGCGTCGTTTTAAAAAAAAAAACATTTTACATTGTTCAATTGAATTTAATTTGTATACACTATTGTAAAATGATTTTTATATAACATCATATCACATAAAAGATTACTACATACAACTGCCTTTAAATAATAGAAGAGATTAAATTTCCTGCAAATTATTCAAGTAGGCAACCTATTACAACTGATTATTTATGCCAATATTGTAAAATCCATTTACTCTTTATGCAAATAAGTTAAATCCATTCTTTTTTTTCTCATTTAACCACACTGGCTGTCACAAGTGCAGACGTTCTTTTCCCATTCCTTATTTCCAATTTCCCATGTACCATCCTTGAAAATCGAAAAAAAAACCCATGAGGAGAGCGGTGGCAATAGCATAGAACTACATTAGATATTCATAGATTGACTATACAAAGTGGGATCTTCAAATCCTCGGTCGGCAATGATTTTTTTTTTCTATGATA
>JASVEL010013299.1:0-298974 GCA_032618575.1 Nicotiana noctiflora | reverse complement strand
GTAACCGCACCTGCGAAGTGGGAACCGTAGGTGAGAGCCCGCAGAAGCGAAGAAGGAGACGCAGAAGCGGTCAAGGATGATTTGGGCAGAAGTCGCAGGAGATGATGTTCTCGCACTTGCGAGGATCGCAGAAGCGGGTTGCTGGGTGCAGGTGCGAGAGAGAGAGAGAGAGAGAGAGAGAGAGAGAGAGAGAGAGAGAGAGAGAGAGAGAGAGAGAGAGAGAGAGAGCCACAGGTGCGATCGCGGAGCTGCAAGAGCGGAGCCTGGGATTTTTAGTGTAATCCTCACATACGATGGTATTTTCGCAGGTGCGGCGTCACAGATACGACAGAGGGCCCGTAGGTGCGAAAAGTCTGGGAAAAAGCTTAAAGGCAAGGGTTCACGATTTTGGTCTTATTTCCACATGTGAGAATCAGGCTTAGGCTATTTTGGAGGAGATTTTTGAGGGATTTATTAATGTAAGCTTCTTGAACTCGTTTTGGATCATAAATCTTGTTTCCCCACCTAATTAGCAAGATTTCGAAGTGAAACGTTGAGGTTTAGGGCTTGAAAATTGGAGAGTGGATTTTAGGGATTTTGTGATAAAGTGAGGACGAGTTTTCATAAATTTGGTATATTTAAACTCATGAGCGACTGGGCTTTCGAGTTTTGTGACTTTTGTCAGATTTCGAGACGTGGGCCTGGAGGCTGGATTTGAGTTGATATAGGATTTTAACTCTAATTTGGTAGTTTTCATGTGGAATTAATCCCTTTACCCTATATTGATTGTATTGTATTACTTGTGGCTAGATTCGAGATGATTGGAGGCCAATTTGAGGGACAAGGTTATTGCGGAGTAGGATTTTTCTCGGCTCAAGGTAAGTAACTCTTTCAAACTTGGTTTTGAGGATTCAAAATTAAAAAAATTGTGTTATGTGATTGGTATTGAGGTGACACAGTACAGGCGTGCACTGTGAGAATTGTGACCTTGGTGATTTAATGGCACCATTTAGTGACTCTATCTTGTTTATCCATGTTTTCATCATGTGATAAAGTAATTGAGCTATAAATCATGCTAGATGTCATGTTTAGGCTTTATGACGGTGTTGTTGGGACCTTTAGTGGTTGTTTGTTGCTATCATCTCACAATATTCCTTAATATTCCATACTCAATCATGTTCATGCATTTTTATGTCATATCTCAGTTATTTATTGATTTATTATATCATTGATCGGGGTTTGTTTTCATTACATTGTGAGCCCGTGGGTGAGACTGGAGGGATTGA
Source organism: Nicotiana noctiflora (assembly GCA_032618575.1). Taxonomy (NCBI): domain Eukaryota; kingdom Viridiplantae; phylum Streptophyta; class Magnoliopsida; order Solanales; family Solanaceae; genus Nicotiana; species Nicotiana noctiflora. The sequence continues at coordinate 297,709 of JASVEL010013299.1, read as the reverse complement.
TAACTGAGTGATGCCGGGATCCTGGTTATGAGTGAAAGTTATGGCATCAGACTGCATGCCACAATGGTTATATTGATGATTATAATAGTGTTTGGGCTGTAGGAGACCCTCTGGAATCTGTAACACACCCCCGGTGAATGCATGTGTTATTATTTTGGGATGGATTTCCCTTGATATGGATCTTGTCCGAAGTACTTGATACCTGGAGATGGATCTTCTCCACATAGCCTAATTGCCTTTTCTTTAGTACTGGGTTATAGTCAGTATTGTATATGTTTCAGGATGGATCTTCCTTGGGGCGGATAGCCATATACAGTACTGACTGGTTGAGCACTTGAGAGTGGGAGCACATTGTGAATTTCATACAGTATGTGCATTGGAATGTAGAGATACTTGAGTTATATACCTTACACTGTATGTGTTTAGAATTTATTGATATCGTTAAGTAAATTATGTCTCGATACAAGCAAATTTGTGGTGGAAATAAGAGCTAAAGCGCTAGTTGAGGCTTGAATTGTGTTCGTGACATTGAGTTAAGTATTTGGTCTAACCTTACTTTGAGGGATTAAGAGTTGTGTATTATTTTCTATGTATTAATTGTTGTGTACGACGTATAGGCATGGTGACGAGTATCTATATGTCGGTGTCAAGCTTGCCCACAAGTCTTATATTGTGATTAATGGGACTCCGTTTTCGTATTGTTCACTCTTTATATGATGATTTCTATTATTGAACAAGGCTTGTAGAAGTATTGTTGGTAATTGAACATTGTAGAGCGTTGGCTCAAGCTGAGATTTGAGTTGTGAATTAATTGTGGAAAAGAGAAGAGGTTTATGGTATTGTCTTCCTTGCCGGGATGTTATTGCTTTTGATATTATCTCCCTTGCCGGGATGTTATTACTCATGATACTATTTTCCTTGCCGGGATATTATTACTATGCTATTGTTCCCTTGCCGGGATTTTTACTGTGATATTATTAATTCCCTTGCCTAAATTGCTTTGTGAGTGTTTCTTGGGTTAGGAAGAGTGTAAAGCACGAAGGGTGATGCCGTGCATGATTTTGAGAGTGTTAATGCATGAAGGGTAATGTCGTGCTGATATTGTGAGGTAAAAGCACGAATGGTGATGCCGTGCCGCACGATGTAAAATGTTGTGCCATGGTATAAGTAATAATGCATGAAGGATAACTCCGTGCCATGATTATGTGAGGTAAAAGCACGAAGGGTGATATCGTGCCGGCTCTATTGATTTTTATGGTCAGGATGAGAGCAAAAGCACGAAGAGTAATGTCGTGCACGTGTTGTTGATTTCTTGATTCTTGCTGATAATGGAGTTATGGCTTTCTTTACATTTCTCTGTTGGTTTTATGTTGTTACCTGATATTCCCGCAGCATGTTTTCCCCTACATTTCTTTAACTGTAAATTTCTGCCTTTATTTTTCTGCTGTATATGATTTAACTGTATAGGTTTATTTGGTAGTCTGGTCCTAGCCTCATCACTACTTCGCCGAGGTTAGGATAGACACTTACCAGTACATGGGGTCAGTTGTGCTGATACTACACTTTGCACTACGTGCAGATCCCGGTGATGGGACTTTTGGACCACAATGAGGTTGCTGCCTTCTGTGCACCAGGCGACCCGAGGTAGTCCTGCAGGCGTCCGCAAGCCTTGGTGTCTCCTTCTATCTTTTCATACTATCTTTTCTATGTATTTCAGAAACATCTTGTATTTATCTTTCGGACCCCTATTTATAGTACGCCTAGATAGTCTGTGATATTGTGACACCAGATCTGGGTAGCTTATGTTTAAGGATCGGTATCGGTATCGGTATTATTATTAAATTGTTGTATGTCATTCTTCCGCTTTATTATTTCTGCTGTTTATATATTGTAAATTTACAACTGTATTAAAATGGAAAAGGTAAAAATATAATTGGAATAATCAGCTTGCCTATAGCTTCCACTAGTAGGCACCATCACGACTCCCGAAAGTGGAAAATCCGGATCGTAACAGTTGCCCTTGCGGCCCGAACTTCCTCAGATCACTTGTTTGGAATCCCTTCGCCAGAACATCATCTGGAATATTAGGTAAAGATGTAGAATCACAATCAAATGATCTAGGACGTCGTCCCGTTGTAGCTAGAGACAAAGAGATGAGCAGTATACTTAAACAAATATTCGTATATATATATATATAAATATATATCCACCATTTATTTATTACGCTTACAATTGTATTTCACTACATAATATCATGAGGGTAATTGAAGGTCACATTTGCAGGTACTCCAAGTCCTCTCCTTATGTCTTGAACTACGGTAACATTAGTTTGGTATGTCTTAGCCACAACCTCATCTGGAATTTTAGCTATAAACATGGAAACTACAGGCTGAACACCAGGATTCTGGCTATTGAATGTCACAAGTATACTTGCGATACCTTTGCCAACATTATACTGGAAATGGATGAGAGCTCTTGGGAAAACAAAGACTTCACCCTTTTTGATCAACTTGTTAACAAAAACATTGTCCGTAGTGATGAATCCAGCAACTAATTCGCCTTCAAGTACGTAAATTGCCTCTGTGGCTCGTGGGTGAGTATGTGGAGGGTTTAAACCGTCAGGTTCAAAGTCTACTCGAGCCAATGACATTCCCAATGTGTTAAGGCCAGGCATGTTGTTCACGTTGGCTCCACCGATTTTAGTGCCAAATATAGTAGGTTCTCCTGGTTGTGCAATTGCCATTGACGCAAAATCTTCTGGTGTGTATGTGTAATCACTTTTGCATGCATATCCATTCACCGTTACAGCTGTTTCATGTATTAACTATGAATTAGCACTATAATAAAACTAAAAAACTTAAGTTATATAATATCTAAAAGATGGCAAGTATAATATTGGTCAGTCACCCAAAATTAATTGCATTTACTAGCTAAAAAGAATATAAAATTTATACTCCTATATTATATGTATATAAAACACGCATATATAAAAAGTATATGTGGGATTGAAAAAAAAATACTAACATGAGCTGTAATCTGCGACACAAACATCCTGGAGTGGATCTGGATCAGACGCAGAAGCTCTGTTAAAAATAATACTAGTTAAAATGGTGATGGCTACCTTGAAAAGCATCATGTAAGCCATGGATAGGATTGGAGGAAGTTAGAGAAGGAGAGAAAATGGTAGCTTTATTTATAATTAATATTTGAGGGGCTTCATATATAGGATTTCTCTTGATCATTATTGGTCTAGCCATGGCTCTATAAGTGATCCTTAACGCAATCATTCACTCTAAAGATTCCAACACGGAAGGAATGATAGTAACAATATTTTGCAAATCATATCTCAAATCTCTTATGGGTGCAAGCCTAGTCCCCTTTAAAGTAATACAATTGCACCATGGCAGTGATATTACTTTCATGTCTAAATCAAATTAATGTAATCATCTAGAAGACCACCTTCTCTCATAATTTGTTACCTAGTAAAATGAAAAAAAATAATACTTAAAACGAAATTGATGAAAAACGTAAAAGAGTTTCCACTCACAAGACAAATTCCTTCGCTAGTAGCATGAGTATACAAAGAAAACCGATAAACTGCACCAATCTAATAATTCGAGTCAAACGAAAAAAAAAAACTGACTGTGGTATTGGAAAAAAATTCCAACCTTAATTGATTTGGTTTGGTTTGGTTTTAACTTTAAAAAGTCAAACTTACATCAAACCAACCCGATAATACATCTATATAATTTTTAAAATTGATTTATATATACAAATATTTATTGTAATATAATTTATAAAAAAGCTTTTACACTTTTATCTTTTAGTGTATTATTTCAAGTTTTCACTTAGCATTCTTGAATGGTAAATAAATTTTTAACCCATAATTTTAGTAACTCAAACAAAGTTCAAATCAATACTAATGCTTTGTGTACAAAGATATTCAATTCAACACTAGGAATGATGATAGTGTTAGATATATATCTAGTTTTTAAGTTTTACATTGGTTTTATAATGAAATGCATAACTTAGTTTGTCTTTTTCTTTAGTGTTTAGTTATGTAATTAATAGTACATATTAACTATACTTATCTTAGAATGAACAAAATAGTATTTTTAGATTATGCTAATTTTTATTATAGCTTATTAATTAGCAATATTTACTTTATGCAATTTTATTATCTTTGTTGCTGAATATTTTAGTATAATGCTATGATTTATCTTATATTATTGTGTAATTCTCTTTGAAAATACACAATATAGTTGTATAATTCTAGGACTAAAGAAATATTTGGAGCACAAGTTACATACTTATGCTATGAAGACTTTACTGAAAAACCCGAACACCCGAAAAAAAAAAGCCTGAGATTGAAAAATCTAACTTTATTGGCTTAGTTTGTTTTATAGATTTACACCCAACACCATTAGTTTGGCTTGATAATTGAAAATATCGGACCAACCTGATCTATGTACGAGGTAAAGTGGAAGCCAAGAAAACAACATGTCTAAAGCATTTGGAGAGTGTGGATGAGGAGGTGAAGAGGATGAATAGGGAGCCGTATAACATGTCTAAGAAGGAAGCATGGTTAGAAGTTAATGCGGTCAAGATCGCTGCGTTTGAACACTTGTATGAAGAACTCAGAGGTAGATGAGGGGATAAGAAGTTTACAAATTAGCCAAGGTGCGAGAGAGGAATGCCCGTGACATAGACCAAGTATGTTGCCACGACCCAAACCCCGATCCGGTCGTGATGGTGCCTCTCGTAAAGACAAGGCCAACCAACTAACCCATTTTTCCTTTACAACATAGTTCATTATTAACAAACAGTTTGAGTATGAATAGATAGCCACATAATAAGCAATAGATTTTTATAATGCGTGGAAAATAGCCTAAAACACAACCCGATACCAGGGTGTCACAAGTCCCGAGCATCTATATATTAGTGTATAAATACAACTTGAAGATCTAAAATATTATAAAATAGGACTGATGAACGAAAAGGGAGAAAAGCAGTGCTGTGAATGGTGGCAGCCACCTTGCTAAACTCTGATAACTTTGCCTACGCTCAGCCAAAACCTGCTACCGGGTATATAAATACTTGTATCTGCGTACAAGGTGCACGGAGTAAAGTGAGTACTCTAACTCAGTGAGTAATAAAGGTAGATAACAATTGAGCAGTGAGAAATTGCGTAAAGCAAATCAACATGTTGTATAGAATAGTGTAAAACCTTTTGATAAAAAGCAATGAAGCTGTGAAATATTTAGGAACATCTTAGCTCATTTTGAACCTCTTTTGAAAAAGGCTTTTTTAATAGTTACGCAAATGAATGCAAAAGAGTTAGTGTCGATAAGCACGGAAAATCCACCCCTCGGGCACAAATACCACAGTATAACAAGTGAAATGACAAGTAAATATGAAAGATGAACACATAAAGGTTCGCCCCTCGGGCAATATCTCAAAACAGTGCCAGCCCCTCGGGCTTACTCTCAGAATAATATCGGCCCCTCGGGCTCACTCTCAGAATAATATCAGCCCATCGGTCTCACTCTCAGAACAATATCATCCCCTCGGGCTCACTCTCATAACCACATCAGCCCCTCGGGCTCACTCTCAAAATAAGTTAAGCCGCTCGGGCTCACTCTCAGATTACAATAGGTACCCGCGCTCACTGGGGGTGTACAGACCCCGAGAGGGTTACGACCCAAGCACAATAGCAAGCCATCTCGTGGCATCAAATCTTGGCTTTCGGCCTCACATCACTCAAGCCACCTCGTGGCGTAAATATTTATCTTAGGCCCTCGGTCTCATATCACTCACTATATCCTCACATCTTGCCTTCGACCGCACTCAGTCTGAAAATTATCACACGCCCCTCGGGCATTACTAAAATAGTAGTTCTCAGCCCAAAACATCATTTAAAAATATCATTTAAGTCTAAAACTAAGTAAAAATGGCTGAGTTGTAAAACAGTGAAAAACACCATGACTGAGTTCAAGTAATACGTCAATACAGTGAGGAAATAGTGATAAAAATCCCCAAATGGTTCAAATAGTTAGCACGAAGCTCTAATAAGGCAATCGGCCCAAGTCATGATGTCAACAAATAAGTTTCGGTCAAATATGTGGTAAAATCATCAATCGGGATGGACCAAGTCACAATCCCCAATAGTAAATGACCCGACGCTCATCATCAAGCGCATAACTCTCCTCAATATAGCACTACGATGTGCAATTTGGGATTTCAAAGCCTCATAGTATCATTTACAATCATTACTCACCGAACCGGCAAAATCTCTAACTCGCGATGCCTTTGCCCCTAAAATTGGCCTTCATGTGCATCGAATCTATCCACAATCAGAATGAATATAGCACAATATGCTTTGGAAACAAAGCCAAAGCAAAAATAATCAATATCGGTCATAAATCCCGAAATTACCAAAACCCGAGCCCCGGACCCACTTCTCGAAATTTGGAAATTTTTATATCAATGGGTTTTTTATCTCCTCATGAGTTACCAAAAGTTCTCAAATCCGATCCCAATTGATCCTTCAAATCCCTTAATCAAATTTCAAAAATCCCAAGCCATAGTTTCTTCCATTTTTAGCTTAAGTTCCATGATTTTCTAGGTAGATTTCAGAATAGAAATGAGTTTTAATTTCAAAACGCTTACCTCCAGTCGATTTCCCTTGAATCCCTCTTTAATCTCCACCAAGAATCTCTTAAAATGATTAAATTTGAGTGAAAATATACCCAAAATCATGGATGAAATAAAATTATAGCATTCTACCCAGGTCTGACATTCGTTCTTCGCGAACGCGGTTAACACCTTGTGTTCGCGAAGTACAAAATTATATTGACCATTTTTCCCTTTTACGTGATCACGACCAAGGCGTCGCGAATGCGATGCTTCACCCAGGCTCCCCTTCGCGAATGCGACCTCTGTTCCGCGAACGCGAAGCACATTTTGGCTTCCAATCCACATGCCCCAATTCTTCTACGTGAACGCGACACTACGCTCACAAATGCGATGAACTGAAATCGTTGCCCTACATGAATGCGAAGCCTGCTCATGAATATGAAGGCCAACTTCTCACCTTCATCAACTTACTCTTCGTGAACGCGAGGGTCCTCACGCGAACGCGAAGACCAAAAGTCTACAACAGTTGAACATGCAATTTCTCAATTTTTCCAACTTAAAAATGGTTCGATTGACCACCCGAAACTCACCCGAGGCCCCCGAGGCCTCAACTAAAAGCACCAACACATCCTAAAACCTTATTCAACTTGTTCCAATAATCAAAACGCCTCAAACAACATCAAATTACTCAAAACTCATCGGATTCAAGCCTAAGTTTCTAAAATCTTCTGAAATACGCTTTTGATAAAAAACCTAACCAAACCCGCCCGAATGAATTGAAATTTTGCACACATATCCAAATGAAACAACTAAGCTACTGCAACTCTCGAAATTCCATTCCAACCCTCGGATCAAAATTTCACATACCAACCAAAAATTGCCAAAATATCAACTTTGCCAATTCAAGCTTAATTCTACTTTGGACCTCAAAAACCCATTCCGATCATGATTATAAGTCACAAATCACCTCTGAAGCTAACCGAACCAGCGGAACTCACATCCGAGCCCTCTAACACATAAGTCAATATCTGGTTGACTTTTCCAACTTAAACCTTCTTAAAAGAGACTAAGTGTCTCATATCTTAGCAAATCCTCTCTGAACACAAACTAATCAGCTCGATCATATAAAATACGGATAACAAATCATAAAGAAGCAAATATAGGAGAACACAGCGGTAACTCAGGAGACGACAGACCGAGTCGTCATATGTGTGCTTTAAGGGCGAGGACGATATTATTTTGTTGGATGAGGCACTTATTCGTTGTAGATGACAAACTTAATTCCATAAACTCTTGAACAAAGAGAAGGATAGGAACACCGATCTAAGAGACTTATAACTCTGTGGTTTTTCGGGACTTTGGGTATTGTATGCGTATAAGAGCCGATGACATTGAGAGGGCTATGCGTAAGATGAGTAGGGGGAGACTGACCAACCATGACGAGATCCCGGTGGAATTTTAGAAGATCATGGATAGGGCGAGCTTGGAGTGGCTCACTGGGTTATTCAATATCATTTTTAGGATGAAGAAGATGCCCGGAGAATGGAGATAGAATACGATGGTTGCGTTGTACAAATACAAGGATGATATCGAAAATACAGCAACTACTAGGGCATCAAGTTACTAAGCCATACTATGAAAGTTTGGTGTGGAGTTGAGGATGAGGAGGTTGTGGGTATTTTTAAAAACTAGTACGGATTTATGCCAGGATGTTCGACTACAGAAGCTATTTAACTTGTTAACGGGTTGATGGAGGAGTATAAGGAGAGGAAGAGGGATTTACAGATGGTGTTCTTAGATTTAGAGAAAGCTTACGACAAAATTGCCAAGGGAGGTTTTGGGGAGATTTTTGGAGTCTATAGGTGTTCATGTTGCTTACTTTATAGTTATAAGGATATGTGTGATGGAGCTAAGACTCGAGGGACGATCGTGGGAGGAGACTTGGAACACTTACTAGTTATGATAGGGTTGTATCCGGTGTCAGCCATCAGTCCATTTCTATTTGTCTAGGCAACCGACGCGCTGACGTGCCACATACAAGGAAAGGTGTTGTGGTGTATGTTATTTGCATATGACATTATTCTAATTGACGAGACATAAGGCGGTGTTAAAGGAAGGTTAGAGATTTGGAGGTAGATCCTAGAGTCTAAAGTTTTCAAGTTGAGTAGGACCAAGATAGAATACTTGGAGTGCAAGTTCAATGGGACGACTCAGGTTGTGGACGAAAAAGTGAGGTTTGAGTCTCAAGCCATCCCTAGGAGAGAGAGTTTTAAATACCTTGGATTAGTTATTTAAGGGAATGGTAATATCGACGAGGATGTTATATATCGTATTGGGCCAGGATGGATAAAATAAGGTCTCGCTTCAGGTATTATATGTGATAAGAATGTGTCACCTAAACTTAAAGCTATGTTTTTTAGAGTGGTGGTCAGACCGACTATGTTATGTGGGGCGGAGTATTGGCCAGTCAAGAACTTCCGTGTCTAAAAGATGAAGATCGCTAAAATGAGTATGTTGAGGTAGATATATGGTCATACCATTCTAGATATAATTAAAAATGAACATTATTTAGGACTAGGTGGGTGTACCCCCTATGGAGGACAAGACACGAGAGGCGATACTTAGATTGTTCGGGCATATGAAGAGGAGAGGTATAGATGCACATGTGAGGAGGTGTGAAAGCTTGGTCCTAAAAGGGCCTAAGGAGAAGTAGAGGTAGGCTGAAGAAGTATTGGAAAGAGGTGATTAGGCGAGATATGGCGTTGCTCCAACTCATTCAGGATATGACTATGGATAGAAAGGTGTGGAAGTTGAGAATAAAGGTAAAGGATTAGGATAGGTCACCTAGCATTGTCCTTGCTTGTAACAGTCGATTTAGTACATGAGTTAGCGTTATTTGTATATTTTTGTATACTTGTTGCTGCTTTTGTTTCGGCTTTCTCATTATAATACTCAGTTTTAGTTTTGTATCTTTATATTTTGCTTCGGTTTTCTAATTGGCGTGCTTGTTGCTGCCCTTCCTTTTATCTTTCCTAAGGCGATGGTCTTTTGGAAACAACCTTTTTGCCTTCTCGATGGTAGGGATAAGGTCTTTGAACTAACCTCCCCAAACCCTATTTGTGTGATTATACTGGGTCTAGATAAAGTTGCCACTATAATGTCTTTTTTGTGGTGACCTGTTATAGTTGCCACAAATAACTTTACCTTTTTATTGCGATTCGTTAGAGTCGCCACTAAATCCCAAACTTTTGTGGCGATTAGTAAAGTCGCCACTAATACTTGCCACTAAAAACCCTTTTTCTTGTAGTGCTAACTAGCAGTGTTTTATTTACTGTACTCATTTCTTTCTCCAGAAAGGAAATAAGAAGCGTATGAAATGTCGAGATTGCTGTAAAACTAGTAGTGATCCATTGGATACAAACTAATGTTAAATCACTATACTCATTCCTTTATCCAGGTAATATTCACGTCTGGTATATACTAATTGGTGTAAAAGCTGCGTATTGAATTAAATAAAGCCTTTTGATATTAACATCAATTTCCTATTAAGTAGTAAGCTCATAGCTGATGTTTTTTTCCAAATGCTTGGAGAAAGCGGAAATAGGTAATCTCAAGTGGCAAATGCATCTTAATTTAACACTATCTCTGATCTAAGATATATATGCAATCAGACGCTTTACAAGAAACAAGCACCTTCCTGCGACGTTAGAACTCTTTGCCAATTTAAGATAATTGCCACTGACTTTTGTTGTATGTGTTGACTGGATGGTTACCGTATTATTATTTGAAAAGAAATGTAGCGTAAGGTTGAGTTCTTAAAATAGTTACAGTTGTTTTCACATAGTATATCCAAGTAGTTTATATTCTACATTGACATATATGTATGTATGTATATATTAAAAATACTAATTTGATCGATTCCACAATAAGACTGTATTGTGGGCCGGTTTCGGACGGGCCCGGATAGGGACAGCGGTCCTGGTGTGCCAGGCCCATGTGGTCTTCAAGGCCCGTGGCGGGCCGGTTCCAACCTCTAAGCCCACGAGACCGGGACCGCAAAGAGCGAGACCGGGTAGCGGTCCTGGGCCGGTCCCATCTAAATGAGCTTCAAGTTTATTTGTCGCAGGGACTTGAGAAGGAGTCCAGACGGGAGTTTTGAGCTTTTTGAATGGTGGAAGTTACGGGAAAAATATTTTCCTGTTCTTGCAAGGATGGCTCGCGATATTTAATCAATTCAAGTTTCAACTGTTGCATAAGAGAGCGCCTTCAGTCAAGCAAGACTTCAAATAGGTGATCATAGAGCATCTATGATGGAGAGCTTGGAAAAATCAGTGCTATTCAGAGATTGGATCCGCTCGGAAAGAAGAAACTTTGTACTTGCGGAATCACAACCGGAAGTGGATGAAGCTTACGAAGAAATGATAGCTGAACTTGCAGAGGATGCTACTTCGTCGGGAAGTGGTGATGAACAAGCTTCTTTTCCACCACCACCAACGGAACCTCCTCCAAACCTTGAAGGATTTATGAGATTTGTTAGAGATACAATGTAGATTGTATTGTAACTTGTACTTTGGCACATCTTCTTTAGTTTTTTTTCCTTTTAATGGTGGTACCTTGTTGTGCTCATTCCATTGGTGGAAGAAGACTAATAAAGATATGTCATTTTTTGTAATAAAAATTATTACACATTTCTTTAATTCTTTGAATATCTCTTAATATATAATATATATACTTAATACATATACACATAATATATATACATAATATATATTATATATATACATAATACTTAACATATATATATATATATATATATATATATATACACACTTATAATAAAAATTATTACACATTTCTTTGATTCTTTGAATATCTCTTAATATATAATATATATACTTAATACATATACACATAATATATATACATAATATATATTATATATATACATAATACTTAACATATATATATATATATATATATATATATATATATACACACTTAACATATATACATAATTTATCATTATTAAACAAAAAAAATATTTTTATTAAAAAGCCCACGAGGCCCGCTAGGCCCAAGACCACATGGGCTTATGCCCGTCACGGGCCGGTTCTACCCTTCTGGACCGCCAGGCCCGGGACAGCCAGAGCTCAAGCCCGCCAGGCGCAGGCCCACGAAGACCGGCCTCCAGGCCCATGTAGGCCCGGGACAAAATACAGCATTATTCCACAATCCAATCTAGCAATCTACTAATGTATTTCAATTGCTATACTATTCTAATCTATGACAAAATAGAAGAGACAGAGAGGATCTCATCCTGGTCCGTTGTCCCTTTATGTTATGCTTTCGAATACTAGCGAGAGCACAACACAATCAAAATAGCACGATGTAGTAAGTTTTCGCATTGGTCAATCAAAAATAGCCAGTGTTTATCAAGTCAATAAAAAATAGCCATTATTTTGCTGCAACAGAAATCGGTCCCGTATAATATATGGGTATTTGGTGCATTTGTATACGAACTCCAGCATATTATGCTGGACCGGTATACTTTGCTGACTCTTGTATAATATACAGGACATTGGAGCACCGGTGCTCAAAACTCTAGTATATTATACTGGACATTTAGACTTACTTGAACTCCAATATATTATGCGGGAGTTCCACCAAAATTATACTTGTACTCCCACATATTATACAGGAGTTCCATAATAGTTATCGTGAAACTCCTGTATAATATGCGGGAGTTCAAGCATACTTATGCTGGAACTCCCGAATAATATGCGGGCGTATTTTTTGGATTTTGAATAGTGTTTTTGCTCAGATTTATCTTTTCATTAAAAGTGGCTAAATTTCGATTACATTTGAAACTGGGCTATTTTTGAATGACCAATTGTAAATCTGGCTATTTTTAAATTTCTCACGTAAATATTTGGGCCTGGTCCAAAGAGTCGTTACATCATTAAGCTTTACTAGTTAAAATATCACGGTATAGCCAGTTTTCACATTGGTAAATGAAAAATAGCCAGCGTTTACCAAGTCAATGAAAAATGCACACAATTTTGCTGCAAGAGGGACCCGTCTAGTATAATATATGGGAGTTCTGGTGCATTTGTGTACAAACTCTAGCATATTATACTGGACCAGTATACTTTGCTAACTCTTGTAAAATTCGCGAGAGACTGGACATCAGTGCTCCAAACTCCTGTATATTATACTGGACAATTATACTTGCTGGAACTCCCGTAAAACTTGTGGATGTTCTAGCATAATTATGATTCAACTCCCATAAAATTTGCGGGAATTCCATCATAGTTATCCTGGAACATCGGTAAAATCTCCGGGAGTTCAAGCATACTTATGTTGGAACTCCCATAAAATTTGCGGGCGTATTTTTTCCGTATTTTGAACAATATTTTCGCTTAGATTTAAAGTGGCTAAATTTCGATAACTTTTGAAACTTTGCTATTTTTCAACAACCAGTGGTAAATCTGGATGTTTTTGAATTTCTCCCGCTTTGCTAAGGTCCTTTCCAAACAGGGCCTTAATTTTTCAATTTTTGTCGCTCACTTAAGCTCTTGAACTAAATATAGACGGTGGATAATTGAAGATAAATTTTTATAAAGTATTATCTTTTAGTAGTAATTAGCCATTTATAGATATCATTTGCTATATTACAGATTATAGATACATTTTATGTGGTTATAGGATGTATTTGATGTCTTTAAACTATTGTATTCATGAATATTGTAGCAAAAATAGACATGAATCAAGGAAGTTCAGCTAATCTGTTGTATTCGAGTGTAGATTGTATTCATGGAGTGAAACATGGGAATCAGTTATAAAAAAAATTCTCAATCGAAAAATACTCCCAAAACATAACAATCTTCAGAGAAATTACGTACATAATACATTTGAATACATAAATTATAGTAATTCTAAAAAAAACTTATAAAAACATTCATGGCATATAGCGAGACAGTGATACAATGAAATACATAGAATATAGCGGGATACATTGAGAGAAAAAAACTGTGAATCAATGAAATACAACGAGATACATTGAATTAAAATGAAAAAAAGAGAGAAAGAATACAATGATTTACATGAGAATAGACTGAAATATATTAACAAAAAATCAAGTTGCACAACCCCAAACTGCATCGTTTTTGTTCAAGAACAAACCCTAATTTCTCGCGAATTCGTCGTTCACCAAAATCGTACATCTTATCATTCTTCGAATCTTTGGTTTTATCTTTGTGATATGACAATTCTGCAAATGAATGCAAAGTATAACTTTCGCAACTATCTGACAAGTAACCACACAAATTGATAATCGTCTCGTATCTTTTATCCATAACATGTTCAAACGAGGCACCAACATCTCAAACGTCATATTATCTTGGGTATTTGCCCGGTGAATCGAAGCCACCAGAAGAAGAATTCAAGGGCGGCTCAATAAATATGGACTAAAGCAAAATTTCAGCGAAAAGCCTTATTTTTTTTTATATAAGAAAGAAAAAAAATCATATACAATTTCATTTAAATTCTATATTTCACGCTTTTCTTAGGCAAAGTTATTAATAATTTTATTTAATCCATTTAATTTCTCTTGAGTTATACCTTCTAATTAAGGTTTTTATTATTTGCTAAAATTTTATTAGTGACACGTTCTCGGATTGTATTAAAATAAATTTCAACCTTTCTTTTGAATTACAAATAATAATCGAATTCTTTCTCAATTTATAGTCTAGAAAATAATTTCCAATATATAAAAAAGGTTTTAACTTTATGATCAATAATCTAATCTTAATTTTTTACAATGAAAATCTGGAATTCTCATTTAAATACTAAATATTTTTTAAATATAAATTAATATATAACGTATTAGAAATATTTGGGGCTCCAAAAATATGAGTCCCAAAGCAGCAACTTTACCCTTGGGCCGGCCTTAAATGAATCAAACTAGGAGAATACATTCATGACATATGAAGCACTACTCCAAAAACCCAAAATATGTCATTATTGGATTTCAAGCTATCCATAGATTGATAAACTTGAACTCCGTGATACAGGGCATCTCCAACCTTGCCCCCATCCCCTATAATGGGGGCAATTTTAAGGAAAATTGTCCTCCAACCCTCCCCTATTTTTGTCCCCAAAATGGGGGATGAATAGTGTTCCCTCAAAGATGGGGTACACTATTCATCCCCCATTACTATTCATGATTATTTTATTATTATTTTATTATTTAATTTTTTATTTTATCTCTTTATATATACTTAATAATGTTTATGTAATATTTTACAATATTAATATTATATCTTAACTTTGATGTACAATTTTGATAAATTAATTTTCGCGCATTTATTATATTTATGTAAAATTATATATGTTTAATTAATCTTGTATCGCAATGATTTCAGTTTTATTTGAATTATTAGTTAATCTATAATAATTGCTGATAAATTATATTATTTAAAAATTTTGAGGGTTTTTTTAATTATGGAAATTATAAATTAATAAAATGAAAGGTGAAATTTGTTTAATGGAAATTAAAAAGAAAGATAATAATATAATATAGAAGAGAGAGAAGCATATAAAAAGTTTTGGGAAAAAAATGGGGGAATGGTTGGAGTAAGTTGTCCCCAAAATGAGGAAATCCCCATTTTGGGGACAAAAAATGGGGGCAAGGTTGGAGATGGCCTCATGCAAAGATTATTTCCCTTTCGCCATCGAAAATTTTAATGGGATGAGAGAAGATAATGGAATGTATCAAAGTAGAGAGAGAAAGAAAAAAGTGTAATTGATTAGCGTATTTAGTGACTTATGGCTAGGAGCTAACCAAAATT
This sequence comes from Nicotiana noctiflora, assembly GCA_032618575.1. Classification (NCBI taxonomy): domain Eukaryota; kingdom Viridiplantae; phylum Streptophyta; class Magnoliopsida; order Solanales; family Solanaceae; genus Nicotiana; species Nicotiana noctiflora. Next base: position 282,224 of record JASVEL010013299.1, on the reverse strand, counting down.
AAATATCTTGTTATAAATATTAAAAGGTATATATAGAATATAATTTTTTTATATAATATTTATTTAAAATAAATAAGGTGTTAACCTTTGCTATAGGAGGTAAAAATTCAATTTGTTTCAATTTAGATGACACGTTTCGCTTATCGAGAGTCAATTTACTAAACTTCGAAGCTAAATTGGATTAGTACAACTCAATATTTTAAAATTAAAATTTTGATATTCAAAAACTATATAGGAAATACTATAAGTTGTAATTTTTTTTCTTATGTTAATAGGATTAAAAAATTTATTTCAAAATATTGGTCAAATTTTATATAGTTTGACTCTCAATAAGCGGAATATGTCGTCTAGTTTGAAACGGGAGATTATAGTATTGATGTATAATATGTGTATAGCTGTATATAATTAGTGTATAGTCAATATATAACGACTAAACAAAATAGTTAATTCTACTAGCTATTTGCGTAAAGATCCCTCTTGTTGTATGTTTTCTCCTTTTTGTTCAGCGTGATTGTTTTTTTCAGTCTTGGAGTTAATCCAATTCTTGACTCGTATTTGATAGTGAATTTGTATTTCCTACGTTGCTTTTAATCTGAAAGGAAGATTACAACGTAAATTTCTAGTTTATCGCTTCTACGCTTCTTACCTTTCTAGATTTTCATTTATGAATAAATTTCTAGTTTATTCCTAAAGTTTTTGACTGATTTAATCATTTAGGGTCGTTTGGTTGATGGTATATGAATAATTTATCTTATAATAAAATCTCGTATAAACTAGTACAATGTCTAAGTTGGCCGCATGATTAGAAAAATAATATCTGAATAAGTAATCCATAAGATAATCATCACTTCATAAAATAATCATGTATAACAGTGTCTTAATTTCTTATTAATCACGATGTAAACATGTAAGATACTTAATTTGTAGCCATAGCAGGGTTTAAGACACAATTACACAATCAATTTAGAGTTAGAGTCTAAGAAAGCATACCGTTAAACTCCATGAATTCAGCAGGGACAACAAACGGCGATTAAGCTTGAGACCAACTTCCACGATCCACTAGCTACAAACTCTCACAGCCTGGAGAACTTGACTGATGGGACGTCTACCGTTACCACGTATTCAAGAGCAGAATACGCTAGGGTTTTATAATAGGTAGAGAAAGGGGGGTTGACCTCTATTTATAAAGAATGCCTACACATCACAGGCCAATAGTTATTGGGTCTCACTTATCCACACACATAATATTTAACATTAGGCTTTTTATTTAGCCACTACTTGGGCCACGTCACAATCCTTTCAGGCTATAACGAATCAACGTAAGTCCAAATTCTAACATTCTCTCACTTGGATGCCAACGTTAATTGAGGACAAGAAAATAATTTTAAAATATTTAAGTTTTAAGAAACTCATTTTGAAAAGATTTTAAACTCGACAGTGGCCACACTACTCACATAGCCAAGGATAGAATGACCCATATAACAATCCATTCAGCCTCAATAAAGAAGGGTAACAATGAATCATAGTAGGCATCACGCCATTTTAAGGTATGAATTCTATCTATGATCACATATGCTAGAATTTCCATCAACATGGATCAAACATATGTGCTAAGCATTTTATCTTTCTAATCAAGGTGAATAGATTCATACCTCTTAGAAAGAAATAATCCTCCAAGTGATATTATAACCGTATCACCTCAGTAGCCTCCAAGTGACACAAAATTATATCACCTCAGGAGGATTCCTTGTGCCTTACCCGGGATAATCAAGGCAACAAGCCACAAGACTCAAAGATATCATGAGTTTATGCAATGTTCAATTGAAAATAAAAAATAAATAAATTATCATGTTAGTCATAAGCATAACAAATATCAAATAACACAAGCTTGCATAAAAAATAAAATTATCAAAAGCAATATCTCAGTCAGCAATTACAAAGTAACTCCCACTGACTAAAGCACATCAAAAGACTCTAAAATACTCATATTTTTAGCATGTTCATTAAACACTACATGCCTAAGACCTTTAGTCAAATGATCAGCCAACATAGATTCTATGCTAATATGCTCAATACATATATCACCTTTTTTTACCATGTCTCTAACCTTGAGAAACTTAAGGCTAACATGCTTAGAGCCTCTTGTTCTCTTGTTGTTCTTGGAGAAGAACACAGCTGCACTATTGTCAAAGAAAATAGTCACCAACTTAGACATAAAATCTATAATTTATAATTTATAATTTAGTGAGAAAATTCTTCATCCAGACAGCATGTGAAGCAGTCTCAAAACAAGCAATAAACGCAGCTTATTGTAGATGTAGCAGTGATACTTTGCTTCTCATATTTCCAAGAAATAGCACCTCCACCCAACATAAAAATATACCCAGAAGTTGATTTTATAGTGTCTTGACAACCTGCAAAATCAGAATCTGAATATACTAGAAGATCGAGATCATCGACCTTTTTGTATACAAGCATGAAATCTTTGGTGCGTTGTAGATATCACTTCACTTTCTTTGCAACCACCCAATTTGCCCACCCATGATTAGAGGAATCTTCCTAACATGTTAACATCAAATGTAATATCAGGCCTTGTACAAACCTGTATGTACATTAAACAACCAACAACACTTGCATATGGCATATCTTTCATAGTTCTCATTTCAACTTCATTTTTCGGATATTGATCCTTGCTAAGTTTGTCTCATTTTACAACAGCTGCAATACCAAGTGTACAGTGTTGCATATTGAAAGTTTTAAGAACACTCTCAATGTAGGAACACTGTGATAAACCCAATAAACCACGTGGCCAATCTCTTTTAATTTCTATCCCAAGAACAAAAGAGGCTTCACCAAGATCTTTCATATCAAAAGACCTAAATAAAAATTGTTTGGTCTCACTCAACAAGCCCAAATCATTTGTGGCAAGAAGAATGTCATCAACATAGAGAACCATGATAATGAAATTACCATTAGCTATTTTAAGATAAACACATTCATCAAGCTTATTCTCCAAAAATCCAAATTTTGTAATAATTTCATCAAATTTCAAGTACCACTGCCTGGAGGCTTGTTTAAGCCCATATATGAATTTGTTAAGCTTTAACACTAGATGTTCTATACCATATTCTTTAAAAATTTCAAGTTGAATCATGTAAACCTCTTCAAGTAGCCTCCCATTCAGAAAAGCAGTTTTAACATTCATCTGGTACTATTCTAAATCAAAATGAGCCACAAGAGCCATCACAATTCTAAATCCATCCTTGGATGAAACACGAGAAAATGTTACTTTTAATCAATACCTTCTTTCTGAGTGTAACCCTTGGCAACCAACCTTGCTTTATAACGGTCTATGTTTCCCTTAGAGTCTCTTTTAGTTTTAAACACCCATTTGCAACTAATAGGTCTAAAACCTTCAGGTAGTTCAACTAACTCCCACACTCCATTGTGTTTCATGGAGAACATTTCATCATTCATTGCCTCGCGCCATTTATCAACAAATGGAGTGGAAATAGCTTGAGCATATGATAAAGGGTCAGTCATCTCTCCAGTATCACAAAGATTTTCAGTCACATATATGATAAAATCATCATAAATGGCAGACCTTCTTTCTCTTTGTGACCGGCGTAGTGGTTCTTATGTACATTTTGTTCAGGAACTATGGATCTACGTCATTGTTCCCTTGATTCTCCCCCTCATGAATAGGTTGGTTTACCACCTTTTTATGTATAACAGGAATAGGGACAATGACTTCCTTCTCTTTCAATAAAATTTCCTTACCACATAAACAATCACAATCACAAATATCGTGCTCAAGAAATTTTACATTAATAGAATCAACGATTCTAGTGCCACGCCCAAGACAGATAAACCTAAAACCTTTAGAATGATCAGGATAGCCTATAAAGAAACAACTGGAAGGTTTAGGATTAGTTTTCTTTTCTGTGGGTGAATAAATATGAACTTCAGCTGGACATCCCCAAATGTGAAAATGGATCAAGCTAGGTTTTTAGGTTGTCGATAGTTCAAAGGGAGTTTTCAAGACACATTTTGTAAGAACTCTATTCAGGATATAGGCTGTTTTTAAAGCTTCACCCCAAAGAGACTCAGGTAGGCTAGTCCTTGACATCATACTTCTCACCATTTCCATGAGAGTACGATTTTGTCTTTCAGCCACACCATTCTGCTCAAGAGTACCTGGCATGGTATATTGTGCTATACTATCCCACATTCTTGAAAGAATAAAGCAAAATGCCCCATACATTAACCAGACGCATCATATTTTTCATTGTACTCACCACCGCGGTCAGACCTTACTATCTTAATAGACATCCCAAGCTATTTTTTAACTTCATTCTTATAAATTTTAAACTTATCAAGTGCTTCAGATTTTCCTTTATAAGATATATATAACAGTAACTTGAAAAATCATCAATAAAGGTGATAAAATACTTATGATTGGTCAAAGTAGGTACATAAGGTCTACTAATATCGGTATGAAGTATTTCTAAGAATTCAGAGCTCCTAATGGAACCATTTGTCACGACCCGGAGATCGTGATGGCACCTAATCGTGGTAGCTAGGCAAGCCAATTTACTCACCATCTTTCCACTACTAAAAACCATCGTGTTGTCAATTTAATAACATAAGTAATAATAATAACATTAATTGCGGAAGTCTACTTACATAAATTTGAATATAATTGTGAAATACTCAACATAAATTCTCTACCCAAGATGTGGAGTCACTAACTCACAAATTAGTAAAAATAACTACACATAATGGTATGAAAGAAATATAACAACAGTTTGCCTCGAAACAATGAGACTACAGTATAAATGAAAAATATAAAAGAAACGTCGGACCTGCAAATGCCTGCAAGCTACCTCAGTCTCGGGGCTATGAAAAATCCTGCTACCGAACTACTGCTGTTGCTGCTGCTCAAGACCTAGACCTGTGCAAAAATGCACAGCAGTGTAGTATCAGCACAATCGACCCCATGTGCTGGTAAGTGCATGGCCTATCCCGGCGAAGTAGAGACAAGCCTAGGACCAGACACTCACATAAACCTGTGCAGTTCCATATACATATGTACCACAAAATAACAAAAATACTGAGCAACACAAATAGCCAGGGAGGGAACATGCTATGGGGAGCACAATCGAATATGTATAATTCATCAGTAAGGTAAAAACAGAATGCAACAGACAATTATCTCAAAACAAGAAAATTGAATAGTTGCACGGCATCACCCTTCGTGCTTTTACTCTCATCCTCACCAAATAATCAAATAAAAGTGCATGGCATCAACCTTCAAGCTTTTACTATCATCCTCACCAAATAAGCAAATAAAAGTGGACGGCATCACCCTTCATGTTTTTACTCTCATCCTTACCAAATAAGCAAATAAAAGTGCATGGCATCACCCTTCGTGCTTTTACTCTCATCCTCACATTCATGGCACGACATGATCATTCGTGCATGATTTAATTAACAATGGCACGGAATGTTCCTTCGTGCATAAATAGTAAAATATGGCTCAGAATGATCCTTCGTGCGAATATAATTAAAAATGGCACAGCATCACCCTTCGTGCTTTATTAGTCTTCCTCACCCAAACAACAGTCACAATCAACAGGCAAGAAGAATGAAATAAACAAAAAGTACTGTCACACCTCCCTTTTTACTACCCCACACCTGAATAAGCATATAAATACGCTTTTGTAGGGTATACCTCTATGTTCAAATACCCGAGATGGATATAATAGCATAGAGGAAGGAGTTTTTCCACTTTAAGGACAATCGGTTCGAGATTTTCTTATAATTAATCAGAGTCGCCACTTGAGATAATAATGGTGTCCCAAGTCACCGGTTAATCCCGAATCTGAGAAAATTGACTCTTTCAAAAATGTCTATGAAACAAAGATCTGGTTAAGGAACTCTGTTAACCCGGGAAGGTGTTAGGCATTCCCGGGTTCCGTGGTTTTAGCACGGTCGCTCAATTGTCGTTCTCGACTCTTGTTTGACCCATTATAGATTTTAACAAAATATATGTGCTTTTGCCTTTAATATTTTTACGGAATTTACGACATCGCGAAAACACGCCTCGAGTCACACCGCAACCAGTACGCCTGTGACTTTCGATATATTTCAGCTTTGTCGAGATTTAGATTTTAGTCGCACCAAGTGCACACTCGTTCAAAGGAAAATACATTAAATCGTGCCCTAAGTAGTCTATAGGCTTTTAGTTGTTTTGGGTAGACTATGGAATTAGCTAGTAGTCTTCCCGAGTCTAATTATGTTATATCATTACTAAGGGGGCCCCGTTGTTTGATATCGGGCGAGGCTCGTCCCAAGTATTATTAAGATTCAGCACTAATATTTGGCTATATTTTTCTATATCTGTTTTTTCCTTATCCGATTCCTAATACTAAGCATTCTAGGCCCGTATTATTGTCACAGCTCTTATTTTGAGCCTAAGCTTCTGTATTTAAACTTAAACAGATATTAGACCTGCCCAGGCCTCAAAGGCCCAAGCCGTCTTCAGGCCTACATTAGACAATCCAATCGGCTTCGCACAAAGGTTCAGGCTCATAACACATGTTGGGCCCAAACTAAATAACAATATTAACAATTGAAGTAAATGAACAAAAATACACATCAGAAATAAAAATGCACTTTTATTTATTCAGTAAAGGGAAATCGGTACACAAAACAGTAGTCTTAAGTCAATGGTCTATGTACATGAAAACTCAACCAATTGTCATCACTATGTGCTCATAACTAAGAATCTATACTAATGTCTAATTACTTATTAGTTCGAAGACCTAAAATCACCACTTAACTGTTTACGAGATTTTGATCAGATCAGAATGATTCAATAGACTATCTACTATATTCAGAAAGGTTGAAAGAGCTATTCAAATGTATACTTAACTACAACACTGTATTCATTACGTGTTATGCCTTTTCTCATTACCAATTCCTCCTAATTACCCCGCTGCAATATCTTATTATTCCCTTTGTTAAAACTTAAACACGTCTGAGCCTTATTTTACAAGTAGTCTAATCACACGACTATAGTTCAAACAATTTAAACAACCATTAATGAAACTTAAATACTTTAATCTAACGGCTCAAAAGCTTATCATAATTAAACTACTGATTTCGCTTCATCTTAGCTCATTAGCAGATTATTAACTCAATTATAAATTATTCACTCTAATGTTATTTCTACTTCGAGACTTGTCTGTGTTTAAACACAAAACTGTTATCTAGGTGATTATGATTTGTGAAACTTTTATGAAGAACCGCTAAAGGTCTGAAAACTTATGATATGCTAACTTATGTTTTAAGGTTCTTACCTAATTAAGCTAAGTGACATACTACTACATTACTACCATCATATACTACTTATTACATTGTTTTTGTTTTTGTTTTTTAGCTACTACAGACTACTACAATAAATAAATCACGAACTTAAACTAACAACATTAAACTACAACTATACTACAGCATATAATCAAATCCGGATCTTCATTTCTATTTCAACAACTCGCCATTACAGCTTCAAATGAAAGAGTAAAGTACCTGAATCAACAAGAAAAATCCGATGAGTCTAGGAAAATCAAGCAGATAAGTAACAGCAAGGAATCAGACAGCAATGAAACAGTGTATGGTTGAATATCAGCAAACAAAGACCACAGCAAGAGTAAAAATGAACCCAGGCAGACACTCGAGCAGAAAACCCAAAGGATCAGATTGAAATTATCAAATTCTCACTCGAAAAATCCCAGGAAACACTACTGCTATATTAGTATTTTTTTTTCTCTGAACTTTTCTTCTCTAAAGCCAGCCCCTATTTCACTCTTTTTGGGAGTATTTATAGGCAAGGAGGGGCTGAAGACTTGGGGAGAAAGTATAGGATTAAATCCCACTTCTCCCCCTCTTAAAATTATCAAGTTTTCACTTAGGTCCCTCATTTTGTTAACAGAAACCCTTCCAGCATGTGCTGGAAGATTCCAAAGATTCCTTTTATGGATTTTTTACCAAAGTATTCTTAGGGGTTAAAGATTTTTACAGATTTCTCATTTTAAGGAGACCATTATACCCTTAAATATCTGCAAAATTGCAGAAATCAGGGGTACAAATGACTCCCTTACCCTCTTATGTTTCAAACTATTCACTATTTTACCTATTTGGTTTCCAATTATGCCCCTAAGGACATTGCTGATTTACCCGACCTACCTAGGTCAGGTTTCAGCATTTTGGGGACTTATTTAACTAATGGCCAGTCCTGTATTGGTATTTAGGGACTGGCCAGTTCTACTATGAGGGAACTATTTCAGTTTTAGCCTCTTTTAGTTCAGCTTCAGTTAATTAAAACCTCTTATTTCAATTTTAAACAAATTGCAGGACTAGCCTGCCTTATTATTATAACTAACCTATTTAAAGCTTAGCCAGTCTCAAGTTGAGACTTGGCTTGGGTAATTAAACCCAATTACTGAACATAGTTGGGCCCAAAGCCTTTGCAGGCCTGGCCACTTTAATGTTCAGGGCTCAAAAGAGCCTGGGCAAGTTTGCATTTGCAGACTTAGCCATTTTGCACAACCAGCCCCTTTTTAAGGTGGACTGGTGTGTTAGGACCTTATAGAGTTGGTCAACCTTTGCAAAGTTGACCACTCTTAGGTCAATTATTGCCTAATAACCTATTTTTGTTCATTTTAAGTTAATTAAACTAATTTGCAGGACTAGCCTGCTTACTTATTCTATTTAAGCTATTTGAAATTTGATCAGTCCTTAATTTGGACTTGGCTTTGCCACTTTAAGGCTCGAAACTGAACACAGGCCTAGTTAAGACTTTTGCAGGTCTAGCCATCTGTGTTTCAGGGCTCAAATGAGCCTTGGTGAGTCTGCATTTGCAGACTTAACCAATCTTTTGCACAACTAGCTCTTTTTTTAGGAGGGTCAGTGTGTTGGGACCTTATAGAGTTGGTCAACCTTTGCAAAGTTGACCACTCTTAGGTCAATTATTAAACTTATAGCCTATTTTGTTCATATTCAGTTTTAACCTATTTAAAAACTAGCCATTTTCATGGAACCTAATACTAGCAGCTATAACCAATTCCCCTATGGTTCAAACAGTTAATCAAACATTCACAAGAAACAAAAACTAGCAAAATTTAATCATTCTCAACATGCATTGCATACAGGAACACATATGATCAAATAAACATGCATTAATCAACTCAAACTCAGAGGAAACAATTGATATGGTTGAATTTTAGTCAATTAACTCATTTCATCAGACTACATGTGATACAGTATGAATTCATGTCAATTCAGACCTAATTACTACCAATTCCAGTCATATGACAGTTTGAAAACTTCAAAAACCACCAAGGTTCATGGCATAGACATACACAGAAGCAAAAATTCTCACAAACAGTCAAGAAGAAAGATCAAACATGGTTCACAAGAATCTTATGGATCTATGATATCAGTCAAACCAAGCCACTTTCCATACAAGTCATGACAAACAAGACATGGAACAAAAGAATATAGAGAAGATAATGAAGAAAGAATCTTGAATCTATCATGCCATAAGACAGGAGAAAGATCATGGACATTAGAATGCATGTGAAAGACCTCTGAGTGTATTATTAAAGTAAAAGTCCTTAATTAGTCATGGAAGTTAAATTTCTAACCCTAGAATCATGCTAAGTAAAGAGAACAGGGAAAGCTGAATAGAACAAACTCAGATATGAGACTAACAGTTGATCCTAATGCTATAGCTAAACATGAAAAGACCAGAAGAGAAGACTCATTCAAACCTTATTAAGAGCTAATAAAGAGGGGCTAATGCAGATTAAAAAAACATGTAAAAGAGATATTGAAGACCAACAGAATAGAAAGGCCTAATACTAACAGAGGACAAAGACAAAGACAAAAGAAAGATATCAGAACAGGAATCCAAACAGAGAAGCAAACAAACGAGATAGATATAGCAAACGACTAAACAACTAAACATGTGAAGAATCATAGTCATGCTTTTTGAACCTCAGAAACCACCAACCAAGAAGATAAAGAAGAAGAGAAATATCTTTTAAAGCTAAGTAAACTACACATAATCGAAACCAAACAGAAAGAGATACAGAAAAGAACAAGTTCAGAAACCCTAATAATAACAGATGTAGTTATATGATTTCGAAATTTAAAGAAAACAGAGAGATAGACTAAAACATGTGGGATGTAAGATGTGAAACGAGAGAAGATGAACAGAAAAGAAAAGAAACAGAAGATCAGCAAGAAAAATCCTAGACTAACATGCGATAACAAGAATCAGAAAAGACATCTAGAAGCATGCAAAATAGAAAACAAAAAATCAAATAGAAACAACAAAACAAGAACAAACAAAATAATGAAAAGAAAGCAGATAAGGGACAGGGCACTTATCTTGCAGGGCCTGTCCCCTGAGCTTCCCTTCTTCACTCTTTTTTTTTACTCTCTCTCAGACTCTTTCACACTTTTTCCTTGTTTTCTTTTCCTTTATTCCCTTTTTTTTCGTTTTTCTCTTCTGGTTTTTTTTCTTGCAGACTCCAAGGTGAAGTTTTTTGGGGGGTTTTGGGTTTGTGGGGGGTATTTGGAAGGGTAAAGGCAAGATCTTTGGGAGTTTTGAGTTTTGGAGTCGCCGGAGTTAGGTTTACAGCGACACTTTTTGAGATATTCGAAGAGCTCTGGGGATATTCGAGGGAGGTGACTGGTGGGGTTAGATAGATCAGGTCAAGGGGGATCGATCGGCGTTGGTTTGGGACGGTGGTTCATTATTTGAGTGGTCACCGGTGGAGTTCCGGTGACCGGAATTTCCGAAGAAAGGGGTCTGTTTTAGGGGGTTTGATGGAGAAGAAGAGAGAAGGGGTTAGAAGGGGCCGGCGACCACCGTGGAGGGTGGTAGCCACCATTGGCCGGCTAGGGTTTACTGGTTGAAGACGACGATGGAGACGAAGAGAGGCAAGGGAGAAGGGCGGCTAGGGTTGCAGGTTAGAGAAATGGCTTGGTCTATTCAGACCAAAGCCTTAAATACTCGGGGCAACTAATGAGATCTGAGCTGTTTGTTTGATGAAGATCGACGGCTCTAAGGCGCGTTACATAAACGACGACGTTTCGTTACAAACAAGACCCAGAGTCTCTTTCGTCGAATCAATTCAATCTAACAGCTGAGATTAATACAATTATTTCAATTACCTAATAAATTCGTCCCTTTTTTCTCAGTCGTTGGATCCATCAAGATGAACGGCTGAGATTGCCTTTCCTTCACGGATCAGACCTGGTCTTTAGGCCAATATATCTGGGCTTATACAATTCAATTCAACTTGGCCCAACTTTATTATACCACCTATTTTTTGGATTTTCTGGTATTTTAATTATTTTTTATGTATTTTCTTTTGTATTGTTTTTCTTTTCTTTTATGGAATATTATAAAAACCTAATTTCCTACTTACTCTAATTATTTAGTATTTTTTTTACAATTTTCTACTATTTCTCCCTAATTTTTACTACTTAAACCATTTTTGCTAATTTCCTTCTCAAAACTAATCAAATTAAACAAATTAATTACCTAGCCTATTTTTTTTTTTCTAATTTCTAATTATTCAAACACACAAAGTGTAGCTAATTTCAAACAAATCATGTAATCGCACTCATAAACATATTTATTTTAATTTTGGAATGGTTTGCGCGGTGCAAAAATCACGTGCTCACACCTGCCCCTCTTTGCTCGGGAACACGAAGAGTTTCAGTGCAAAGACAAGTGAGCAGTAATGAGAGATTTTTGCACATCGGCATATTCCGTGAAAGCATTTTGAAAACCTTTTGACCGCACCCTGCTTTAGAGGTTGCCTACATATCCTGGGCTAAACAGGAATCAGGTCAGTGTAGTTCGGGAAGGTCTGGTAGTTTAAAAACTATCAGACTCACTGTTGCATTGACACTGTTGAGACCTGCTGACTTACTCCTTATTACACCGGGGGGAAAAAAATGTAAAATGAAGAAACTATTCTAAGCTATGATCCTACAATTATAATTGTTCCTAATCTAGCCTTTGTTTACTTCTTCTTCTCTATTTCTTGATTTCTGTGATACCGACTTTCTTTTTTGTTGATTTTCTTTTCTTGCATTCCTCTTTTTTTGTTGATTTTCTTTTCTTGCTTTTTTCCTTTTTTTTCAATGATACTTCATGTCCTCGAGCTGAAGCCTGCTCAAAACAAAACAAAACAACAAACTTTTCTTCTGCCCCAGTGTGGGCTTTTAGCTAACATAAAACCAAAATTGCAGGAAGTAAATATGCAAAAATGTATTCCCTTGTTAGATAGGTGGGCGCCTGACAGAAATTAAACGTGCTTGATATGCGATGCAGAAAAATATTCCCTTGTTAGAAGGTGGGCGCCTAACAGAAATTAAACGTGCGATGCAGAAAAGTATTCCCTTGTTAGAAGATGGGCGCCTAACAGAAATTAAACGTGCAATGCAGAAAAGTATTCCCTTGTTAGAAGGTGGGCGCCTAACGGAAATTAAATGTGCAATGCAGAAAAGTATTCCCGTGTTAGAAGGTGGGCACCTAACAGAAATTAAACGTGCAATGCAGAAAAATATTCCATTGTTAGAAGGTGGGCGCCTAACAGAAATTAAATATGCAATGCAGAAAAGTATTCCCTTGTTAGAAGGTGGGCTCCTAAAAAAAATTAAACGTGCAATGCAAAAAAGTATTCCCTTGTTAGAAGGTGGGCACCTAACAGAAATTAAACGTGCAATGCAGAAAAAGTATTCCCTTGTTAGAAGGTGGGCGTCTAACAGAAATTAAACTTGCAATGCAGAAAAAGTATTCCCTTGCTAGAAGGTGGGCGCCTAACAGAAAATTAAATGTGCAATGCAGAAAAGTATTCCCTTGTTAGAAGGTGGGCGCCTAACAGAAATTAAACGTGCAATGCAAAAAAGTATTCCCTTGTTAGAAGGTGGGCGCCTAACGGAAATTAAACGTGCAATGCAGAAAAGTATTCCCTTGTTAGAAGGTGGGCACCTAACGGAAATTAAACGTGCTATGCAGAAAAATATTCCCTTGTTAGAAGGTGGGCGCCTAACAGAAATTAAATGTGCAATGCAGAAAAGTATTCCCTTGTTAGAAGGTGGGTGCCTAACAAAAATTAAACGTGCAATGCAAAAAAGTATTCCCTTGTTAGAAGGTGGGCACCTAACAGAAAACGTGCCATGCAATGCAGAAAAGTATTCCCTTGTTAGAAGGTGGGCGCCTAACGGAAATTAAATGTGCAATGCAGAAAAGTATTCCCGTGTTAGAAGGTGGGCACCTAACAGAAATTAAACGTGCAATGCAAAAAGGTATTCCCTTGTTAGAAGGTGGGCGCCTAACAGAAATTAAACGTGCAATGCAAAAAAATATTCCCTTGTTAGAAGGTGGGCGCCTAACATAAATTAAACGTGCAATGCAGAAAAAGTATTCCCTTGTTAGAAGGTGGGCGCCTAACAGAAATTAATCGTGCAATGCAGAAAAAGTATTCCCTTGTTAGAAGGTGGGCGCCTAATAGAAATTAAATGTGCAATGCAGAAAAGTATTCCCTTGTTAGAAGGTGGGCTCCTAACAGAAATTAAACGTGCAATGCAGAAAAGTATTCCCTTATTAGAAGGTGGGCGCCTAACGGAAATTAAACATGCAATGCAAAAACGTATTCCCCCTGCTCAAAACAAAACAAAAACAACGAACTTTTTTTTTCTTCTGCCCCTGTGTGGGCTTTTAGCGAACATAAAACCAAAAATTGCAGGAAGTAAGTATGCAAAAATGTATTCTCTTGTTAGATAGGTGGGCGCCTGACAGAAATTAAAAGTTCATGAGATACAATGCAGAAAAGTATTCCCTTGTTAGAAGGTGGGCGCCTAACAGAAATTAAACATGCAATGCAGAAAAGTATTCCCTTGTTAGAAGGTGGGCGCCTGACAGAAATTAAACGTGCAATGCAGAAAAGTATTCCCTTGTTAGAAGGTGGGCGCCTAACAGAAATTAAACATGCGATGCAGAAAAGTATTCCCTCATCCTGATGACTGGGGAGTGTATTTTGAAAGATGCTACCTTCCTTTTTTTTGGTATTTTCTTTTACCATTTATCTCTCGCCCGTGAATTTCTCCACTTATTGGCAAACTTTCTCTTTTTAGTGTTCTCTATTTTCCACATTTGTCACATTCACTTTAAGGTGATTAGTGACACTTGTTCCTGCATGCATCATGAAACAAAATTTATTAGATATAAACTGCTGGCAACTGGCATCTGCCGTCCCTGCCTCTTATTGCTTTCCTCCTTTTTCTTTTTCTCCTGTTGTGTGGCTTTTCAGCTGCCTATCTCTTGTGAACTCTCTTTGTATTTTCTTACTTTTCCCTTTTTGTTTTGTTTTCTTTTCTTTTGGCCATGTTTGCCAAACTTCTTTTTTTCCTTCTCGACTCTTTTTCTTTCTGATCCAGTGTTGTTTCAGATTTTGTCATCAGGAGCTGGTAGTTAGCTCTCAAAAGATAAACAATGAAATGCAGAAAAATGAAAGAGGGTAAGGGTGTTTTGGAGAGATAATAGAACTTATCTGGGCATTTGTTTGGCTGATTCCGCTGACCATGCCATGTATTTAAACTCCGACCCGGTTCGTTCCAATCGTTATTGTGACTCGGAATTATCTTCAACCCAAACCGATACTATTTTTTGTTGCCTTTTCTCTTTTGGAAATCCTTACGATCGACCTACGATGCCTCGAAAGGTTTTCACCAATAGGACTCTCTCATTTATTCTCTCAACCTCACAATCGTCTCACAGTGCCGATTAAGGTTTTCACTGATGAGACTCTCTCATTTTATTTCTCTCAAACTCACAGTCGCCTCACAGTGCCGGTTAAGGTTTTCACCAATGAGACTCTCTCATTTTTTTCATTTTTTCTTTTTTCCTTTTGTATTTTGTTTTCTGATACCACGGGTATTGTCCAATGTCTCACCCTTCCTTCATTGCATCCGTTATCATTTTGGAATTGATCAGAACGTCTTTCTTTGGACCATAACGTGGCTTTTGGATGGGTTAAGAAAGAAAGGTATAAAGGCTCAAAATTTTACGAGGGTTCAAAAATATTTACAACTCTCGGAATTTATTCAATCATAACTTCTGCCCCAGTTTCAATATGTGGGGAATTTTTGGATTTTTTCTTTATTGTGACTGAACCTCAGAGAGGCTGCCTACGTACCCTTTCGGGATCAAGTCGGACGTAGTTCATCCAACTTCATTAGTTAGATGGATTTCTTTTTGACTTTTTCCCGATTTCTTTGTCTTTTTCTCTTTTTCTTCATTTTTTTTTCATTCATTTTTTTTTTCATTTCATTTTTCCATCTTTTCTTTTCCCTTTTTTTCATTCATCAGTTTCCATTTGGCCAATTTTAATCATTAATTTCCTTATTACGCTATAAGCGATTCCGAGAGAGGGATATGAAAAAATATGTTCATTAAGGCTCAAAGGGGTTGTCAATGGATAAAGTGTTTGGATAGAGAATAAAACGCCTTCGTCATTTCAATTCCAAAATCACAACAAAATACAAAACATACAATTGAAAAGGAATCATACATACTATCTTTTGACTGCATCTGAATTGATAGCAGTCTCTACGCACTTTCCTTCAACATCTGTTAAATATAATGCCCCATTGGACAACACCCGTGATACTACGAATGGTCCCTGCCAATTTGGCGCAAACTTGCCCTTTGCCTCGGCCCAATGCGGTAAGATACGCCTCAATACGAGTTGTCCGACTTCAAACTTCCGAGGACGCACCTTCTTATTGTTTGCTCTGTCCATTCTTCGTTGATACAACTGCCCATGGCAAACTGCCACCAATCTCTTTTCATCAATCAAACTCAATTGTTCCAGCCGGCCTTTTACCCATTCTTTGTCATCTATTCCAGCTTCAGCTATGATCCGTAATGACGGTATTTCTACTTCTGCGGGTATAACAGCCTCTATCCCATACACCAGTGAGTAAGGTGTGGTTCCGATGGAAGTACACACTGTCGTGCGGTAACCCATAAGATCAAAGGGTAACTTTTCATGCCATTGCCTGGATCCCTCCACCATTTTCCGGAGAATCTTCTTGATATTCTTATTTGCCGCTTCTACTGCCCCATTCGCCTTTGGCCTATAAGGTGTGGAATTGTGGTTTGTGATCTTAAATCTCTCGCAAACTTCCGCCATGAGATGACTATTTAGATTGGCTCCATTATCTGTGATGATCACCTTGGGAATTCCAAACCGGCATATAATATTCTCATGCACAAAGTCAACCACCGCTTTCTTTGTCACTGCCTTGAACGTCTTTGCCTCAACCCACTTGGTGAAATAATAGATTGCAACCAAGATGAATCTATGCCCATTGGAAGCCGCTGGATCTATCGGACCGATAACATCCATGCCCCAGGCGACAAAAGGCCACAGTGCAGACATTGTATGCAACTCATAAGGCGGGGCGTGGATCAGATCTCCATGTACCTGGCACTGGTGACATTTCCTCACATATCTGAAACAGTCACGCTCCATAGTGAGCCAATAGTACCCAACTCTCAAAATCTTCTTTGCCAAGACATATCCGCTCATATGGGGTCCACATGCTCTAGCATGTACTTCGTTCATAATTTCATCAGCTTGTTGTGCATCCACACACCTCAATAACCCTAGGTCTGGTGTTCTTTTGTATATAGCTCCTCCACTGAGAAAAAATCCATTAGCCAAGCGTCTGATGGCTCTTTTCTGATCTCCGGTGGCCTGCTCCGGGTATTTGCCAGCTTTCAGGTATTCCCTAATGTCATGATACCACGGTTCTCCATCCAATTCTTCTTCCACAGCAAAGCAGTAAGCATTTTGATAACGAACTTGGATCTGGAGTGGATCTATATAGGTCTTGTCCGGATGATGCAGCATAGAGGACAATGTAGCCAAAGCATCTGCAATCTCATTGTGCATTCTTGGGATATGTTTGAATTCTATGAACTGGAATCTTTGGGACAACTCGTGCAAACAATACCGATAAGGTATCAATTTCAAATCTCGTGTCTCCCATTCTCCCTGGATTTGGTGTACCAAGAGATTCGAGTCACCCGTGACCAAAATCTCTTGAATACCCATATCAATTGCCATCCTTAATCCCAAGATACACGCCTCATATTCGACCATGTTGTTAGTACAGAAAAATCGAAGTTGAGCTATGACGGGATAATGTTGGCCCGTACCTAAAATGAGTACTGCTCCGATACCAACGCCCTTGCTGTTGACGGCTCCGTCGAAGTACATTTTCCATCCTGGCTTCTCATCTTGTTCTATTTCCTCGACATTCATTGCCTCCTCATCCAGGAAAGTATGTCTTTAGAGGCTCATATTCATCATCCACTGGATTCTCTGCTAAGTGGTCCGCAATTGCTTGCGCCTTCATTGCCGTACGAGTCACATAAATAATGTCAAATTCCGTGAGCAGAATCTGCCATTTAGCAAGTCTTCCTGTAGGCATAGGCTTCTGAAATATGTACTTCAGAGGATCCAGTCGTGATATCAAGTATGTAGTATATGCTGACAAATAATGCTTCAATTTCTGAGCCACCCAGATCAATGCAAAACAAGTTCTTTCAAGTTGAGTATATTTCACCTCGTAAGATGTGAAGTTCTTACTGAGGTAATATATAGCTTGCTCTTTCTTGCCCGTCTCGTCGTGTTGGCCTAGCACACAACCAAAGGAGTTGTCAAGCACTGTCAAGTACAGAATCAGAGGTCGCCCCGGCTCTGGAGGAACTAACACTGGAGGATTGGCAAAATATTCCTTAATCTTGTCAAAGGCTTCCTGACATTCGTCGGTCCATTTTACTACTGCATCTTTCTTTAACAACTTGAAGAACGGCTCACATGTCGATGTCAACTTAGCGATGAACCGGCTAATGTAATTCAACCTCCCCAATAAGCTCATTACCTCCTTCTTGTTCTTCGGCGGAGGTAGACTTTGGATGGCCTTGATCTTTGATGGATCTAGTTAAATACCTCGCCGACTCACTATAAACCCCAACAACTTCCCTGAAGGTACTCCGAAGGCGAACTTCGCAGGATTGAGCTTTAGATTGTACCTCCGGAGTCTTTGGAAAAACTTTCTCAAATCCCTCACGTGATCAGGTTGCTTTTTGGACTTTATGATGACATCGTCCACATATACTTCAATTTCTTGGTGCATCATATCATGGAACATCGTGGTCATTGCCCTCATATAAGTTGCCCCGGCATTCTTTAATCCAAACAGCATCACTCTGTAACAATATGTTCCCCAAGGTGTAATGAAAGCAGTTTTCTCCGCGTCTTCTTCGTCCATCAAGATTTGGTGATAACCTTCATAACAATCTACAAATGAACCGATCTCATGCTTGGCGCAATTGTCGATCAATATGTGGATGTTTGGCAATGGGAAGTCATCCTTTGGACTGGCTTTGTTGAGGTCTCTGTAGTCCACACAAACTCTGGTGTTTCCATCTTTCTTTGGGACTGGCACCACGATCGCCAACCAAGTGGGGTATTTGGTGACTCGTATGATATTTGCCTCAAACTGCTTACTCACCTCTTCTTTTATCTTTACACTAATGTCCGTTTTGAATTTCCACAGCTTTTGCTTCACTGGCCGGCATTCGAGGTAGATAAGCAACTTGTGTACCACCAAATCAGTGCTAAGTCAGGGCATGTCATCATAGGACCAGGCAAAAATGTCCTTAAACTCATGTAACAACCTTATCAATTCTTCCTTGAGGGGTGTTTCCAAATGAACACTAATCTTTGTTTCCCGGACATTGTCTTCACTCCCCAAATTGATAGATTCTGTATTACTCAAATTTAGTTTGGGCTTTTCCTCATATTGTTTCATGTCCTTACTTATTTCCTCCAGGACTTCCTCATCCTCACATTCTATCTCACTATCCTCCTCAATCTCTTGTATGGTAATGCGACTGTCAGAACTGGGTCGAGAATCCTTCACGCATGACATGGCATCCGAATCAACACATACAGAACTGTACAGAAGAAAAAATAAAGAAAATAAGGCAAAAAAATGAAGAAAAAGGAAAACTGCATTTCATTGATAAAAAGATGAACAAAGTTCGGGATACATTTTGATTTTTCTTTTCATGAGGGGGGTGGGAGAACTACAAAAAGTAACAATTATTTTTGGGAAAGCGATGATGAAATTTTCAGAGCTAACTACCAGGACTCCTTCCTGATAGGGAAAGTAGTGGCTTCCCAATTGTTCAGCATGATGCTAGATCCCACAAACTGCACATCCATTTTGCTAGTGCCTTCCCCCACCTCAACCATATTCACATCCCCAAATATCTTCTCAGACCTCAGAAGCTCTTCATCAGGTCGGGTCTCGATGTACCTTGACACAGCAGATGTCCGATATTTAGCACCAGGCTTGGTGAAGGTGTCGGATAGTTTGGGTATAGGCTTAGGCAGGGTCCAGTTCTATTTGGCTTTGGAGGCTCTTTGGATATCGGCATAGATGGGTTTGAACCCTAAGCCGAAAATTCCTTTGTTTTCTGGCAATTGAATCGGTTGGGTAACTCCTTGCAAAGCTTTGCCTAGCCCTTTTCCTGGCGCGAACCCGTTTTTAAGCATCTCCTTGGCCACCATCACAGCAGTAGGTGCTACCATAGGGATCGACAGTTTTTCCCCTTCAGCAATTTTGTTTACTGCTATGGTATCAGTCACCTGGTAGACCCAAGGTCCCCTATCTCCGTCAGCACCATCAAACGGCATCATAACACTGCAGGTATTTTCTTCTCCATGCACCACAATTTCTTGCTGCTCCCATTCGAATTTGACCATCTGGTGTAAAGATGACGGCACTGCTTTGGCCGCATGGATCCATGGTCGTCCTAACAATAAATTATAGGACACAACAATATCCAACACATGAAATTCCATAGAAAAATCCACCGGCCCAATGGTCACTTCCAAGACAATATCTCCCAATGTATTCTTACCTCCACCATCAAATCCTCTCACATTGATACTATTCCTCCGAATTCTATCCCGACTGACATTCAGCTTCTCCAAAGTTGACAGCGGGCAAATATTTGCGCTTGAACCATTATCTATCAATACTCTAGTCACCACCGACTCCTCGCTCTTCACCGTAAGATAAAGTGCCCTATTATGCTCGGTTCCCTCAACAGGCAATTCATTATCTGAGAACGTAATCCTATTAGACTCAAAGATCTTATTGGTAACCTTTTCAAGGTGACAGACTGAGATCTTCTCTGGAACATGAGCCTCGTTCAGTATCTTCATCAGAGCCCTCATTTGTTCTTCCGAATGTATTAACAACAAGAGCAAAGAGATTTGCGCAGGGGTTTTCCTCAGCTGCTCGACTACAGAGTAATCCTGTGACTTTATCTTTTTGAGGAATTCCTCCACCTCTTCTTCTGACACCGGCTTCTTCAACTGGTTCTCTTTCACTGTTTTCATTCTTCTTAACTCTTCTGGGGCAAAACACCTCCCAAACCAAGTCAGACCTTGAGTTTCATTGATTTCCCCAGATACCTCTTTCCCTTTATAGATCACTGCTACCTTGTTGTAATTCCAAGGTACAGTCTTCGTGTTCACTACCGGCATCTGTACCACCTGTCTTATGATTACTGGTTCCACATTTGCGCCTTTCACTGTTAATATCGGCTTCACGCCTAGTACTACAACCTTCAAATCCTCCACCACTACTGGCCTTTTTACTGTTTCCACAACAATCACTTTTTCTTTCTCGGCTTCCTTTTCTATTCTGCTACTGGCTTTAATCATCATAACAGACTGAGATGGCTTCCGACTGCTCTCATCGTGCGCCAATTCTATTATATGCGTTTCATGGTGAGCTGGCAGTGGGTTCTGCGTGATGTTTGGAGCTTCCGGAGCTTGCACTTCAATTCTCCGACTATCAATAAGATCCTGGATAGCATTCTTCAGATGCCAACACTTTTCAGTATCATGTCCTGGTCCTCCTAAACAATACTCACACCTGACCGATTGATCAAGGTTTTTCGGAGGTGGGTTTGGCAGTTTAGACTCAATCGGGCTCAACATCCCCAATTCTTTTAATCTGTGATAGAGGCTGGTATATGACTCCCCCAACGGGGTGAATGTTTTCTTTGCCTTATTCCTCCATTCTGGGTCAGGCTTGGGTCTATTTGGGTTTCTGCAGGTTCTAGGAGCAGGGTATGTGTTTTGTGTGTGGTAGACATTATGTGGGGCTTGGGCTCTCCACACATGAGGCGGTGGTGGTGAGTAGGTTTGGGCTTGTGGGTGGTGATAATGCGGGGTAGTTGGTGGGTAATATGGTGGTGGCGGGCTATATGTGGTTGGTGCATTGTATGGGATTGGTGGGCTATATGTGGTTAGCGGGTTGTTTGGAATTGACGGGTTTGGTGGGTATGGACGGTATGGTCTTGGTGGTTGTTGGTGTTGGTTACGGTTCCAAGGCCTGCTTTCCATAGTTGCTACTTCTTCTTTTTTCTTCTTTCCAATTGCTCCTCCGTGCCCAGTCTGTATTGCTTGATTCGTGGCCTTAATTGCCGAAAAACTCATGATCTTGTTTGTTTTTAAACCTTCCTCAACAAATCTCCCCATCTTCACAACTTTATTGAAACTTTTTCCAATTGCTGACACTAAATGACCATAATAAGTATGCTCCAAAGCCTGTAGGAAACAATCTACCATCTCTCCTTCCTTCATCGGTGGGTCTACTCTTGCTGCGTGTTCCCTCCACCTGAAACCGAACTCCCTGAAGCTTTCTCCTGGCTTTTTCTCCATGTTCGTAAGGGATAATCTATCTGGTATGATTTCCAGATTGTATTGGAAATGGTTCGCGAAGGCTTGCGCGAGATCGTCCCAAACGAACCACCTTGTATGATCCTGTCGAGTATACCACTCCAAAGTAAAACCGCTTAAACTCTGGCTAAAATACGCCATCACCAACTCATCCCTTCCTCCTGCACCTCTCATTTTACTGCAATAACCTCTGAGGTGGGCCACTGATGAGTTGGTATTTTACCATCTCATCTTATCTTTAAATCTATACTTTTGCTATGTTTGAGCAATAAAATCATGTATTTAATGCCATTTACTTCTATTTTACAGGTTGTATGTGATTTAGAAGTAATAGTGAAGAAATCAAGTGAAAACCAGTCAAAAAGAAGCTAAAATGGGAAAATAAAGTCTGCCCAGTTTTTACTCAATGCGATCGCAATGAATGAATGCGATCGCATAGGCCAAGATACTTAATGCTATGCGAACGCATTAACTATGCGATCACATAGTGTAAATGTGGACTGGTCAATTGCTGGTCATCTACTCTATGCGAATGCAATGCTATATATGCGATCGCATAGTTTAAGATATTGTACCTATGCGATCGCATAGGCCTTTTGTGCGATCGCATAGTGTATTATTTGGGCCAGTTCTGGGCAATTTCAACATTTCACATATTTTTCATCCCAAATCAGTTTTATACTCGTCCCAGCAGACTTGGGAGGAATCTTTGGCATCTTGAACATATTTTTGGCTTAGAGAGAACAAGTTTGAAGGCTAGGGTTTTGTACACACACTTGGGTCTTGAAGATTAAAGCTTGTGGTTAAGAATTTCTTACCCTTTTATGTTTATTTCTTCATTTCCTTGCTTTGTATTGTATATCTAAGTGTGTAGTATTTATTTCCAACACTTGAATCTTGTTTATGGGAATATTCATATTTAAAGTGTGGATTAAATACCTTGTTGTGCTTATGTATTGAATGATTTTTGTATATTTATGAATTGAGTTATTGTTACTTTAATTATTCTTGTCCTTTAATGTTTCCAAAGAGATTAGCTAACTCTAGGACTCGCCCATTTACTTTGAATCAATTTTGGGAAAGATAATTCGGAGTTGGGATAGATTAATTAACAAGAACTTGAGGCATTAACCCTCACTTTATAGATTCAACCTAGGGATAGGATTGACTACTTGTAGCCTATCGGGTGCGCTTAATCTTCTAATTGTGATTAGGGATAATTCAATTAGGAAATCTTGTTAGTCTTCGGAAGAAGCTAATTAAGAATTATTATCCGTGGCTAATTAGCATAAACTCACTCATATTTGTAAAATCGTGAAATACATTGGATCGTTACTTGAGTGTAATTCCCGATGCATTCATACTTGTAGCCATTGATCATTTTAATTTGCTTTCTAGGTTAGTTTACATTTTTGCATTTAGATATAAACATTTTCCAAAACCCAAAATCTTAAGTGTTTGGCTTAGCGCGACTAGCGATAATTTTCTTGCATTCCTAATCGCCTACATATTGTTCTCTGTGGGATTCGACCCTGACTCATAGTTGGGTAAATATATTGCATAGGACCGTGCCTATTGATTTTTAGCGGTGGAAATGGACGTTATCAAAAATGGCGCCGTTTTCGGGGAACAATTTGGCGTAATTTAGGTTGTTTGAGAAGTAAGAAAAAGTGCTTTGGTCCAAACGTATGAATATTTGTGTAATTATTTTTCTTACCTTGGGTCTATTTTTAGTGTTTAGTTCTTGTTTATTTTCTTAAATTTTGAAAAATGGCATCATATAATGAAAATGGGTCGGATGGTAGTTGTTCATATTTTGATGATCCTTGTCCTTATTGTGGAGGACCACACTCATGGCAAAATTGTTTAAATTCTCCCGGGGGTGGATTGTGCGCATAATTCCAAACCCATGAGTGGAGTATTTGTGATAAGTGTGGTTTCCAAAATGGTCATTGGGATGATTGTGCTTATTTGTTATTCCCTTACCCAAGCCCCTACTATGATGGTTCTATTTGTTTTGATGAGAATTATAGGGTTATGGAGGTTGAAGAATTTGAGCATGGTCAAAATGGAGAATTCAAGCTCATGTTGGAGTGTTTACTTGAAGAAGGAAACAAGGAAGAAAATGCCTTGGAACATTTTTTGGAGACTAGTCTCCAAAATGGTTTAGCACTGGAAAGGTTACACTCACAAATGGATGAAATGATCAAAGCCTCGGAAGTAAGTGAAAACCAAGAATCCTTCATGGATGTTGAAAATGAAAATCCTTCCTTGGCAATTGATCAAAACCAAGAAGAATTCTCTAATGCCCAAAATGAGAAAACAATGCTCATGTTGGAGATCATTCTTGAAAATGAGGAGAAGCGCAACTTTGCACTCAAGGACTTGAAACAATGCATAAATTACAATGGTGAACACATCCGCACTTTGGAAGATCAAATGCAAATTTTGTTTGAGGCTCACTATGCCCAACAAATTTCGTGTGCGGATGAAAGCCAAGAAGAGTCCAATTCCGAGGAAGAGAGTGAGCTTTACTTTGAGGAGTCAAGAATTGAACATCCGCCGACCAACTCAATGAGTATTGTTGATGCCAGCAAAAACATGGAATTTGAGTCAACCGGTGTAAATGCTAAAGTGGTTGTTGTTGACTCTAATCCGGGGGAAAAAGAGGATGTCAACATAGAAGAATTGCAAAGTGTGGGCTTAAAGTCACATTCCAAGCATTTTTTAACCTTGGAATTGTGTGGTGACACGGGAGTTGAACCACATGAATCAATGAAGGAATGCGAGGAGGAACAACTTTGGCCATACATTTTACAGTTTGAGGAGGCAAAAAATCAAAACGACATTCCTCACTTGAAAGCCAAGAAGTGCAAAATGAAAATTTCAAGCATTGGCTCGAATATCCAATTACCACCCCCCATCGCTCGTGGTCATAAGCTTAATTCCAAGCTAGTGGCCCAATTCATATCATCCAAGTGGCGAGAAAAGTGGTAATATTTTTTGCATCGTGCCACGACGTTAAATGTGGCGCTTGGTGGGAGGCAACCCATCGTGTTACAAAATTTTTGTCATTTTTTGAAATTTCCTTTTTAGAATAGCTTAGAATATTATGTTGAACTAATTTGCCAAGTTTGAGAATTTTTGGAGTTGATTTGAGCAGGTCGGGATGACCCGTATGGCAAAAACCAGTAGCTGGTGAAAAATTGCAGTGCAGCAGACTGTTGCACTATGCGATAGCATTAGTGCTACGTGATCGCATAGTTGTAGTTCATAACTATGCGATCGCAAAGTTTGACAAGTCAATTGCCAGGGCACACGATTTTACACTATGCGATCACAACACTGCCATGCGTCGCATAGTGTCAGGTATGACTTTAACTCCCAAAATCTGTAAAAAACGGAACAATTCCCCCCTTTTTCAAAGTATAACAGGCTCCTCATGCCTAACCTCCCAAATAATTTAAAAAGTGCCAAAACTCTTCAAGAATCTTGCAAATTTTTCATCTCAATCCTCAAGGTATGTGATTTCTTCGCTCTCATATTAAATCTTTAATCTTCTTCTTGGTGTCATTTGTGAAATAGAAGAACACCCAAGGTTAGTTGGTCATTATTGCTTACAAAATTTAAGTGTTAAGTTGCAAATGAATACTTAAAATTGTTGTTTGTTTGCTGGGTGAGTTTGGTTGAGAGTGAGTGATCCTTTTGAACAAAAATTTGGTTGAAATCTGTGGCTTCAGTGTCTGAAATTGAGCACACAAAATTGGGCTCACAACATGCTTGTGAAAATGTCCAAAAGAACAAAATCTGGGCAGAACTGAACAAATCCTATGCGATCGCATTGACTATTCTGCGATCGCATAGGCCAAAAAAAAAATACACTGACAAAAATTTGCACTATACGACCGCAACAATAGTATGCAATCGCATAGCTCTATCAAAAGGGACTTTGAAATTGCTCTATGCGATCGCAACAGCGCAATGCGATCGCATAGATTTAAGCCCAGCAGTGCCAAAGCAGTAGCTTCGCAGAATTTTGCCCGAATGCTTTCTGTTCTTTTTCTTTGGCCTAAATGCATTATTATACAGTGTATAAAGTACTTGTTCATGCGTTTAACAATTGGTTACTATTTGTAGGTACTTTGTGCACAAAATGGCCTCGAAAAATGTTGAAAATGTTCAAGAATATGCCCTCCCAGCTCCTGAGGAAGAATATTTTGATGCGACAAGATTCTTGGCAGCTGACTGTGAAAGGAATTATGACAAGCTCATGTCAAAGAGCATTTTCAAAGAACGAGGCATTCGCTTGGACACTGTCGAAGACAAAATGCCGGATTTCTTCAACAGATTGACTGACAGTGGATGGATATGATTTGCTCCTGAACCAGTGAAGGCGAACTACACAATAGTTTGTGAATTTTATGCGAATACCATGCGGACAAACTTCCAGGGGGAGGTATTCACTATTGTTAGAAGCAAGCGGGTCAACTTTGGCCCCGAGGTGATTAATGCACACTATGGGCTTCCAAATGTTGATGACGAGGTATACCGAGCTGTAGGAAGAGAGAAAGGAGCAGAATGGTTGATAGAAAAGCTTCATGGTGGGGTGATGCCGACTTGGGCAAGAGTGCACAAAGGGGTTGATTCACATGACTTCATTTGGGAAGCCAAGACTTGGCTATCCCTTATATGTGCCAGGGTTGTGCCAGCTCGAAATGAAACTGAAGTGACCCTTGAGAAGGCATGGATGATTGCTGCCATTATGGATGGCTTGCCCGTAAACGTAGGCCAGCACATTGTGAATGAGATAGGGGAAGCTTGCAACGGAAGGACTAGAAGCTTATTCTTCCCTTCACTGATCACTCACCTGTGCTATGCTATTGAGGTGCCTACAGACCCAAATGATGTTGAGAAAGACCCTGCCATAGCAATTTATCCATTGCTTCACCGGGGGGCATCTAGCAAGAAGAAGAAGAGAAGGATTGATGTACTATCTCCTTCGTTTGGGCAGTTTGACGGTTCAGCCGAGGGATCCGAAAGCGATCCCACAGCTACAGAAAGATTTCATGACCCCATGGGACCACTCCAGTCAGGCCCTCACACCATGCGTCACATCTCCCAGCAGATATATGGTGTTGACACCCACATTCGACAGCTTGTTGCAGGTCTCCCCTCAGGTCCATCTGGTGAAGGCACTTCGACTAGGTCTGGCTCATCGTGCAAACAGCCACCTACCTTGGATGATGTAGTGAAAGAGCAAAAAGGCATCAAGACTAGGTTAGAAGACTTGAGTAGGAGACAAGGAAAGATTGAAAGGCGACAGGTGAAATTCAAGGAACATGAAAAGAAGAAGAGCAAGTTGCTGTCGCGGATGATGCACAAGCTGAGTTCACTTTGTGGCTCACAAGATTCCGACGATGATGATGAGGAGGACATGGAGCTCAACTTTCCCACTACCTCTGGCTCCGAGTGACGCAGTATTCAGGGAGCACTTTTCACCATTTTTATTTATCATTTTTTGTCGCATTAGGGACAATGCAATATCTTTGGTTGGAGGTGGCGCATTGTATAATTGTTGTTTTAGCAGATTGGTATAGTAGTTATTTTCATGGTGTTTGTAGTATATTTTCTTGTCATGTGTTATATTAGTTTGTTTAGTTACGTTATTTTTATTAGCTTCTTAATAATTTATTTTATATAGTATGTTATATGATAGTGGCTATATCCTTGGTTTTCTTTATACCACGGTTCTTTTTCAAAGGATGCCAATTTTCTTCTTGAACCGGGTAAATTTTTGTTGACTTTTCCCGATGATGGATAGATTGACAACTTTCTTAAGGGAATTAGTCTTGTAATTAGGAGTAGCTTTAGTTAAAATTAGAAAAATAAATGGTTTGGAGTTAGGATTTGTGTTTGATTGGTACCAAAATACTTAAACCTCGGCATATGAAGTTGTGGTTGTTGGAAAACAAAAATGATTGAAGTAAAGATGTCATGACTTTTAGACTCAACTTTTGGCTCTTTAATTCACTAAATAACTTCCTTTATGCTATATTTGACCTGTTTGAGTCATTTGTTTTAATTGGATTTTGGATTTGTATTCCACTTGAGTTTTCATGTGCCATGTGTGGTGAGATTTATTTATGAATTCTTTTGTATTACTTGTGGTCTAGAACTTGCCCGGAATGTGCTTCAAGGCGAAATCATAGACTAACTTGGTTTGAAAAATGATATTAGGCCTTCCTTGGACAGCTAGCGTGCCTTAAAAATTCCTACCCTTAAAGATTTGCCCTAGTCAACCCATTTTGAGCCTTTAACCTTATCCTTTCACAACCGTATTACAAGCTTTAACCCTTTGTTCTTAATTAATCTAGCTTTTGGCACCCTACCTCCCTAAGTACTTTGGAAGTATAAGCATAGGCTAAAAGCCTAAGTTTGGGGGTGAAGGTTGGAAATTGTGATATGTAAGTTGCTTGAAAATGGTGGAAGGTAAAAAAAATGAAAAGAAAAGAAAATTTTTTATATATGAATAATGTGATAAGAAATTGTGAAAAAGGGAAGACTAGGTGTGAAATGAAAAAGCAAAGAAAGGATGGAAAATACTTTTGAAGGAAGGAGGCTTTAATTGTAAATATTGTAGTGCTTTGGGAGGTTTTGAGTCACTTTAACCGAAAATTTGCCTTACCTTAACCAAAAGCCTAAACTACAACCCTTAAGTCCTAATTGATTTTGAACCAAGTTGTCTATATTAGTGGAGGAATACATGAAGGGCAAGCCTATGGTACTACTTGTATGCATTTGAACATCTTTTTGAGAGAGAGTGAATTCTTTCCATTTTATATCCCATTTTTGTTTGAAATTAAGATTCATGAGTGTGGTATTCTCTCTTAAATGTGAGGGCATATGAAATTTGGGTTGTGAATTTAATCCCATCTTCAATTGGAAAGAATGGCCAAAGAAAGTTGATTGTGATAGAGAGGCAAATTTTGAAGCTTTAAGTGTCATGACTTGGTTGTTACTTTGATTCGCATTAGTGGTTGAGCACTTGAAGTACGATGAAGCGTATGTGAAGTGCTTGATAATTCATATGCCTTGGAATAATTGTTGGTACCAATCGAAGTCATGCGTTTGAGCTTAAAGTAGACTTTCTTTTTGGCTTGGTGTTATGGAGATGCATTGTTGACTTAACCGCTTGTGAAGAGATTTTGTTGCCATTGTTGCTTGAGGACAAGCAATAGTTCAAGTTTGGGGGTGTGATGAGTTGGTATTTTACCATCTCATATTATCTTTAAATCAATACTTTTGCTATGTTTGAGCAATAAAATCGTGTATTTAATGCCATTTACTTCTATTTTACAGGTTGTATGTGATTTAGAAGTAATAGTGAAGAAATCAAGTGAAAATCAGTCAAAAAGAAGCTAAAATGGGAAAATGAAGTCTGCCCAGTTTTTACTCAATGCGATCGCAATGAATGAATGCGTTCGCATAGGCCAAGATACTTAATGCTATGCGAACGCATTGTACACTATGCGATCGCATAGTGTAAATGTGGACTGATCAACTGCTGGTCATCTACTCTATGCGAATGCAATGCTATATATGTGATCGCATAGTTTAAGATATTGTACCTATTCGATCGCATAGGCCTTTTGTGCGATCGCATAGTGTATTATTTGGGCCAGTTCTGGGCAATTTCGACATTTCACATATTTTTCATCCCAAATCAGTTTTATACTCGTCCCAGCAGACTTGGGAGGAATCTTTGGCATCTTGAACATATTTTTGGCTTAGAGAGAACAAGTTTGAAGGCTAGGGTTTTGTACACACACTTGGGTCTTGAAGATTAAAGCTTGTGGTTAATGATTTCTTACCCATTTATGTTTATTTCTTCATTTCCTTGCTTTGTATTGTATATCTAAGTGTGTAGTATTTATTTCCAACACTTGAATCTTGTTTATGGGAATATTCATATTTAAAGTGTGGATTAAATACCTTGTCGTGCTTATGTATTGAATGATTTTTGTATATTTATGAATTGAGTTATTGTTACTTTAATTATTCTTGTCCTTTAATGTTTCCAAAGAGATTAGCTAACTCTAGGACTCGCCCATTTACTTTGAATCAATTTTGGGAAAGATAATTCGGAGTTGGGATAGATTAATTAACAAGAACTTGAGGCGTTAACCCTCACTTTATAGATTCAACCTAGGGATAGGATTGACTACTTGTAGCCTATCGGGTGCGCTTAATCTTCTAATTGTGATTAGGGATAATTCAATTAGGAAATCTTGTTAGTCTTCGGAAGAAGCTAATTAAGAATTATTATCCGTGGCTAATTAGCATAAACTCACTCATATTTGTAAAATCGTGAAATACATTGGATCGTTACTTGAGTGTAATTCCCGATGCATTCATACTTGTAGCCATTGAACATTTTAATTTGCTTTCTAGGTTAGTTTGCATTTTTGCATTTAGATATAAACATTTTCCAAAACCCAAAATCTTAAGTGTTTGGCTTAGCGCGACTAGCGATAATTTTCTTGCATTCCTAATCGCCTACATATTGTTGTCTGTGGGATTCGACCCCGACTCGTAGTTGGGTAAATATATTGCATAGGACTGTGCCTATTGCTTTTTAGCGGTGGAAATGGACGTTATCAGCCACCGGGTCTCCATGTCCGCTATACATATCAAACTTTGGCAACTTAAATCCAGCAGGAAGTTGCACTTCAGGGAACAGACACAAATCCTTGTATGCCACCCTCACTTGCCCTCCCAATCCTTGCATATTGTGAAAGGCATTTTCCAAACTTTTCACCTTCCTAGCCATCTCCTCTTGCCCCGCATTTCTAGCAAGTTTCTCTTCGCTCATCTCCATCAGCGGAGTGTGGGATTCGTGCTGTCGGAAAGTTGGTTCGAGTGGGTAGTAATGAGGATCCTGTATGTGGAACACTGGTTCACTAGATGATTTGTGCAGGGTGGCAGGTGGAGGTGCCACATACACTGGAGCAACTTGGGGTGGATGGGATGGTACTTGTTTTGTTGGAGGCGGTGGTACTTGGGAAGTGGAAGCATAATAGTGATGGTAATCAGGGTATGTAGCTGGTGCATTCAATGTGGGTGGTTTAGGATTGGGGTTAGCTGGAGGGATGTATGTGGGATTGGCAGGGTAAGTTGGCAGGGGTTGACCTCTAGACCAAGCCTGATACATTTCGGCCATCTGCTGTTTTAATTTGTACATCTCTTCCTTCATCCCCGCTACGTCCACAATTTCTTCCTATTGTGCGGGATCCATGATAGTTGCCTCAATTTCTTGCGACACAGCTTTTGTCATTTTCTTATATCTCGTGTTGTAAGGGTGAGTAGCCAGAATGCCAGTTGCCACAAAAATTCTAGAGCTCACAAACATCAACACCCATTAGTTGTTAGCGCATAGACAGATAAAATGCAACGACTTTAAAATAAACACATTTTTCTCGAGTCGTCATGCATCATCCCGGCCTTTACTTATCAATCAACTCTCTTTTTCTCTTTTTTTTTTCTCATTTTTCTCTTTTTTTTTTATTTTCATTTCATAATTGCGTTCCTATTTATTTGCCTATCGTAATTAAAAGAGATTACATAAAGCAAAATGATTGACAACAACACTTGATTTTCATTGATAGTTCAAAATCATTGGTTTACAAGATGATGTTGTAATGCTAATGCAAAGAAATAAAAAAAAATAAGATGCATGCCGTATGAATACATTAATGCTCCTAGTGCCTGCGAGACATCGTTCGGTCTTGCCGCGGGCCTATATGCTAATCCCCTTTGGAGCCTATCCAGGTCAGACATGACTTGTTGCACAAAGAACTACACCGCTGATGCAAAGGTTCCTCGGGACATATCTTCACACAGTTGACTCTTCCGGGTTATGTATTGAGCAATGCGAACAATCTTCTCTCGAATGACCCCTTTTTCTTGAAGCAATCGGCTTATCTGTTCAGTGCGAGCATCCAAGGTATGTTGGTTATCTTTCTATATTTGATGTAGCTCCAACTCTACTCGAGCCATAGTTGTGTAACAATGCTCTCTCTCTTCTTCGAGATCCTTGATAATCTTGTTACTTTTGACCGTGGCTGAAACCATTTTCTTTCTTAACCGAGCTACCTCAAATCCGTGTTTATCTTGTAATTGCTGAACCAACTTGGCCCTTTCCTCATCATCTCTGGTTATTTGCTTCCGAGTCCTGACTAATTCCTTTTCGGCCTTGTCCAAGTCAAAGCTGTAGTCATTCACTTTGCGCCGGAGAGTCTCAATCAATTTCTCATCCCGGGCTAAGCGAACGGGGGTCTCGGACGCAATTTTCATTTGAGCAACCTGAGCCTTTAACATGTCGTTCTCTTTCTTCAGCTGCTTCTTCTCTCCTTCATCAGATGCTGCCTGTAAACCACTTTTAAATTGGAGATTTCTCAATTGTTCCTCCAAGAAGCTGATTTTGGCCTTGTATTCTCTTTCTTTGGCCGCCCAATTCTAATTTTCCTTAGACTACTCTACCAAATCTTGCAGGTGAGGTCTTTTCGAAAGCCGTTCATGCTCAACACCCCGCCGATACCATGTGAAATATCCAGATGATACTTCTCCCCGAGCTCTATTTTTCACACAAGTATCCACTTTCAGGTTTTTGCACTCATTCCAAATTTGGCGGATCTTTGCTTCCGGGAATTGCCCATCCGGACCAATTTCTATAGCTTGCGAACTGAGGTCCCCATCTCTCGGAATAACTTGACATCTACCCAGCTGTCGCGGGGCCCTGTCTGGGGCGTAAGGTTGGATGCTTTTCAAGCCCATGATAAAAAATGGTGACCCTTCCGTCGGCACATATATTACCTCGTCAAGAGGTAGCCAATCATATGTTCAATCGATCTGGCCATCAGTCAATGATCGAAGATGCGAAATCCAATGCTTTACTCCCTCTCGCAGCTTGACTTCTTTTGTTCTCGTACAGAATTCTTCCAGACATGTTCGCCCAGTCGGACCATAACTTGAGAACGAAGGATGATGGCATAGATGTTCAATCAACCAAATCTGTAAAATCAAATTGCACCCTTCAAAGAAGTTGGCTCCGGCTTTGCATGCGGTCAGAGCACGGTAGATGTCAGCTACAATCATTGGAGCTAGAGTACAATTGTCTTGTACTATCAATGTGCTTGCTACCCCGGCAACCTTTATGCTGATGTGCCCATCTTTTCTCGGAAATATGACAATTCCGAGAAATGCCACTAGGAAAGCAAACCTTCGATGCTCCTCACATTTTGCTCGGTTGGACTTGCTGTATAACTTGTTCGTGGAGTCGTTGAAACCCCCGATGTGTCCGTACCTACTATAGATGAAGTTCAAGGAGCAAAACTCGTTGGCTAAATCTTCGTTGTGGACATTCCTGACACTTTCAGAGAATCCAGAAAATGATGCACCGTTACCGCTCTTGGAGATACCGGGTATTTTCCTTTTAAGGGGACCTCATTCTTCCCTATATAGAAAGCAATTTCCTCCAGAGTAGGAGTGAGTTCAAAATCCGGGAAATGTAATACATTGTGTGCCGAGTCCCAATATGTGACCAGTGCTCTAATCACGTCACCTCGGGGAATTATGTCCAATAATCCCGTAAGATCTTTCAAGTAACCCTTGACCCAGTCCTGATTTTCCGTTCCCATGTCTTGCCACCACAGTTTCAGCTCCAAAGGGATTTTATTCAATAAGGAGAAATGTTCATTCAACATTGTGCTCGTCCTGCAGATTTATTAAGGCGATTTTATTTAGAAAAGAGGAAAATCTTTTTCAATGCAAATTTTCATTTTTGAAAGAATCATGGCTCTCGTAGTGGCCATTTTTGCCAAAACAGCCTTCCAGCGTCCTTACAGAACATTCGGCTGTTTCCAAAAATAGCAATCACTTCGATTATTTGAAAAGAAAAAATCTTTTTGGTCTTTTTCTAAAAGTGTGGTTGGACCCGTTTAAGGATTCCCTACGTATCCCACCTAATGGCGAGAATCAAACCTGCGTAGTTCGGTCAGATTAATTGACCACTTATTTCAACAACAAAACCATTTTTTTTCGGATTTTCCGGATACCCAATTTCACTAATTCTCATTTCTCTCTCTTTGTTTTTTTTTTTCAACAATTTTTCTATCTCGGGATTTTCGCCGGTCCGCATAACGATCAAGGACAATAATAATGCAACACATAATATGCTCGGTCTTTTTCAAATACCGGGTCACCTGTCCTGGACGGACCCAACCCCTGTATTGAGTCCCCTAAGTCAGATATGATGCAAATAATCGTCCTAGACCTATGTTCAAAATCTTACGGTTTCATAGAGTGCTAGACCGTGTACCCGAGCAGACAACTCCAATCGAGGAGGGGGCTACGTACCGGTGACTCGCGGAGTCAATCGGCTTTGTAACTTATCCGGCCTCTATTTTCTTAATTTTTGGTGACTTTAACAGAAAGGGGAGTCTCAACCGGTAAGCACATCCCCGGGGGTGAAGAAGAGAAGGGTTTTCGGCACAATTTTTATATACAATCCACATAATATCAAAGCGATAAAGCACATAGTATGTTGTTCAAATCATATAATGAAGTCAAGCAATATCACGAACGGCAATTCTAAGGAGCTCGAGTTCTTAAACCCTGAAACTAAAGTTCGGGGTTGGGGTCCCCAGCAGAGTCGCCAGAGCTGTCACACCTCCCTTTTTACTACCCCACACGTGAATAAGCATATAAATACGCTTTTGTAGGGTATACCTCTATGTTCAAATACCCGAGACAGATATAATAGCATAGAGGAAGGAGTTTTTCCACTTTAAGGACAATCGGTTCGGGATTTTATTATAATTAATGAGAGTCTCCACTTGAGATAATAATGGTGTCCCAAGTCACCGGTTAATCCCGAATCCGAGGAAATTGACTCTTTCAAAAATGTCTGCGAAACAAAGATCTGGTTAAGGAACTCTGTTAACCCGGGAGAATGTGTTAGGCATTCCCGGGTTTTGTGGTTTTAGCACGGTCGCTCAATTGTCGTTCTCGACTCTTGTTTGACCCATTATAGATTTTAACAAAATATATGTGCTTTTGCCTTTAATATTTTTACGGAATTTACGACATCGCGAAAACACGCCTCGAGTCACACCGCAACCAATACGCCTGTGACTTTCGGTATATTTCAGCTTTGTCGAGATTTAGATTTGAGTCGCACCAAGTGCACACTCGTTCAAAGGAAAATACATTAAATCGTGCCCTAAGTAGTCTATCGGCTTTTAGTTGTTTTGGGTAGATTATGGAATTAGCTAGTAGTCTTCCCGAGTCTAATTATGTTATATCATTACTAAGGGGGCCCCGTTGTTTGATATCGGGCGAGGCTCGTCCCAAGTATTATTAAGATTCAGCACTAATATTTGGCTATATTTTTCTATATCTGTTTTTTCCTTATCCGATTCCTAATACTAAGCATTCCAGGCTCGTATTATTGTCACAGCTCTTATTTTGGGCCTAAGCTTCTGTATTTAAACTTAAACAGATATTAGACCTGCCCAGACCTCAAAGGCCCAGGCCGTCTTCAGGCCTACATTAGACAATCCAATTGGCTTCGCACAAAGGTTCAGGCCCATAACACATGTTGGGCCCAAACTAAATAACAATATTAACAATTGAAGTAAATGAACAAAAAGACACATCAGAAATAAAAATGCACTTTTATTTATTCAGTAAAGGGAAATCGGTACACAAAATAGTAGTCTTAAGTCAATGGTCTATGTACATGAAAACTCAACCAATTGTCATCACTATGTGCTCATAACTAAGAATCTATACTAATGTCTAATTACTTATTAGTTCGAAGACCTAAAATCACCACTTAACTGTTTACGAGATTTTGATCAGATCAGAATGATTCAATAGACTATCTACTATATTCAGAAAGGTTGAAAGAGCTATTCAAATGTATACTTAACTACAACATTGTATTCGTTACGTGTTATGCCTTTTCTCATTACCAATTCCTCCTAATTACCCTGCTGCAATATCTTATTATTCCCTTTGTTAAAACTTACACATGTCTGAGCCTTATTTTACAAGTAGTCTAATCACACGACCATGGTTCAAACAATTTAAACAACCATTAATGGAACTTAAATACTTTAATCTAACGGCTCAAAAACTTATCATAATTAAACTACTGATTTCGCTTCAGCTTAGCTCATTAGTAGATTATTAACTCAATTATAAATTATTCACTCTAATGTTATTTCCACTTCGAGACTTGTCTGTGTTTAAGCACGAAACTGTTATCTAGGTGATTATGATTTATGAAACTTTTATGAAGAACCGCTAAATATCTGAAAAC
This sequence comes from Nicotiana noctiflora, assembly GCA_032618575.1. Classification (NCBI taxonomy): domain Eukaryota; kingdom Viridiplantae; phylum Streptophyta; class Magnoliopsida; order Solanales; family Solanaceae; genus Nicotiana; species Nicotiana noctiflora. Next base: position 245,918 of record JASVEL010013299.1, on the reverse strand, counting down.
TTATGATATGCTAACTTATGTTTTAAGGTTCTTACCTAATTAAGCTAAGTGACATACTACTACTACATTACTACCATCATATACTACTTATTACATTGTTTTTGTTTTTGTTTTTTAGCTACTACAGACTACTACAATTAATAAATCACGAACTTAAACTAACAACATTAAACTACAACTATACAATAGCATATAATCAAATCCGGATCTTCATTTCTATTTCAACAACTCGCCATTACAGCTTCAAATAAAAGAGTAAAGTACCTGAATCAACAAGAAAAATCCGATGAGTCTAGGGAAATCAAGCAGATAAGTAGCAGCAAGGAATCAGACAGCAATGCAACAGTGTGTGGTTGAATATCAGCAAACAAAGACCACAGCAAGAGTAAAAATGAACCCAGACAGACACTCGAGCAGAAAACCCAAAGGATCAGATTGAAATTATCAAATTCTCACTCGAAAAACCCCAGGAAACACTACTGCTATATTAGTATTTTTTTTTCTCTGAACTTTTCTTCTCAAAAGCCAGCCCCTATTTCACTCTTTTTGGGAGTATTTATAGGCATGGAGGGGCTGAAGACTTGGGGAGAAAGTATGGGATTAAATCCCACTTCTCCCCCTCTTAAAATTATTAAGTTTTCACTTAGGCCCCTCATTCTGTTAACAGAAACCCTTCCAGCATGTGCTGGAAGGTTCCAAAGATTCCTTTTATGGGGTTTTTACCAAAGTATCCTTAGGGGTTAAAGATTTTTATAGATTTCCCATTTTAGGGAGACCATTATACCCTTAAATATCTGCAAAATTGCAGAAATCAGGGATACAAATGACTCCCTTACCCTCTTATGTTTCAAACTATTCACTATTTTACCTATTTGGTTTCCAATTATGCCCCTAAGGACACTGCTGATTTACCCGACCTATCTAGGTCAGGTTTCAGCATTTTGGGGACTTATTTAACTAGTGGTCAGTCCTGCATTGGTATTTAAGGACTGGCCAGTTCTACTATTAGGGAACTATTTCAGTTTTAGCCTCTTTTAGTTCAGCTTCAGTTAATTAAGACCTCTTATTTCAATTTTAAACTAATTGTAGGACTAGCCTGCCTTATTATTATAACTAACCTATTTAAAGCTTAGCCAGTCTCAAGTTGAGACTTGGCTTGGGTAATTAAACCCAATTACTGAACATAGTTGGGCCCAAAGCCTTGCACGCCTGGCCACTTTAATGTTCAGGGCTCAAAAAGAGCCTGGGCAAGTCTGCATTTGCAGACTTAGCCAGTTCTGCACAACCAGCCCCTTTTGAGGTGGACTGGTGTGTTAGGACCTTATAGAGTTGGTCAACCTTTGCAAAGTTGACCACTCTTAGGTCAATTATTGCCTAATAACCTATTTTTGTTCATTTTAAGTTAATTAAACTAATTTGCAGGACTAGCCTGCTTAATTATTCTATTTAAGCTATTTGAAATTTGACCAGTCCTTAATTTGGACTTGGCTTTGCCACTTTAAGGCTCGAAACTGAACACAGGCCTGGTTAAGACCTTTGCAGGTCTAGCCATCTGTGTTTCCGGGCTCAAATGAGCCTTGGTGAGTCTGCATTTGTAGACTTAACCAATCTTTAGCACAACTAGCCCCTTTTTGAGGAGGGTCAGTGTGTTGGGACCTTATAGAGTTGGTCAACCTTTGCAAAGTTGACCACTCTTAGGTCAATTATTAAACTTATAGCCTATTTTGTTCATTTTCAGCTTTAACCTATTTAAAAACTAGCCATTTTCATGGAACCTAATACTAGCAGCTATAACCAATTCCCCTAAGGTTCAAACAGTTAATCAGACATTCACAAGAAACAAAAACTAGCAAAATTTAATCATTCTCAATATGCATTGTATACATGAACACATATGATCAAATAAACATGCATTAATCAACTCAAACTCAGAGGAAACAATTGATATGGTTGAATTTTAGTCAATTAACTCATTTCATCAGACTACATGTGATACAGTATGAATTCATGTCAATTCAGACCTAATTACTACCAATTCCAGTCATATGACAGTTTGAAAACTTCAAAAACCACCAAGGTTCATGGCATAGACATACATAGAAGCAAAAATTCTTACAAACAGTCAAGAAGAAAGATCAAACATGGATCACAAGAATCTTATGGATCTATGATATCAGTGAGACCAAGCCACTTTCCATACAAGACATGACAAACAAGACATGGAACAAAAGAATATAGAGAAGATAATGAAGAAAGAATCTTGAATCTATCATGCCATAAGACAGGAGAAAGATCATGGACATTAGAATGCATGTGAAAGACCTCTGAGGGTATTATTAAAGTAAAAGTCCTTAATTAGGCATGAAAGTCAAATTGCTAACCCTAGAATCATGCTAAGTAAAGAGAACAGGGAAAGCTGAATAGAACAAACTCAGATAAGAGACTAACAGTTGATCCTAATGCTATAGCTAAACATGAAAAGACCAGAAGAGAAGACTCATTCAAACCTTATTGAGAGCTAATAAAGAGGGGCTAATGCAGATTAAAAAAACATGTAAAAGAGATATTGAAGACCAACAGAATAGAAAGGCCTAATACTAACAGAGGACAAAGACAAAGACAAAAGAAAGATATCAGAACAGGAATCCAAACAGAGAAGCAAACAAACGAGATAGATATAGCAAACGACTAAACAACTAAACATGTGAAGAATCATAGTCATGCTTTTTGAACCTCAGAAACCACCAACCAAGAAGATAAAGAAGAAGAGATATATCTTTTAAAGCTAAGTAAACTACACATAATCGAAACCAAACAGAAAGAGATATAGAAAAGAACAAGTTCAGAAACACTAATACTAACAGATGTAGTTATATGATTTCGATTTAAAGAAAATAGAGAGATAGACTAAAACATGTGGGATGTAAGATGTGAAACAAGAGAAGATGAACAGAAAAGAAAAGAAACAGAAGATCAGCAAGAAAAATCCTAAACTAACATGCGAAAACAAGAATCAGAAAAGACATCTAGAAGCATGCAAAATAGAAAACAAAAAATCAAATAGAAACAACAAGACAAGAACAAACAAAATAATGAAAAGAAAGCAGATAAGGGATAGGGCACTTAGCTTGTAGGGCCTGTCCCCTGAGCTTCCCTTCTTCACTCTTTTTTTTTTACTCTCTCTCAGACTCTTTCAGACTTTTTCCTTGTTTTCTTTTCCTTTATTCCCATTTTTTTCATTTTTCTCTTCTGGTTTTTTTTTCTTGTAGACTCCAAGGTGAAGTCTTTTGGTGTTTTTGGGTTTGTGGGGGGTATTTGGAAGGGTAACGGCAAGATCTTTGGGAGTTTTGAGTTTGGAGTCGCCGGAGTTAGGTTTCCGGCGACACTTTTTGAGATATTCGAAGAGCTCTGGGGATATTCGAGGGAGGTGACTGGTGGGGTTAGATAGATCAGGTCAAGGGGGATCGATCGGCGTTGGTTTGGGACGGTGGTTCGTTGTTTGAGTGGTCACCGGTGGAGTTCTGGTGACCGGAGTTTCAGAAGAAAGGGGTCTGTTTTAGGGGGTTTGATGGAGAAGAAGAGAGAAGGGGTTAGAAGGGGCCGGCGACCACCGTGGAGGGTGGTAGCCACCATTGGCCGGCTAGGGTTTATTGGTTGAAGACGACGATGGAGACGAAGAGAGGAAAGGGAGAAGGGCGGCTAGGGTTTGCAGGTTAGAGAAATGGCTTGGTCTATTCAGACCAAAGCCTTAAATACTCGGGGCAACTAATGAGATCTGAGCCGTTCGTTTGATGAAGATCGACGGCTCTAAGGCGCGTCACATAAACGACGTCGTTTCGTTACAAACAAGACCCAGAATCTCTTCCGTCGGATCAATTCAATCTAACGGCTGAGATTAATCCAATTATTTCAATTACCTAATAAATCCGTCCCTTTTTTCTCAGCCGTTGGATCCATCAAGATGAACGGCTGAGATTGCCTTTCCTTCACGGATCAGACCTGGTCTTTGGGCCAATATATCTGGGCTTATACAATTCAATTCAACTTGGCCCAACTTTATTATACCACCTATTTTTTTGGTTTTCTGGTATTTTAATTATTTTTATGTATTTTCTTTTGTATTTTTTTTCTTTTCTTTTATGGAATATTATAAAAACCTAATTTTCTACTTACTCTAATTATTTAGTATTTTTGTTTTGCAATTTTCTACTATTTCTCTCTAATTTTTACTACTTAAACCATTTTTGCTAATTTCCTTCTCAAAACTAATCAAATTAAACAAATTAATTACCTAGCCTATTTTGTTTTTGATTTTTTTTAATTTCTAATTATTCAAACATACAAAGTGTAGCTAGTTTCAAACAAATCATGTAATCGCACTCAAAAACATATTTATTTTAATTTTGGAATGGTTTGCCCAGTGCAAAAATCACGTGCTCACAAGTACCATCCCGGCAAGAGAGTAACAACAGCCATAATAATATCCTGGCAAGGGAACAATAGCAACAACTACAATAAGGTCCCGGCAAGGGAACAATAACACAACCTTCACAACTCGGCAAGGGCTCAGTAATATAACACAGGAGATTACACATTAGTTCACAATATAAACCAACAACGACTCACGGTCATGCTAGACGCTGGTGTATAGATGCTCATCACCACACCTATACACCGCACTCGATCATTTAGCAATTAGCAAGTTATTATACTCTACTCCTATTCCCACAAGCTAGGATAGATCAAACACTTACCTCGACGGCTTATAGTCCACTTAATCCTCAAGAAATGCATTTCCTTTCGAATATGGCTCCAAATTAATCGTATATATACACACAATTTATTTAATATCATCAATTCTACTCAACAAATCAGCCTAATTGCCTAATTAAAGTGTTTTTAACATGCTGTCCAAAAATTGTAAAATTGACCCCGGGCCTGCTTGGTCAAAAAATTCTGAAAATTATACCAACGGATTTCTCGTCTCGCCACAAGTCCGTGCATATAAAGAACACCAAAATCGGAATCTATTTGACCCCTCAAATCGACCCCTAAAGGTCTCATAATTCCAGGCCCCAAAATACTATTTTTCTATGGTTTTCATGAATTAAAGAATGGGATTGTAGTTTATAATCACCCATAAATGAGTTTTGAATAATCAAATCACTTACCTCTATGATACCCACTGATTTTCTCTCTTAAAAATTGCCTCAAAATCTTCTTCCCGTTCAAAAATTGGAAGAAAACTCGACCTGCTCATTATAGGTATTATTCACGCATTTTGCTGCTCCCAATGGATTCCTTGTGAAATTATAATGAACTTAGGCTTTTGAATAACTCCATTTGACCTTATAATAAAGGAGATATGTGGTTTTAAGTTGCAAATAGGGCGGGTTTTTAATACGTCGTCAGAGGAAATTTCGTCATTAACCTGAAAATCTGGCAACCTTAGTAAAATGGCCATAAAATTCTCATACAATGTCCAAAATCTATCATTCTTTTTTCTACAGGTCCGTAATTACGATACAGATCTAATGTTTCATTCAAAATAGTAATCGGAGATCATTTGTTCAATATGATATCATTTACGCTTGAACAAACGATGTCGAAGCATAAGAAAAACGAGCACACCGCAACCCAAACCTATCTGAAACACGTCAAACAACGTCCATTTTCAACCAAATTTTACAGGAAGCGCTTAAACAATATATAAGACTTGTACCGGGTATCAGAACCAAAATACGAGCCCGATACCATGGTCTTTTCATTAATTTTTATTTTCCTTATTAATTTTAGAAAAAAAAGTTAACAGAAAAATTCTTTTAATCTGGTTTTAGACCTCGGATTCCGAATCAGGACACATGCCCGGGTCCCATATTTTTCTACGGACCTTCCGGGACAGTGCGATCTCGGGTCCGGGTCCGTTTATAAAAAATATTGACCAAAGTCAACTATAGTCATATTAATATCAAAATTCTTCAAAAAATTTTCAGAATTCACATATTTCTACATAAAAAATTTACGGCTACACTCTCGGACTGTGCACTCAAATCGAGGCAATATAAAATGATGTTTTCAAGGCCTCGAAAGCACGGAACAAATGAGGAAAATAGGCGATGACCCTTTGGGTCGTCACATCCTCCACCTCTAAAACAACTGTTCGTCCTCGAATGGACAAAAGAAAGAAGTACCTTAGTCGGGGAACAAATGTGGATAACGGCTCCGGAGGGGCTCTTTTAGCCCAACCGCAGTATAATTATTACATTTGTTGTGACGTGCAGCCCGACCCATACTCAATCATAACATACACTACGACATGCAGCCCGATCCATACTCAATCATAACAGTCACTACGACGTGTAGCCCGATCCGTACTCAATCATATCCTTCGCTGCGACGTGCAGCCCGATCCATACTTAGTCCATAGTATGCATATGAGTCACGTACTGATTCAATTAATTTCCCAGTTTCCAATTTGTTAAGAAGAATATACTTTCAATATTTAACTTTAGGAAAATGACTTAGCATTTCATAACGGTGATTAAGCATAGGACTAAGATCAGTGATTATACAGAGCATGCTATCACAATGATATTCATCCTCTAAGGATGCTACAGATCGGCACAAGGCCTCAGACATGGCAATAAGCCCAGATATAGTCAACAGAGAGTGCGTATCAATCGCTAATATAGAAACATTCTTGTTCGGGATGGACCAAGTCACAATCCCCAGTCATAAACAATCTCGTACCGACCATGGGATGCAAGTCACGCCCTTCATAGGCGACACCGGGAGCTTACCCACCCACCAACCATGATATTTACATCTCGGACCTTACGGTCTGCATGACTCTTCTGCCTAGACTGAGCCGAACGCGGCCTTTCGTAAATATTCCGTTCGGACTGACCGTCCATCTGAGGATGGAATAATGTACTCAACTGAACCTGGGTGCCTAATTCTTGCTGAACCGCTCTCCAGAAGCGCGAGGTAAACTACGTACCCCTATCAAAGATGATGGATACCAGCACCCCATGTAGGCAAACAATCTCTCGGATATAAATCTCGGCTATGCTCTCGAATAAATAAGAGACTACTACTAGAATGAAATCCTATCAACAATGCCTCAAATAGCATCACACTTCTTCTGAGTCAACGGAAGTCCAGTAATGAAATCCATTGTAATCTGCTCTCATCTCCACTGATGAAGCTCAATTCTCTGAAACACACTACCAGGCCTCTAATGTTTATATTTGACCTGCTGACAACTCAAACACCGCGCTACATCTGCCACAAATGCCTTTCTCATTCTACGCCACCAATAATGTTGTTGCAAATCCTGATACATCTTTGTTGCGCCTGTATGAATAGAATACCGGGAACTGTGAGCTTCCTCTAGAATCACTCTCGAAGTCCATCAACATTTGGCTCACAAATTCTCCCTTGCAATCTCAGAACTCCATCAGCATTTAAGGTGAACTTCTTAGAACTTCCTCGATGAACCGTGTCTTTAAGGACACATAAATAAGGATCATCAAATTCCCGCTTGCAGATACGCTCCAATAGAGAACAACGAGCAACCATGCAAGCCAACACTCTCTAGGCCTAGAAATATCTAATCTCACAAATCGGTTGGCTAAGGCCTGAACATCTAAGGCAAGGGGTCTCTGGCTGACCGGAATAAAAGCAAGACTACCCATGCTGGCAGACATTCTACTCAACACATAGGCCACTACATTAGCCTTACCTGGGTGATATAAGATAGTAACATCATAATCTTTCAACAAATCTAGCCATCACCTCTGCTTCACATTTAACTCCTTCTGCTTGAACAAGTACTGAAGACTCTTGTGATCCATGTATACCTCACACGCCACACCATACAAATAATACCTCAAAATTTTCAAGGCACAAACAACCGCTGCCAACTCTAAGTCATGAACCGGATAATTCTTCTCATGGATTTTCAATTTTCTCGAAGCATATGCAATAACCTTGCCATCCTGCATCAATACCGCTCCAAGCCCGGTATGGGAAGCATCACAATAGACTGTGTAAGGTCATGAACCCGTGGGCAAAATTAATGCTGGTGCCGTAGTCAGAGCTGTTTTGAGCTTCTGAAAGCTCGCCTCACATTCATCTGACCATGCAAACTGGATACCTTTCTGGGTCAATCTGGTCATCGGGGTTGTAATATATGAAAACCCCTCCACAAACCGCCAATAATACTCTGCTAATCCTAAGAAACTCCGGATCTTTGTTGCTGATGTTAGTCTAGGCCAGTCCTTGACTGCTTCCATCTTCCTTGGATCAGCCTGTATACCTTATGCCATCACAACATGACCTAGGAATGCAAATTTACTTAGCCAGAACTCATACTTTGGAAACATCTACATATAGCTGATTATTTTTCATAGTCTGGAGAGCCACTTTGAGATGTTGCGCATGCTCTTCCTGACTGCGGGAGCATGTCAATACGTTATCAATGGATACTATCACGAACAAGTCTAAATAAGGCATGAACACCTCATACGTATGCACATAACCATTCTGGCCATAAGAGTTGTCCCTAATTTACAACATTGCCAATTAATCGTGCGTTATAAAATTCTTATTCCAAAACACCCACTTTACTCACAGTGAGGTATGGAGACCTCATGATTACTTTTCCGAATTAATGAGTCATGCATATTTAGCCCCACCTAGGTGCTCATCTCAAAGGTTAAAACTCAACGGTTACAAAACATAAATGGCTAAATATGAATTGAAACTATACAAGAATTGTCAAATAATCCTAACAGGCACGACTCCCATTTAAAATATAATACAATTTTTTTTAATTTCAGAAAAGGAAAATTTAAAACATATAAAATTTTACCACCAGGACCTTGTCCTCATATGATATCCACCGTAGCTTGGAGCTCGGTTTAAAAATATTTTACATTATGCAAATATTTGAGGACCTCATCCTCAACTCTGAATCATAAGTACTTGCACATTGTGCCAGCCAAAAATTTACATTTCCTCTCTTTCTTCTTTTCGATAATTGTCCGTCAAAGAAACTCACGACATAAAATGAACCCTCATGCCGATATGGTATATAATTAACAGTTGAAATTAGTTATTCCATGAATTACATCAACTCCCATTTTAGTAAGTAATATAAAGTCACTTTTAGCCTCATAAATATTCTTAGTGACCAACACATAATAATAGAGATAGTTATCTCCATATAATTGCACACGTGAGTATTCTCATAAGTAGATTTGATGGTTGTGAAACTCACTCATGAGTGCAGCATGTTAAAAGGACTCGCCATAGAAATTATATTAACGGTTGGGTCTCCACCTATAGGATTCTCACCTTCACCTCTAACATCATGACCTCTACCTCTGGATGGTCATGTAATATAAGTATTGAATGCAATGGAGCACGTAGCTTGAGTGCTTTCCTAAAATTACATTTCTCCAAAATTCCACATTCACAACAATCCTTTGAGGCTCGGCTAACTTATTGCACATGACGATATATTCGAATACTGTCATGGTGACCCGGTACAACCGTTCAGATCGCATATACCATGTAGAGAATCTAGGAGGTAAACTCCTTTAGATCATTTCCTTAAAATAGAGTTGAGTAAGTAGTGTTGCATTGGACGGTTTGCCCTCTTTTGCTATGGTGTCTTAACACTGCTGAGCTACCCTATTTACTCATATACTCTTCGTTATTCTCTGGGGCGATTCTTACCCCTTACAGAGTACCAAACCTTAAATATGTATAGTTTGTTTGTGGGACATTTCAATACCATATAAAAATACATTCCAAGCCAAACTGACGTAATGCATGGCCATTCGGTCCATTTACTAACATTGGAGTTTCCCCTTTTGTCTGTAAGTCGGAGTCACAACATCCAATAATTCACAATATTTGTCCTTCGCAACATAAATAAATCAACCAGACGTCAAGGACTATTGAAAACCCACATGATTCATCAAGTGATCTCCTGATACATCTGCATCTTCCATTGGAACCATAACTGGTGTCTAAATACATTATCTTCCCACTACTTCTATTTGCCATTCGAAGCATAGTAGAATAAACCCCCTCGCTTTTGACTATTCCCACGTTCTGTAATACCTTATCACAGCGATCAAGCAGAACCCTGTAGGTTCTCAAAAGATGCACCGCTGAAGGTGGTAGCGAATATTTTGGTGAAACCTATCCGACCTCCGCAAAACTTCTGAAGGCGTAGTTGATCTATCACCAGCCTGTGCCATTGTTCGGCTGAAGAAGCGGTACGTGACTTCGCCATTCGTGGGAAGACAAGAGTAGAAATTCAATTTAACATTTGAAGAACGAATTCGCACGTTAGGAAAGAACAAAAGAGAGATTCTTCCTAACTCAATAGACTCTGACGATCAAGTACAGATGTCTCCGTACCTACCCCTCAGACTCTATTAAGTTTGTTCATGAGTTGTGAGACCTATGTAACCTAGTGCTCTGATACTAACTTTTCACAACTCGGATTCCCTACCATTGGGATCGTGATGGCACCTACTCATGGTAGCTAGGCAAGCACATTTACTCATTATCTTTCCACTACTAAAAACCATCATGTTATTAATTTAATAACATGAATAATAATAATAATAATAATAATAATAATAATAACATTAACTGCGGAAGTCTACTTGCATAAATTTGAATATAATTATGAAATACTCAACATAAATCCTCTACCCAAGATGTGGAGTCACTAACTCACGAACTACTAAAAATAACTACACATAATGGTCTGAAAGAAATATAACAACCGTCTGCCTCGAAACAATGAGACTACAATATAAATAAAAATATAGAAGAGACGTCAGGCTTGCGAACTCCTGCGAGCTACCTTAGTCTCGGTGGTATGAAAAATCCTACTACAAGACTACTGCTGCTGATGCTGCTCAAGACCTAGACCTGTGCAAAAATGCACAGCAATGTAGTATCAGCACAACTGACTCCATGTGCTGGTAAGTGCCTGGCCTATCCGGGTGAAGTAGTGACAAGCCTAGGACCAGACACTCACATAAACCTGTGCAGTTCTATATACATATGTACCACAAAATAACAGAAATACTAAGCAACACAAATAGCAAGGGAGGTAACATGCTATGGGGAGCACAATCGAATATGTATAATTAATCAGTAAGGTAAAAATAGAATGCAACAGACAGTTTTCACAAAACAAGAAAATTGAATAGTTGCACGGCATCACCCTTCGTGCTTTTACTCTCATCCTTACCAAATAATCAAATAAAAGTGCACGGCATCACCTTTCGTGCTTTTACTCTCATCCTCACCAAATAATCAAATAAAAGTTCACGGCATCACCCTTCGTGATTTTACTCTCATCCTTAACAAATAAGCAAATAAAAGTGCACGGCATAACCCTTCGTACTTTTACTCTCATCCTCACCAAATAAGCAAATAAAAGTGCATGGCATCACCCTTCGTCCTTTTACTCTCATCCTCACATTCATGGCACGGCATGATCATTCGTGCATGATTTAATTAACAATGGCACGGAATGTTCATTCTTGCATAAATCGTAAAACATGGCACAGAATGATCCTTCGTGCGATTATAATTAAAAATGGCACGGCATCACCCTTTGCGCTTTATCACTCTTCCTCACCCAAACAACAGTCATAATCAAGGGTAAGAAGAATGAAAAAAACAACAAGAACCATCCCGACAAAGGAGTAACAACAGTCATAATAATATCCCGGCAAGGGAACAATAACAACAACAACAATAAGGTCCCGGCAAGGGAACAATAACACAACCTTCACAATCCGGCAAGGGCTCAATAATATAACATAGGAGAATTCCACATTAGTTCACAACATGTACCAACAATGACTCACGGTCATGCTAGACGCCGATGTATAGATGCTCGTCACCACGCCTATACACCGCACTTGACCATTTAGTAATTAGAAAGTTATTACATTTTACTCCTATTCCCTCAAGCTATGATAGATCAAACACTTACCTCGACGACCTATAGTCCACTCAATCCTCAAGCAATGCCTTTCCTTTCGAATTTGGCTCCAAATCAATCATATTTATACACAATTTATTTAATATCATCAATTCTACTTAACAAACCCGCCCAATTGCCTAATTAAAGTATTTTTAACATGCTGTCCAAAAATTGTAAAACTGACCCCGGGCCCGCTTGGTAAAAAAATTCTGAAAATCATACCAACGGACTTTTCGTGCCACAAGTCCATACATATAAAGAACACCAAAATCGGAGTCTGTTTGACCCCTCAAATCGATCCCTAAAGGTCTCATAATTCCAGGCTCCAAAATCCTATTTTTCTACTGTTTTCATGAATTAAAGAATGGGATTGTGGTTTATAATCACCCATAAATGAGTTTTAATAATCAAAATACGAGCCCGATACCATGATCTTTTAATTAATTTTTATATTCCTCATTAATTTTTGAAAAAACAATTTAACAGAAAAATTCTTTTACTCAGGGTTTAGACCTCGTATTTCGACTCCGGACACATGCTCGAGTCCCATATTTTTATACGGACCTTCTGGGATAGTCCGATTTCCAGTCCGGGTCTGTTTACAAAAAATATTGACCAAAGTCAACTATAGTCATATTAATATCAAAATTCTTTAATTTTTTCACAGAATTCGCATATTTCCACATAAAAAATTTCGGCTACACTCCCGGACTGCGCATGTAAACCGAGCCAATATAAAATGAGATTTTCAAGGCCTCGGAAGCACAGAATAGATGAGGAAAACAGGTGATGACCCTTTGGGTCGTTACACCCTTTCTCTTAACCTTGGTCATTTTACCCTTAACACAATTCACACAAGTTTCTAAAACCTTTGGATCAAGAACAGGTAAAATATTTTCCTTTATCAATCATTCAATTTTTTCTTTAGAAATATGACCAAGACGCCTATGCCATAATAGGTAAGACATTTTACTCATAACAGACCTTTTGTGCGCGATATTTTCAACATTCATTGCACAAAAAGTTTGATTCAATATACTTAAGCGATATGGACCATCACTAAAAAAAGCATCAGCAACAATACGTGAATCATAGGAAGTTTTAAGAATTCTATTATTTTGTTGAAATGAATAACCAGCTTTGTCCAGATGGGAAATCGAAACTAATTTCCGCCTCATAGATAGTACAAAAATAGTATTTTTTAAACAAATACTAGAATTATTCTTAAAAGGTAAAATAGATATCCCTATAAAATCTATTGTTTCTTTGAGTCTATTGCCCACAAAAACACTAGCTTCATCCTTTTTTGGCTTCCGTCTATATACTAGATCCAGCAAGTCATTGGTTACATGAACAGTTGATCCACTATCCAACCACTAGGAATTTAATGGAACATGAACAAGACTAGTTTCAAAGCAGACAAAAGCCAAAAGATTACCTAGTTTCTTTTTCAGAGAACAACCAACTTTCTTATGACCTACTTGTTTGCGATCCCGGCACTGGATTTCTTTCTTAATTACAGCTTGAGGTCCAAGAGAATTATGATACTGGCCTTGGTTAACACTAGGCTTATTAATATGTCCACTATTACCACGTGGATGATGAGAATGATCATGTTTCTTTTTTTGAAATTTGGGTCCACCTTTTCTTTTATAAAAGGGATAGTGAGCTACTCTAGACGAACTAACAAAGTTCACTACACCCTCAACTTTCTCCTTTTGGATCCTCCCTTCCTCTACCACACAAACAGTAATAAGTTCATCAATACTTCACTTATCTTTTTGGGCATTATATGTTGTCTTAAGTTGGTTAAACTGCTCGGGAAGGGACCTTAGAGATTGATGAACAAGAAAATCATCGGTAATGGTTACACCTAAATTGTTCAGTTTGGTAGCATTGTTAACCAATTTCATAATATGATCACGAACACTACCTACAAGGTCATACTTTATGGTAGACAGGGAATCAATCAGGCTACCTATCTCAGCTTTTTCAGATTCTAGGAATTTCGGTCCAATGGCACTCAGAAAATTTTTTGCATTTCCATTATCCTTAATTGCACCCTTTATGTGATCAGAAATTGATCTCTTCATGATCTTGAGAATCAATTTGTTAGCCTTCATCGATTGTTCATACTTAGCCTTTTCATCAACAGTGCTAGTAGTTATAAGTTCAGCAGGTCTCTGTTCAGTCAATGCAAAGTCCATGTTCATCAGGCCTAACACTATTTCAACATCATATTTCCACTTCTTGTAGTTGCTACTAGTCAGAGTTTCAATGAAATTCAATTGAGTAGTCATGTTGTTAACAGCTGTATAAGCAAATAACACAAAAATTAGATAAAATTATGGGCTAGAATATATAGAACAAAAGAGTCAAAGACCTCCATCACACCCCTCATTTGGGTAGAAGATGCAACTGTCTCCCATTGTAATAAATTAAGGAGTCCAAGTCATTCATTGCATCCTCACCTTCGGTCAAGAGATACACAGCCTACTCCCCTTTATCCAAGAATACAATGCATACATTGTGTCCTTTCTTTAGGTAAGAGACGCAAAGCCTTCTCTTATAACAAATTATCCTTATTTATACACATGAAAATTCAAGATATTATGTTCTTCCTTCAGGTGAAAAACACAATACCTATTCTCGTATTAATTAGGCGTCACTATTATCAAAGGTTAACCTCCAACACTAACACTCTGGTAAAGGACAATTTAGACATGGTAAATTGAGAATATTTAAATGAATAGACCACTTTAGTAGAAGCTATTTATTAATCATAATTATCAATCCATGTATTAAGTGATCCCACGTATATATAATATTAAAAACTTTTCAGTGACTCCAAATAATTAGATCACTTTGGTTACACTATTTATAAATCACAATTTCTTAATTATACAAGTTAATATATGCGAAACACCCATATAATTTAAACCTTTCAGTTTACTTCCTATATTAATTTAGAATCCATCTCTGACTAAAGTAATAATAATAATGATATAATAATGAAATCGCAAGAAGTTCAATACTGCAATTATGTTAAGCAGTCAACCAAATAGACAACTTTGACACCAAACCAACAACGTCAATTAGCTCTTTGAACATAAAATTTTACTACTTCCATCTATACCTGTTAAACGGGCCGGGTTGGACCGGTTCCGGACCGGCCCAGACCGGTAGAAACCGGAACCGGCCCGGACCGGTGGCAAAGGGGCCGGGTGGGCTGGGTTTTTAAGGGGTAGGGGTTAGTTCCGGGAAAAAATTTTGAATGGGTAACCGGAACCGGGTAGGCCCGGTCCGGCAAACAGTAACCTTAACGGTTAAACCGGCCCGGCCCGGCCCAACGGTCAAAAATTTTTTTTTATTTTTTTTTATTTTTTTTTAAATTCAGAAATATGGGGCCCACCCCAAACGGCTATATCAGAAAAAATCCGTTGGCCAACGGATTTATTGAAGTTTTGGCCATTTTTTTTAATTTTTAACACATTTTTAATTTACAAATGTAGCCTTATGTAAATCTATAAATACCCCTCCCCCCTTCTTCATTTCTCACTCAAAATTCTCATCTCAATCTCAAATACTCTCATTCACCTATTCTCTAATTATCTAGTTCAAGACTTCAAGTCTTCAACGTCAAGTCTTAATAATTTCTCATTTCATCTTCGAATTTATTTGGCTCATTTTTGTTGAATAATTGAAATTCAATTATAGTATTTTATCATTCGGGTTTTGAACTTCAAGTTGGAATATTGGCTTGACGTTTGTTCGTGGTAACATCGAAAATTCGGAATTGCATAACCAAGTGCTCTAATTCGGCTGCACTCCCTCCAACTCTTTCTCTTATTAATATTTTAATTGCATATTTATTTTGAGCTTATTTATTCCTTAAATTTTACAATATGTTTAGTGCTGCTAAAAAAGCGTGTAGAAAAGTTACTGGTAGGGGAGTAAAAGTAGAGGTAATTCTTCAGCATCTGGTAGTAATAGCCCAATATCTATTATTCCCAAAACAACGCCTAATGAAAATATAGATTATGATCAATTACAAGAAGATTATGGAATAGAAGATAATGAAATAGGAATTGAAGAAGAGATATCTGCTACACCTACTAGTGCACCTAGTGCTGGGGTAGGTAGTGTTGGAGTTGGTACAAGGGGTGGTGGTCGTGGGCCTCGTGGCACTGGGGGTAGACCACCTACGGCTCCGACGAGTAATCGTAGAAAAAGAAGTAAGGTTTGGAATTCTTTTGAATTAATTGAAGGTTCTGATAGAGTGAGATGCAAAATTTGTAAAGATTCATTTAAACATTTGATTGGAGGAAATTTAGGGGGAACTGGAACGCTTAGTAGGCATATGAGAATTTCACACCCGATAGAATGGGGCCTAGATGGTGATGATAGTCAAACAACTATTAACCCTACTACTGGAGGGTTAGTAAAATATGATAAAATGAAGGATCGTGAGGAATTAGCAAAAATGATTGCTTTAGGTTGTCTACCTTTTTCGTTTGCTTCTTCGTCATATTATGTTACATAAATTCAAAGAATATACAATCCATTATTTAAAGGTATACCTAGGAGTACTTGTAGAGCTGATATTTTCAGACTTCACGGACAATATCAAACATATTTACGTTATTTGTTTGAAAAACTTCCTTGTAGAGTATCTCTAACTTCTGATATTGGTCAAGCTGTTAATGGACGTGAATATGTTACTGTTACATGCCATTGGATAGATGATAATATTGTTATGCAAAAACGTATTATTGCTTTTAGATATGATGAAGATCAAAGTCATACCGCTGCATTTATAAGCAGCACTATTTGTGAAGTTGTAGAATTTTATAATCTCAAACAAAAAATATTATGTATGTCTTTTGATAATGCTTCTAACAACACTGCCGCAATTTCAATATTAAAATTGCATTTGCAACCACCTGTTAATGAAACTTTTCATGTTAGGTGTGCATGTCATGTGTATAATTTAATTGTTAAAAGTGGCCTAGATTTATTTTCAACAGAGATTAGTCTTGTTAGAAGAGCAGTTGGTGTAATTCAATGAAATAATACGCATTCTAGAATAAGGGAATTTAAAGATAAGTGTGTCCAACATAACCTTCAACCCCGATTCATGCCAGAAGAAATAGTTACTAGATGGAACTATACATATTTATTTTTAAAAGTTTGCTATAAATATAGATATCCAATAACTGAAGTTGCTAATGCACATTGTACGAATCCAAGTCGTATGTTAACAATTGATACTTGGGCGGTCATTAATGATGTTGTTAAATTTTTACATAAATTTTATACTGCTACTGTTGAGTTTTCTGGATCTTATTACCCTACTATTGCTATGGGTTTAGTACATATAGCGGAAATTTCTTTTCTACTCTTTGAATTTAAGAAAAAAGAAAAATATACGGCTGTTGTGACAAATATGCAAGACAAATTCAAAAAATATTTCTTTCCAATTCCTCCGATTTACTTAATTGGTGCAGTTTTAAATCCTTCAATTAAAATGTCTGATTGTCATCAATTAATGAATGCTTTATATACTTATATGGAGATTGGGGAAACCGAAACCCCAAATTTATATACTTCTATGAACAGTTTAAATGATTATTTACAGCAATTATATAATTATTATGCAAATGTAATTGATATAGCTGCAGGTAATGTTAATAATTCTATTATGCAATGTAGCACTTCTGCTACAATGACTGAAGATGAAGGATTAGATGAAAGTTTTAATATTTTTTCTACTTTTTCTAACACTCAAACAAGTTGCAGGAACATTGATGAACTTCAATTCTACTTGCAGAAGCAAAAGGAGCCTCGCACAAAGGATTTTTCACCGTTGGGATGGTGGCATGAAAATGGAAAGAAATTTCCTGTTCTTTTCACAATGGCTCGGGACGTGCTGAATGTGCAAATTTAAACCGTTGCATCCGAGAGTGCATTTAGCCAAGCAAGACAACAACTTGGAGATACGCGTCACTCATTGGGAAGCAATGCTTTGGAAGTTTTAGTATGTATGAGAGATTGGATTAGATCGGAAAGAAGAAATCAAGGACATGAAGATGTTGATCGCCCAGAAGACGAGGAACTTGGAGATATATTAACAAGTGGTCACCCATCCGAATTAAATACTCCAGAAGAAGGCCAATCAGTTCATATTGATTATGATGAACTTTGCAAGGCAATGCAAAATATTTGAATTTACTTATTGTTATTTGTTCAAGTCTTAAAGGATGTAAACATTCAATTTGTAAGTTTCAAATTTGAGTTATGAAATATGAAATAAAAGAAGCACTTGCAATTTGCAACAAGTGCAATTTTTCTCATATTCCTTCTATTCTTTAATTTATATTTTAAAGTAATACAAATTCTTAATATAACTTAAATTGAAACTTTAAATTTGAAATTCAAACTTGAATGTTTCAAACTTAATTTCTTAAATTGAAACTTTAATTTTGAAAATCAAACTTAAAGTGTTAAATTGAAACTTTTATTTAGAAATTCAAACTTAAAGGCTTAAATTGAAACTTCAATTTTTAAATTCAAAGTTTCAAACTTAAAGTCTTAAATTGAAACTTTAATTTTTAAATTATAACTTAAACTCTTAAATTGAAACTTTATAAGTCTAACTTAATTTTGAAATACAAACTTAAAGTCTTACATTGAAATTTTATAAGTGCAAGTTTTTCTCATTTACTTTGTGTTCTTTAAATTAATACAAAGTTACAAACTATTAAAATAAATTATAATAGTTATACGAATTTACAAAAAAAAAAATATAAGACGTTAAACCCGGCCCGGCCCGGCCCCTTTAACCCGTAACCCGTACGGGTCAATTTTTACCCGAAAATACCCCAACACGTTAAACCCGCTAAGAAGGAGCCCGGAACCGGCCCGGTAAGGAACCCGTCCGGGTTCAAAAAAATTGGGCCCGGACCGGCCCGGCCCACCCGTTAGACACCTTTACTTCCATCTAAACCTAGTTTCACAATAATGCCACATCACTTAGTTTCCAGGTTGTGTGTGTAGATTATATTTATTTATTGAAATAAACTAACTAAGAAGGCATGATCAGTAAAAAGAACAGGAGCATAAACTTATTTAAACAAATATAACTAACACGAGGCAGTGGCGAATCTAGAAAATTATTTAAGGGTGTTCAAACTTGAACACGAAAAAATAAATACAAAGCTGCGGGTTTGATCCTACATCCTTAAAGCTGTTTTGACCACCCTTTGACACTATGCTATGGCCCTGCATTGTTACAAGGGTGTTCGTGTTCAATATGTATTACCTATATATAAATTATAATATTTTACCTATATACATGATATTATTTTTCGACGAAGGGTGGTCAGTTGACCACCCTTGCTACCATGTAGCTTCGCCCCTGCGAGGCAATCGCTAGCGGAAACACAAACGACCCGCCGCCGCCGTATTCCAATAACCAAAAACAGCGATTTAAGCCTTGTATTTTACAAGACAGATTTTCAATGAAAGGAACCGAGTGCATAACTCCTGCTTTGTACAATTATTATTTCTGCCGTTGTCTGAAAAGCGATAACAGACTATGTACTAGGAAACTCAGGATTAATTCATTGATCTTAATCCCTTATTATGGTGGCTCTGATACCAACTGTAAGGTAATTAATCAGTAGTCATACCAGTGTTTAAGACACAATCACACAATCAATCTAGAGTTAGAGTCTTAGGAAGCATACCGTTAAACTCTATGGATTCAGGAGGGAGAACAAACGGCGATTAAGCCTGAGACCAACTCCACGATCCACACTAGCTACGCGCTTTCACAGCCCGGAGAACTTGACTGATAGGACGTCTACCGTTACCACGTATTCAAGAGGCAGAATACGCTTGGGAAAGGGGGGCTGGCCTCTATTTATAAAGAATGCATACCCATCACAGGCCAATAGTTATTGTGTCTCAATTATCCACACACATAATATTTAACATTAGTCCTTTTATTCATCCACTACTTGAGCCACGTCACTGTCCTTTCAGGCTATAACCAATTAACGTAAGTCCAAATTCCAATAAAACAATCATGCATTATAATTAATCATCACATAACTAACATATGAACTAAATGAACCCCTTCACATATAGTTTCTGGAGAATTTGTGAAATTCAATGATTTTAAAGTACGGAAAAGATTTTTACCCAAGTCTTCTTTGAGCTTAAACTGGAATTAGTAACTGATCAACGTATTCTGTTTACCCTAAAGGATAACAAAAGACATAATTAAGAGTCGCCGAAATTTTGTTCGTTATATAAATGACACCAAAGATGCATTCTAAGAAATCAAAATCAAAAGCAAAAGCTGCTGAGATTATCCATATATATCCATTATTTATTTTTTGTTACGATTACAATTTAATTTTAGGTCATTACATAATATCATATCGTGAGTACATATTACGGTCGTCACATTTATCATATTGTGAGTGCATATTACGGTCGTCACGTTTTTCAAATCGTGAGTGCATATTACGGTCATCATGTTTATCATATTGTGAGTGCATATTACGGTTATCACGTTTATCATATTGTGAGTACATGTTACGATCGTCATATTTATCATATTGTGAGTGCATATTACGATCGTCACGATCATCATATTGTGAGTGCATGTTGGGATTGTCACGTTTATCATATTGTGAGTGTGTATAGCCTGAAGGTAAGCCTGCAGTAGGTAGTGCAAGTCTTGCCCTTATCGCCCGAACTTCCTCAACACTAGTTTGAAATGTCCTAGCCACAACTTCTTCTGGAATTTGAGGTCTACTCGCAAACATGGAAATTGCAATAAGTTGAACACCAGGATTTTGGCTGTTAAAGGCCACAATAATAGTTGCGTTACCTCTGCCAATGTTATACTGGAAATGGATGAGCCCTCTTGGGAAAACAAAGACTTCTCCCTTTGTGATGACCTTGTTAACAAAAATATTGTCTGTAGTGATGAATCCAGCAACTAATGTACCCTCTTCGACGAATATAATTTCAGAGGCTCGAGGGTGAGTATGTGGGGGGTCTAAGCCATCACGTTCAAAGTCTACTCGAGCCATTGATACACCCTGTGTATTAAGGCCAGGCATGTTAAATACGTCGGCTACAGCGACACGAGTGCCAAAAATATTGGGTACTCCTGGTTGTGCGATTCCCATTGATGCGAAATCTTCTGGCGTGAATGTAAAGTTCCTTTTGCATGGAAATCCGTTTACAGTAATAGCTGTTTCACGTATATATTTAAAAAGGTTATAAGAGTAATTAAATATAAATAATCAGCTGCACTACGATACAAAAGTAGATTTGATATAGAAAACTATAAGCCGTCCATAAAAAGTGAGATTACAAAACCATAACTACTTATAATTTAACCATGGTGGAAATAAAAAGTTGGTTATTGAAAAAAGAAAAATTATAAATACTAACTTGAGTGAAGATCCGCAACACAAACATCTTGGAGGGGATCTGGATCAGCAGCAGAAGCAATGTTAAAAGTTATAGTCAAAATGGTGATAACTAAAAGGATCATGCTGTTTTTGGTGGAAGAAGCCATGGAGATTTAAAGGAGGAATTGAAGTTATCGTACGTAGAAAACGAGAGAAAATGGTAGCTTTATTTATAGGAGTTTCTATCGATTGCATGAGGTCATGCTAGATCAATTTCAAGGGTCCACATGTGATTCAAGTTATTCAATTAATCTACTACAATTAAGTTGGTGAAAAGTAAATCACTCTACAACAACAATTACTCAATTTATTCCCATAAAGTGGGATCTGGGAGGGTATTATGTACATATGTCTTACCTCTACCCGAAACGGCAAAGAGACTATTTCTAATCTACCATCGACTCAGAATAAAGGGAAAAAGTAAATCACTCTACCATTTACAATTAATTTTATCAACAAAGAAAGAAAAGTTAATCAACTTTGTTTGAATTTGCAGTACATAAAGTCATATCTGGACTTAATCTTTCCACTGTAACGTTGTATTCAACAAGATAAAGGAATGATACATTCTATGTAAGGTTAAGAAAAAGTCAATATTATGAATATATATCTACGTACGTCAGTATCTGGTATAGTAGCATTAATTAAGCACTTGATGAAGTTAATGAATCGAATAACAAGTGTTGCTCAGATTAGATAACATAAGCATGCATGCAAGATATACTTTCTGTATATCTATAAGAAAGTAATAGCAAAAAATTTAATGTTACAAATGTGAAAGCAATGAACTTATGAATTTGCTTCTTAGTGATATATTATACTTTTTCTTCGGTTGGCTGGTGGAGTGAAGGCCTCCTGTAATACCAGTTATGAACTTTCCTTGAAGTTGTTCTCTACTGCAGGTACATAACAAAAGACTAATGCAGATTAACAAATTTTTTAAACTTTCGATAGTACAAATAATAAGATACGTATACGTAGTTATTATGTATTTAATTAGCTCTTCATAAGAGTGATAGAATTTTTCTTAGATGGAATATTTACGGATCTAAGAAATAGGGAAAAGAAAACATATTAAGGTCCATATGACCAACAACTCTTTGTAGTTCAAGAACCGAGAATTTTACACCTTCACCAAGTATATGAGTATTACATATACTAGCTGTTTCGCGTATTAAACACTTTTTTTAGAACTTCTCCGTATGATATTGTATTAGTGGAAAAAAGGCATGATACGTAGACTATTATCGTGGTGACAGGACATCATACGCGGACCATCAATATAGCAACAAGTGGCATTTTAGAATTAGATGAGTTAACGAATGCAAAAAAGGCACGGGAGAACTACCTTCTGGGTTACATTGAGAAATTAAAAGAGCCGGACCTGATAATTGTAAAAGGAGAAAGAAGGGTGGAGAATAAATTTAGATTGTTAAGAAGGGAAGATGTACGAACTTATCATAAATAAGGAAGGGAAATCGATACAGTTACAGGATTTCTTTTCATAAATACTTTTGTTACAGTTGTATATGGTAACTACAACAAATTTGGTTATCGGTTACAAATTATTTCGTCACCTAAAATCCTTATTTCGTCACAAAAAGCCTTTTGTGACGGAAAAAAATTGTCAATTATTGGTCCTTAAAAGTGGGTAACTAAAAGTATACAAAGACAACTTACTATTTCGTCGCTAAATAAATATAGATTAACTACAAAACTCTTTTTTCGTCCCCAAATGCTTAGTATTTAAGGCGAAATTGTTTGTCACAAAAAGTATTAAATTGTAGGTGATAATGTGTTTTCGTCACTTATAAAATTATTAATAATGACAAAAATACCTTGTCACTAATTATTTAGTTCAATTAGTGACAATGTCAATTGTCTCTAAAGTTATACTTTGTAGCTTAAAAAATGTGATTTCGTCACTAAAGACGATATTTTGTATACAAAAAAATTATTTCATCCCTAAATGAATAAATTAGCGACGACTTTGCTTTTACAAAAATGATTTGCAATTTTATAGTTGAAAACTATCATGTCGTCGCTAAAAAAATTATTTTTACAGATAAAATAAAATTGTCACCGTAAAGTGTCATAATTAGCGATACTTACAATTGTTATAACATACAATATTAATTTGTATTCGAATAATGAGATATATTATTGATAAGAAGGTTGTTCTATGACAAATATTATATTTAACAACTTTTTTATTGCCAATAGGCATAAATAAGGGACTTTCCAAATATTTCTAAAGCAATTATGCCTATTTAACTTAAAAAAATAATAATAGTACATTTCATTAAATGTATCAACAACAAAAAATTTAAACCATTCAAATTTAATAGTTATTAATGTCACTTTGTGTCCAACAACTGGTAACAACTACTACGATACTAGACGATATAGGACGCATAACAATTCTCTAACTCTTTATCATAGTGAAGTCTTCCACATATCAAATTTCTGAACATCATAGCATATGACCTGAAACAATACAATAAAATTAAATATCAGCATGATATAAACTTTTTAAAAAAAAAATAGAATGAATAAAATGAAGAAGAGTTTAGTTGTTTTGAAGAGATAAATTCTATTAGTCTATTTTTTCACAGAAAAGCATACACTTCTACAAATATTGGAATAATTGACTTACAATGCAGGTGAATCACTGACTATTTTTTTTAGCTGCCCATAAAGGCATAAATCAGAGGTAGAACAAAGAGGGAATCTGAGAGTTTAAACAAAGAGAGACGTCAATCATGCCGGTATCTAAAATTCTCATAAGTAGCCTGCAGTAGCCAGAAAATAGATGTCACCCATAGTACACATCAAAATCCAAATCACCTTGCTAAACAAAGGGAAGCATAATAATCTTGGCTTCTAATTGTATGGATTATACAAAGGTATAGATGATCGTGCCTGATTAGTACTTATGAGGTATAGATGAAAAAGCAGTAAGACCTCCAACAAACCACACTGATATAAAAGTGTATACTACCAGAACACTAAAGGCAGGTGTTTTGTTCATATGCTTTCCATATGGTTGTGTCTTCTAGAACCATAATTCTCTTAATGTAGACCCAATAGAAACCAAAAACATATATGCAAAGAAGTGTTGTAGAAACGACAAACGAAAAGAAAAAATGGTAGCTTCGCTGCAAAAGTTTCAGAAGTCTGTGCAATGTAAAGCACGAATGCAAGACAGTAGCCGTAGATGAACCGTTTCTAAATAAGCATTAGTTACAGAAAACTAGCAATGCAAGAAAATGAATAAAGATGTTTCTAGAAATCTAATGTGGACGTTGAAGTTGACTGGTGACCAGCCTGAGCTCATACCTTCATAAATTTGAGAGTCAAGACAGTTGGGTTTTTATCACAAGTGTTATTTAGAAGATTTTAAATTATTTAGGCTTGAATCAATGCGAATTTGGTGTTGTGATATTGTTTTGAGCATTCCGAAAGTTGAAACAAGTTTGAATCATATGTTGGCATGTTTGGTAGAGGTCCTGGTGGCCTCGGGTGAGTTTTGGATAGGTTTGGGTTGTGTTGCACTTGTTTTTCTTATGTTCCGACGCCGTTTCTTCAAGTATAAAAGAACAAATGAACTCCGATTTATTTTTTGATTGATGCATCATATCTATATCGTAATTACGGACTCGTAGCAAAAAGAATAATCGAATTTAGACATCGTATGAGAATTTTATGGTCATTTTACTAAGAATAAGGTTGCCTAAATTTTTTCAGTTTAATTACGCAATTGCCACTGACAGTGTATTTATAAATTTGCATTATTTGCAAATATTAAAGCCTACCTATCTAATTCATTATTAGGTCAAATTGAGTGATTCAAAAGCCTAACTTGACTAGAATTTCACAAGAAATATATTTTAGGAATAAAATATGAGTTTCGAAATTGTTTGGCATGAGAAACGATGCAGAATAGCTAGCAGAATAATATATAAAACTAGGTTTGTTCATTCAACCATATTTTGAGTTAGGGAGCTCGAATTTTGGCAATTTTCACCATATGGAATGGGATAAGTATTCTCTACTTGATTTGGTTATATTTGATAAATTCATTTGGTTATATTTGATGAATCTATCTTCATTTTTGGGATTTTATTGATGATTTCAAAGTGAAAAAAGTGAAGTTAGGGCTTGAGATTATAAGACCTTCTATTGATGATTTGAAAGGTCAAACGAACTCTGATTTTTGAGTATTTTATATGCACGTATTCGTGAGATGATGAAGAACAATTTGGTCTAAAGTTTGTCAAGTTCTAGGATGCGAGCCCGGGGGGGGTCGGATTTTGACTAATTTCGGGTTTTGTGCTTAAAATCGATATTTTTCAATTGGAATTTATTTGTTTAGCATTATTTGATGATAAAAATCTGAACTTGATAGATTTGCAGCAATCGAAAGTTGGATCGAGAGGCAAGCGTATTGCAGAGTAGCTTTTCGGGCTAGTTCGAGGTGAGTAATGCTATTCTGAAGGTATGAAACATCGGATTGCATGACGTCGTGCTATTTTGAGGTGAAACACATGCTAGATGATGAGTGTTGGGGTCATGCACCATTGGAGATTGTGACTTAGTCCATCCCGAATAATTATTTTTCTGTATAATGGGCAACTAATAGTTTGATATTATTATACTTTGGGCTAAATGTCATATTTGGGCTTCGTGCCAACTGTTTGAACCCTTAGAGGATTGTTAATGTTATTTTCCTCATTTTTTGAATTTATACTTGTGTTCTATCATGCTATATTTTCACTATTTTAAAAACTCATCTATGTTATTCTGTTTTAAACACATTAATTGATATTTTCAAGAATATTTGAGATAAGCTTCATATTTTACCGATGCCCGATGGGCTTATGAGATTTTGACTGAGTGAGGCCGAGGGCCTATATTGTGAGGTTACTTTTGGATTTGGCTGCACGCCGCAACAGTGATATACTAATTAAGATAATAAGGCCTAGGGCTTGAGATTGTGCGTCACGAGGTGGCGTGATATTGTTATGAGGCCGAAAGCCTGTTTGTGATGCCACGAGATGGCTTGATATTACGCTTGGGCCATAAAGGGCCCTCCAAGATTTTGAACACTCCTAGTTAGCGCGGGTACCCATTATGACGTGAGATATAGCCCGAGGGCTGGTATGGTTCTGAGACATAACCCGATGTGCTAGTATTGTTCTGAGGTATTGCCCGAGTGGCGGATTTGTTGACATTGTGCCCCAGGGGTGAACCTTTATGTACTTATCTTTCTTATTTACCTGTCATGTACCTGTTAATTGTGTAATTATGCCTGAGAGGCAGATCATCTATCTGTATATATTCTAATTGCTTGCATTCAAGGGCTTAACTGTTGAAAAGCCATTTTTGAAGAAGTTTAAATTGAGCTAAGGTGCTTAAGAGATTTCATAGCATCATTGCTTTCTTACTAGTTTTATACTGCTTTTATATAGCATGTTGATATACTCTTCGTGGTTCCATATCACTCAGTCTTTATTTATTTTTACTACTCACTGTGTTGGAAGTACACACTTTACTCCCTCCACTTTGTGTGCAGATTTAGATGTTTCTAAATCTGATAGCGGGTATTAATTGCTCAGAGATAGAGTCATCAGAGTTTAGCATGGTAGCGCTACCCCACGTTCGCAACACTGCTTTTCTCCTTCTCGATTTTTGTGACGACCCGACTCTTCATCACATAAGTTACCACCCCGTTTTCCCCTTATTATGTAGTTTCATATTTCTGTATCTGTATTAGAGTCTATCGGGTGAATTTGGATTGAATCGGGTTGAAAATAAGGCATATAGACTTTTAGTGAAGCTTGTTTCAAAAAAGTCTACCTAAAGTTTACTATATGGTTAAAGAGCTCGGATGTGGATTACGATGGTTCGGTTAGCTTCGGGAGATGATTTGTGACTTAGAGGAGCGATCAGAATTGAATTTGGAGGTTCGGTGTAGAAATAGGCTTGAATAGGCTAAGTTAGAATTTTAGCAGAATCCGGTTGAGAGGTGAAATTTTGATCCGGGGGTTGGAATTGAATTCTGACAGTTGCACTAGCTTTATTAGGTTATTTTTCATATGTCTGCAAATTTTTAGGTCATTCGGACATCATTTGGTCGGGTTTTCGATAAAATATAGGTTTCGGAAGTTTTAGTTGAAACTTAGGCTTGAATCCACCTTGATTTGATGATTTTTATGTTTAATGATGTGTTTTTATGATTGGAACAAGTTTTTATTGTGTTTTGGAGTAGGTTGGAGGTTTTGGTTGAGGTCTCGGGGGCCTCGGGGGTGATTTTGTAGGTCAAACGGACCATTTTGTGATGAAAAACAAATCAAATTTTGATGTCACATGTTGCAGGATAATTGTTCAATACGATCGCAAGGGGTGTGTTGCGATCGCATAAGAGGATTTAGGAAGGCTCTATTTTTGTTCTATGCGATCGCGGTCAGGTGTATGCGATCGCATAGTTGAGGGATTTTGTGTTCTGCGATCGCAGAGGTGTCTATGCGTTCGTATAGGGTATTTCTCCAGGGGTCCTTGGTAAGGAGTGTGTTCTATGTGATCGCAGAGTATTGAGTGTGGTCGCATAAGCCATGTTGGAGGAGTTAAATATTTGTTCTATGCAATCGCAGGTTTGGTGATGCGTTCGCATAATGTAACTACATGACAGACAGAATCAATTAAATGAAATTTCATACGCGAGGATTTCTCATTTTCACCATTGTTGGGCAAGTTTTGAAGCTAGTGGACGAGGGATTAAGACATTTTCACCTAGTTTTCGATTAGAGGTAAGCTTTATGTGTTAATTAAGTGATTTTATCCTTGAATCTTCATCTGTATCACAGAAAATTGGAGGAATCAAGTGTAAAATGGGATTTTTTCTTGAAGTCTAAGAAAATAGTAAATTGATGATTTGAAGGGGCAAATGGACTCTGATTTTGATAAATTCTATATATGTATGGACTCGTGGTGAGACGAGGATTCTAAAAATGTGGATTTAATAATTTTTCGAGAAGCGAGCCCGGGCTCGGGTTTTGGCAACTTCGTGTTTTTGGGTGTATTTGGAGTTATTTGGATTGGTTTATGTTCCTTTAGCCTATTTTGATGTATTCCTATTGGTTTTGATCAGATTCGGCACCCGTGGAGGTTGCTTCTCGTGGCAAAGGCATTGCGAACTAGTTTTTGAGCCGGTTCGAGGTGAGTAATGTGTGTGGATGATGACCTGGGGTTTGAAACCCTGGTATATCAATATGTGACGCTGTATTGAGGTGAGACACGTACTCTACTGCGAGTGCAGGGTCGATTGTGATTGGGGACTATGGCTTAGTCCGACTGTAAAGCATTGTACTGTGTTGTTAGCTATGAATGACCTGGTAAACCTCCTACTTGGATGGTTGTGGATATATTTGGGTTGTGAGCTAGTTATTTGGATCCCGTGAGGATTTTTATCATTGCTTCTGTGATTATAGCATGTTATCATGATATTAGTCATGAGCTAAACACTATCTGAAAAATGATTTTCAAACTCTGACATTTCTGAACACTGAGTTCTATTATTATAGTTAAACGGATTTCAAAATGATAATTAACTGTGCCTGTAAGGCTTGCATTGCATGTAGCTGGACTGGTAGTGGATCGGGCTGCGTGCTGCAGCATATCACTGATATTGCACTTGGGCTGTAGGAGCCCCTCCGGAGTATGAACCCCACAGTGAGCGCGGGTACCCAAATGGATCGGGCTACGCGCCATAGCAATCATGTTCAGGCATCTGCATTGTATTTAGACATATCTATTGTACTACTTTAGTCGTTATTGCCTTATATGAGACTTATACTGTTAAAAGGATAAAAGATGTATTTTATAGCTTTACTGTGTGGTCTATTGGGTATTTTTACCTTCAATTTCTTTATCCGTGCTTATTACCACTGAGTTGGAAGTACTCAATCTATTCCCTACACCTTGTATGCAGATCTAGGTACATCACAGCATGGCTGACTCCCCAGCTGCTTCAGAGATCATATTCGGACTATCGAGGTAGGTGTTTGGCGTCCGCAGGAACCAACATTCCCTGTTATCCCTTTTCTTTTAGACTTTTCTGCATTTGTCAAATACATTGTGTATTCGGTATCACTATTATACTCTTGGTAGAGGCTCTTGACTTATGACCCCAGATTCTTGAACTCTATCGTGCAGTTTTGTTGTTCCGAGAACTAAACTTCTGAATTCTACTCTATCGCAGATGGCACGGACTCGTGCTACCAGACGAGGTGGACAACCACCATTTCCACCAGCTAGAGGCCATGGTCGTGGTCGTGGTAGAGCAACAGGGGCAGTGCCAGTAGACCCGCCTGTCGCCCTTATTCAGGATCAGCCCCTAGTGGTTGAGGCTCCAACAGCAGCCGCTCAGGCACCGACAATGCCTATTATTATTCCTGGCCTTTGGGAGGCAATAGACCAAATATTATCTGTTTGCACTAGGTTGGCTACTACTGCAGCAGCGACATCTCAGACCGGGGGTGGTCATCAGACCTCCGCAGCTCGCACACTAGAGCAAATTGTGCAGGGACTTCTGATGCCAGAGGCAGCCCCAACTCAGGTAGTTGCACAAGTTGTTCTAGTTGCGCTAGTTGCGCCAGCCCAAGGGTATGTTGTTCCGGTGATGCCTGCGGACGAGCAGCATCGGTTAGAGAGATTTGACAGACTTCAGCAGCCTACATTTAGTGTTACTGAGGTCGAGGATGCCTAGGGATTCTTGAACAAGTGTTAGAGGATGTTGCGTACAACAGGGATTCTTAAGTCTAGTGGGGTTTCTTTTACTACATTCCAGTTTTCAGGACCATCATTCATTTGGTGGGAGGAGTTAGAGAGGCGTAGGCCTGCAGGGGCAGCACCCCTTACCTGGCAGCAATTTTCCACTCTCTTTTTAGAGAAGTATATGCCGCAGTCCCGCAGAGAGGAGTTGCGCCGCCAGTTTAAGTGGCTAGTACACGGTGATGTGACAATGACTCAGTATAAGTTGAGGTATACTCAGTTGGCCAGACATGCTATATGGATGATCACGACAGATCAGGAGAGGATCAAGAGGTTCATAGAAGGCCTCAACTTTGCTATTCGTATCTTGATGACAAGGGAGAGAGTAGTGGCAGCGTTTTTTGAGGAGGTAGTGGATATGACACGCCAGATTGAGGCCAAGAGGCCTCGAGGTTCGGGCAGTTATAGCGGTGCTCCATCCAGGGGACAGTTTAATCAAGGCAGAGGTCGTTCATCTAGACCTCCTCAGTCAGGTTGCCTAGAGCATAATGGAGCTTCTTCCGGCCGTGGCCGTTATGGTTTTCAGCAGGGCTAGTCTTCACTCAGCGCCCTCCCAGCTTAGAGTTCAGTACCTTCTTCTTCAGCCCAAGATTCATCTGTGGTGAGCGGTTCCCTTCAGTCCCCTTCTCCAGCGTCGGGCAGTTGTTTTGAGTGTGGAAAGTTTGGCCACATTAGAAGGCAATGTCCTCAACTTTGCAGGGGTAGGTCTCAGCGGAGGGATCAGCCCTCCTCTTCAGCTCCATCCACTTCAGCACCATCACAGGCCAGTAGGGGTGGAGGTCAGTCTTCTAGAGGTCGCCCCAGGAGTGAGTAGCGATCAAGTGGTGGTCAGCCACGTTTCTATGCACTTTTTGATAGGAGAGATGTTGTTGCTTCAGATGTAGTGATCACAAGTATTATTTTAGTTTTCTATAGAGATGCTTCTGTTTTGTTTGATCACGAGTCTACATATTCATACGTGTCTTCTTATTTTTCTCATCATTTGGGTATGACCCGTGGTAGTCTTGCCTTGCCTATTCATATATGCACCCTGGTGGGTGATACGATTGTTGTGGATCACGTCTATCGATCATGTCTTGTTTCTATTAGGGGTTTGGAGACCTGAGTTGATTTGCTATTGCTGGGTATGGTAGATTTCGATGTGATTTTGGGCATGGATTGGCTATCCCCGTGCCATACTATTTTGGACTGTCATGCCAAGATAGTTACATTGGCTATTCCTAGTATTCCTCAGATTGAGTGGCGGGGTTCGACTGGTTATGTCCCTAGCTGTGTGATTTCATTCTTAAAGGCTCAGAGAATGGTTGAAAAAGGGTGTGTATCTTTTTTAGCGTTTGTGAGGGATGTTGGAGCTGAGACTCTTAGTATTGATTATGTGCCCATTGTGAGAGACATTCCACATGTGTTCCCATCAGCCCCCCCCCCCCTCCACCGGGGATGGCGCCGGACAGGGATATCGATTTTGGTTTTGATTTGGTGCCGGACACTTAGCCCATTTCTATTCTTCCTTATCGTATGGTACCCGCTGAGTTAAAGGAATTGAAAGAACAACTTCATGAGCTTTTGGATAAGGGATTTATTCGCCCTAGTGTCTCATCATAGGGTGCACCAGTGTTGTTGTTAAGAAGAAAGATGGCTGAATGAGGAAGTGTATTGACTATAGACAACTCAACAAGGTAATAGTGAAGAACAAGTATCCTCTACCGCGCATTGATGATTTATTCGATCAGCTCCATGGAGTGAGGGTGTTCTCGAAGATTGATATTCATTCAGGCTATCATCTGCTGAAGATTAGAGATTCTGATATTATGAAGACAACCTTCAGGATGAGATATGGGGAATCAACAGAACAAAGTAATGGTGAAGAACAAGTATCCTCTACCGCGCATTGATGATTTATTTGATCAGCTCTAGGGAGCGAGGGTGTTCTCGAAGATTGATATTCGTTCAGGCTATCATCTACTGAAGATTAGAGATTCTGATATTATGAAGACAACCTTCAGGACGACATATGGGGACTATGAGTTTCTTGTCGTATCTTTTGGGCTGACCAATGCCCCAGCTGCGTTCATCCACTTGATGAACATTGTGTTTTGGCCGTATCTAGATTCCTTGATGATTATGTTTAATGATGACATCCGGGTGTACTCTCGTAGCCAGGAGGAACATGCTCAGCATTTGAGAGTTATATTGTAGAGGTTGAGGGGGGAGAAGCTTTATGTGAAGTTCTCCAAGTGCGAGTTTTGGCTCGAGTCTGTAGTTTTTCCAGGTCATGTGGTGTCTTTTAATGGTACTTAGTTTGACCTGAAGAAGATATAGGTGGTGCAGAGTTGGCCTAGACCGCCCTCGGCTACGGAGATCTGGAGTTTCCTTGGTTTGACGGGGTATTATCGCTGGTTTGTTCAGGGATTTTCATGTATTGCTTCATCTTTGGCCAGGTTGACGCATAAGGGTGCACCATTCGTATGGTCGGATGAGTGCGAGGAGAGCTTTCAGAAGCTCAAGACAGCTTTGACCACAGCTCTAGTGTTAGACTTACCATCAGCTTCAGGTTCATATAGCGTATATTATGATGCATCGAGAGTGGGGATAGGTTGTGTATTGATGTGGGAGGGTAGAGTTATTGCTTATGCTTCTCGTCAGTTGAAGACTCATGAGAAGAACTATTATGTTCATGATTTGGAATTAGCAGCCATAGTTCATGCCTTGAAGATTTGGAGGAACTATTTCTATGGTGACTCCTATGAGGCAGCAGCAGAGGTGGCTTGAGTTGGAGTTACTGATCATCATAGTCTCCAGCACTTATTCAAATAAAAGGATCTAAATTTGAGACAGCAGAGGTGGCTTGATTTTCTCAAAGATTATGATATTACTATTTTATATCATCCGGGGAAGGCCAATGTAGTGGCTGATGCTTTGAGCAAAAGGACGATTAGTATGGGCAGCTTGGCATATATTCTAGTTGGGGAGAGACCATTTGCATATGATGTTCAGGCGTTAGCCAATCGGCTAGTGAGGTTGGATATTTTAGAGCCCAGTAGGGTGTTGGCTTGCGTTGTTTCTCAGTCTTCCTTATATGATCGCATTCATGAGTGCCAATATGATGATCCACACCTGCTTGTCCTTAAGGACAGAGTTCAGCATGATGATGCCAGGGATGTTACTATTGATAGTGATGGTGTGTTGAGGATGTATGGCCGGATTTGTGTGCCCATTGTTGATGGCCTTCGTGAGTTGATATTGGAGGAGGCCTATAGCTCACGGTATTCTATACATCCAGGTGCCGGGAAGATGTATCAGGATTTGAGATAGCATTACTAGTGGAGAAGGATGAAGAAGGATATTATGAGTCATGTAGCACGGTGCCTCAACTGTCAGCAGGTCAAGTATGAGAATCAGAGGCCCGGTGGCGTGTTTCAGCGTATTGATATTCCCGAGTGGAAATGGGAGAGGATTCCCATGGACATTGTTAGTGGCCTCCCTCAGACAGCGAGGAATTTTGATTCAGTTTGGGAGATTGTGGATAGGCTGACCAAGTCAGCTCACTTAATTCTTGTGTGAAATACATATTCCTCGGAGTGGTTAGCAGAGATATTCATCCATGAGATTGTGAGATTGCATGGAGTTCCAGTTTCTATTATATCAGACATAGGTACTCAGTTTACTTTGCAGTTCTCGAGGACATTTCAGCGTGAGTTGGGTTCACAAGTTGAGTTGAGTGCCGCATTTCATTCTCAGGCGGACGGACAGTCCAAGCGTACTATTTAGATCTTGGAGGACATGTTGCGTGCCTATGTTATTGATTTTGGTGGTTCTGAGGATTAGTACTTGCCTCTCGTAGAGTTTGCTTATAACAACAGCTACCAATCCTGTATTCAGATGGCGCCGTATAAGCACTTATACGGGAGATGGGTAGATCTCCAGTTGGTTGGTTTGAGCCCGGTGAGGCTAGGTTGTTGGTGGCAGAGTTGGTCCAGGATGCATTGGACAAGGTGAAGGTGATTCAGGAGAGACTTCGCACAAACCAATCACGCCAGAAGAGTTATGCGGACCGAAAGGTCCAGGATGTGTCTTATTCAGTGGGTGAGAAGGTCTTGCTGAAGGTTTCGCCTATGAAAGGCGTCATGATATTTGGGAAGAAAGGAAAGATCTGTCCGAGATTCATTGGCCCTTTTGAGATTCTCAGGAGGATTGGAGAGGTGGCCTAAATGCTTGCTTTACCACCCAGTCTATCGGGAATCCATCCGGTGTTCCACGTGTCTATGCTTCAGAAGCATGTTGGCGTCCCATCACATGTGTTGGATTTTAGTACAGTTCATCTTGATGATGACTTGACTTATGATGTGGAGCCTATAGCTATATTGGGTCATCAAGTGCGGAGATTGAGGTCCAAGGATATTGCATCAGTTATGGTTTGGGGGAGAGGTCGGTTCGTGGAGTAGGTTACTTGTAAGACCGAGCAGGAGATACAGAGCAGATATCCTCCCTTATTTGAGACTCCGGGTATGTTTCTTGACCCGCTCGAGGATGAGCGTTTGCTTAAGTTAGGGAGAATGTGATGAGCCGGCCCGTCGTCATGAGAGTTACCGCCCCATTTACCCATTATTACGTTATTTCATGTTTCTATATTTGTATTAGAGTCTATCAGGTGAATTTGGATTGAATCGGTTTGAAAATAAGGCATATAGCCTTTTAGAGTGAAGCTTGTTTCAGAAAAGTCAGCCTGAAGTTGACTATGTGGTTAGAGGGCTCGGATGTGGATTCTGATTCGGTTAGCTTTGGGGGTTATTTGTGACTTAGGTGAGCGATCAGAATTGACTCTGGAGGTCCCGTGTAGAAAAAGGCTTGAATTGGCTAAGTTGGAATTTTGGCGGAAATCGGTTGATAGGTGAGATTTTTATCCGGATGTCATGATGGAATTTCGACAGTTGCAGTAGCTTCTTTAGGTGATTTTGGATATGTCTGCAAATTTTCAGGTCATTCGGACATCATTTAATCGGGTTTTTGATGAAATATAGGTTTAAGAAGTTTTAGTTGAAACTTAGGCTTGAATCCACCTTAATTTTATGATTTTTGTGTTTAATGATGTGTTTTTATTATTGGAACAAGTTCGTATCGTGTTTTGGAGTAGGTTGGTGGTTTTGGTTGAGGTCCTGGGTCGTCGTAGGTGATTCTGGTGGTCAAACAGACCATTTTGTGATGAAAAACAAATCAGATTTTGCTGTCATGTGTTGCAGGGTAATTGTTCAATGCGATCGCAGGGGGTATTTTGCGATCGCATAAGAGGATTTGGGAAGGCTCTATTTTTTGTTCTATTCAATCGCGATTAGGTGTGTGCGATCACATAGTTGAGGGATTTTGTGTTCTGCGACCGCAGAGGTGTCTATGCGTTCGCATAGGGTATTTGGCCAAGGGTCCCAAGTGAGGAGTTTGTTCTATGCGATCGTAGGGTATTGAGTGCAATGGCATAAGCCATTTTGGAGGAGTGGAAAATTTGTTCTATATGATCGCACGTCTCGCATAGTGTAATTAAATGACGGACAGAATCAGTTAAATGAAATTTCAAACGCGAGGGTTTCTCATTTTCACCATTGTTGGGCAAGTTTTGAAGCTAGTGGACAAGGGATTAAGAGATTTTCACCTAGTTTTTGATTAGAGCTATGTTTTATGGATTAATTACGTGATTTTATCCTAGAATATTCATCTATATTACAGAAAATTGGAGGAATCAAGTGTAAAAAGGGGTTTTTGCTTGAAGCCTAAGAAAACAGTAAATTGATGATTTAAAGGGGCAAATGGACTCCGATTTTGATAAATGTTATATGTATGGACTCGTGGCGAGACGAGGATTCTTAAAATGTGGATTTCATAATTTTTCGAGAAGCAGGCCTGGGGCTCGGGTTTTGGCAACTTCGTATTTTTGGGTGTATTTCGAGTTATTTCGATTGGGTTAGGTTCCTTTAGCCTATTTTGATGTATTACTATTGGTTTTGATCAGATTCGGCACCCGTGGAGGTTTATTCTCGTGGAAAAGTCATTGCGGACTAGTTTTTGAGCCGGTTTGAGGTGAGTAATGGGTGTGGATGATCACCTGAGGGTTTGAAACCCTGGTATATCAATATGTGACGTTGTATTGAGGTGAGACACGTACTCTAATGCGAGTGCGGGGTCGATTGTGATTGGGTGACTATGTATTAGTCCAACTGTAAAAGCATTATACTGTGTTGTTGGCTATAAATGAGCCAGTAAACCTCCTACTTGGATGGTTGTGGATATATTTGGTCTGTGAGCTAGTTATTTGGATCCCGTGAGGATTGTTATAATTGCTTCTATGATTATAGCATGTTATCATGATATCAGTCCTGAGCTAAACACTGTCTGAAAAATGATTTTTCAAACTCTGATATTTCTGAACACTGTGTTCTATTATTATTGTTAAATGGATTTCAAAATGATAATTAATTGTGCATGTGAGGCTTGCATTGCATGTAGCTGGACTTGTAATGAATCGGGCTGCGCGCCGCAGCATGTCACTGATATTGCGCTTGGGATTGTAGGAGCCCCTCCGGAGTCTGAACCCCCACAATGAGCGCTGGTATCCAAATGGATCGGGCTACACACCGTAGCGGTCATGTTCATGTATCTGCATTGCATTTAGCAATATCTGTTGTACTGCTTTAGCTGTTATTATTTCCTCTGAGACTTATACCTAAAAAAGGATAAAAGAGGTATTGTATTTACTGTGTGGTCTATTGGGTATTTTTACCTTCAATGTATTAATCTGTGCTTATCACCACTGAGTTGGAAGTACTCACTCTACTCCCTCCACCTTGTGTGAAGATCCAGGTACATCACATCAGGGCTGACTCCCCAGTTGCTTCAGAGATCATATTCGGACTGTCGAGGTAGCTGCTTGGCGTCTGCAGGACCCGACTTTCCCTATTATCCCTTTCTTTTAGACTTTTCCTCATTTGTCAGATACATTATGTATTCAATATCACTGTTATACTCTTGGAAGAGACTCTTGACTTATGATCCCAGATTCTGTGGGAAGTGTTATGTTGTCTTTAGGATATTTTCGCAACTTATGCTAAATTTTGTATTTCTCTTATCATTGTTAAGTAAAATGAGAGCTGATAGCTCGTATTGTGTAAGATTGGTCAGGCTTGCCTAGCAATATGCTGGGCGCCATCATGACCGAGTTTTGGGGTCCTGACAATTTCATTAGACTGTATTCAGTATAATTTTTACTCTAGTTATATTCAAACCTTAATAGATGCTCATGACTAGTGACACTTTGGTATCGGGCCGAGTTGAGTTTGTTTTTCCGCAAATTATACTGTTAACTGCTTATTTTATGACTTAATATTTAATATTTTATTATATAAGATTGAAATGGGAATGTATCGGCTGGCCTTGTCTTCACTGGAAACGTCATCATGATCGGGTCCGGGTTTAAGGTCGTGATTGTATAGGTTGAAATTCGACCACAAAAATCGACAATAAGTAACAGTTAATAAACGGTACGGCTTCCCTAAACCAAAGTTATTTTTGAATGCCCGATTAAGATGATCAGTAAGGCTGTGACCTATCCACTTTATCAAGAGATAGTCTCTTAATGTGGGCCACACCACTAACATGCGCCAAACATATTTTATTTCTGTAAATACCAAGAAGAAAAAGGAAAGGGGGTTCATCTTCTTCCCCATGGAGGCTCTAAAATAAACAGAGCAAAAACAAGGAGGGAGAATTAGAAAGAAATACAGAAAGATGGAAGATAAAAAAGAATATGATTGTAAGGCTCTGAACCTCCCTATGGGGAGACAGACCACCCTAATATCAATCAATAAAGATCATCCATATTTTCTGTCATTAGAAGAATTACTCTCAGTTAATGTTTCGCATGCTTGATTCGATTTATTACGACTTGCTGTGATTGGTCCTCAACCTACATATATTGTTTTGTATTCATAAAGTAACTGATAACTTTTGAGTCAAACAATTTGGTGCCGTCTGTGGGGATTTCATAGCAAGATCGCATAGCTCTTCCAGAAATCAAAAGCAAAGGGGGAACGTCGGGAAAGGGAAAAATAACCCAATCAGAGAAAGCCTGCTCCACCCTACACTTGGAAAATCAAGCCATGCGCCTTCACCAACAAAGTTCAACCACAGTTGAACTTGGACTCAGGCTATGTGCCATCGCCAACTAATTCAGCCACGGTTATAATAGGACTCGGGCTACGCGCTTTCAACTCCAAATGATCAAAAGTTCAACCACAGTTGAACTAGGACTCAGGCCATGCGCCTTCTCCAACTAATTCAATCGTGATTGAAATAGGACTCGGTTTACACGCCCTCGACTCCAAATGATCAACAAAGTTCAACCACAGTTGAACTGGGAATGAGGCCATGCACCTTCGCCAACTAATTTAACCACGGTTGAAATAGGATTCGGGCTATGCACCCTCGACTCCAAATGATCAACAAAGTTCAACCACAGTTGAACTGTAACTCACTCCATGCGCCTTCGCCAACTAATTCAACCACGGTTGAAATAGGATTCGGGCTACGCACCCTCGACTCCAAATGATCAACAAAGTTCAACCATAGTTGAACTGGGACTCAGGCCATGCGCCTTCGCCAACTAATTCGACCATGGTTGAGATAGGACTCGGGCTACGAGCCCTCGAATCTAAATGATCAACAAAGTTCAACCATAGTTGAACTGGGACTCAGGCCATGCGCCTTCGCCAACTAATTCAACCACGGATGAAATAGGACTTGGTTTACACGCCCTCGACTCCAAATGATCAACAAAGTTCAACCAGAGTTGAACTGGGACTCCGGCCATGCGCCTTCACCAACTAATTCAATCACAGTTGAAATAGGACTCGATTTACATGCCCTCGACTCCAAACGATCAATAAAGTTCAACCACAGTTGAACTGGGACTTAGGCCATGTGCCTTCGCCAACTAATTCAACCAAGGTTGAAATAGGACTCGGGCTACACGCCCTCGACTCCGAACAATCAATAAAGATCAAGAATAGTTGAATCATAACTCATGCCATGCACCTTCGCAAATAAACTACCAGTTAAACTGAGGCACAGGGCAAGCCCCCTCGCCGGCCATGTAAGTACGTTTAACTCCTACTAAAATTAGGGACACGTAATATTTGGCCCTAGCCGAACCACCAGGTCGCATTTTCGTCCTCACGGCAATTAGCCGGACCACGCTTGAAATAAGACTGAGGCCAAATAGTACCGACTCCGAAGGGGTGGCTCGACTCGACCACCCAAGTCGCAAGGGGACCGGCCGCCAACGTCCAAAAATTGGTACCCCTGCAAGAATTGAATATCAAAACCAAATTACCCTATCCCCCAAACGCAAACAGAACAAACATTAAAAATGACAAAAGGAGTATTCCCTCTTGTTCATAATAAAATCACGGGCCACGCCTGCTTACATCCGTCCAAGTACTGTCTAGAAAAAAGAAAAACAACAACGAACATAACAACAACGAAAAAATAGCAGCAGCCACTAAAAAGAGGAAGAAACGACTTTTTTCACTCGGCGCCATCTGCACCACTACCTGCCCCATCTGCACCGTCACCTGCACCGCCACTTGCAGCCTCCATGCCATTGTCAGCTCCTCCAAAACTCCCACCAGCACCTTCGTCAATCCCAGGTGTTGCGGTGTCAAAATCGTACTCCATACGGGCATCTCGCGCCCTTTGGCGTACCCCCTCCAAAGTGGCTTCAGATATGATGCTGGTCTCAAACAAGTTCTTATATACATCCCGCTCGGCATCAAAATAAACCCAACTTTCGCGAGACTGGCTTGAAAAAGCGGACTGCTCTTGGAGACGCCTATTCTATTCTTTCAAGATCTCGATTTGCCCAGCCGCATTTTGAGCACCCCGCTCTAGGACCCCAATCTGCTCTTCAAGTCTACCCTCTCTGAAGGCAGCAGCAGCTCTCATAAATGAAAATCGGGACTCGTTGGCACGGATAATTCCCTGCAACTCATCAACCCAGGCGGAGGCATTAGCCAACCTACCCTTTAAAGCCACGACCTCCCCTTCCAGCACGGCAACCTTCCCACTCCACTCTGAGGTGACTTCCGTCACCTTAGTCAAACATAAGCACTCTCACTCAATCGAGGTCCTCCTTCCGGCCTCAAGCTCATCATCCTTACGACGCAACTGATCCTCTAAAGACCTTATACGACAAAGCGCATGGTTTGCTTGAAGCTCCCTCCTCGCCAACTCTTCAACAAAAGCCCGGTTACGGGGGTCATTCCTCATACGCATGCTCATCTCCCTACACTTGTCTTGATAGCGGCGAAACTTGTCAAGCATCCATAAAAATACCCCCAACCAAACATTTGCTCGGCGGAGACTCTGCACCAGCAACAGAAAAGCCTACAAAATAAGAAACAACGGTTCAGACAGGAAATGAAAATAGGGCAAAAGGAAAGCAAATAAGCTTACATCTCTGAACACATACCCTCATTCCCATCATGGCCACTTCATTCTTGAGACCGACATCTGTAACCTCCCTCTACGACTCATTCTCTATCGCAGGACATAGCTGCCCAAATTGCAACACCAAACTCGAGTCCAGCAGCAGCAAATTCTCATCCACAAGAACCTCAATAAGGCCCAGCCTCCCCTCCGAGTTAACAACCGCACTTGTGACACCCTCAAGGAACATGTAGACATCCTCAAATTCCAAATCCGAGTCGGATGCTAACCCATCCCTACCGCCGCCACCTCCGGCGAAGGGGTACTCGACCCGCCAATATCCACTATCACCTGGGAAGCCTCCCCTAACTCAACTGTGTGAGTCGAATACTAGGCCATTGGAGTAGCGCTTCCTTCCTAATATGTGCAGGCCTGGACACCGTTCCCCCTCGACCCGTACTTAGGAGTACGCGCCACGGCCGTAGCCTCTCCCGCCTCAAAAGAAGAAAAATCCACATTTATTATGATAGGAGGAATAGACACGGCCGCCACAGGTGGAGCCAGAGTGAAAGCAACCTGCACCTAGTCAAAGGCCTATCTTCCTCGTCAGACAAAGACGAGTTGTCTCAAGGGCGAACGGTCCCCGACGGTCCTTCTTCACGAAATAAAGGACGAGAAGGAGAAGGAGCCGAAAAAGATTCAACCGACACAGCCCTCGATATACGGCATGGCGCTGGTGCCGCAAAGAATCTAGCAATCGCGTTGGGCCGCCAAAAAGCTAGTTGAGGAGCTCTGCCACGATTCACTCTCCATGTAACAGAAAGACGAGGTCAGCCCAAAAAACTACTAAGCTCTAAACATAGCGAGTCTTAAGAACAAAACTTCTTACCCACGGTTTTCCCCTGGCCATGCTTCTCCCAAAAAGACGCCCACGTGCGAATCCCCTCGGTGTGAGGAACCACGTCTTCGAGCAATCCACGCAGCCCAGCAAATGAAGCCAGTGGCAACCTCTCAACTATAAAAGCAACAACAAGGCAATGATAACTTAAGCACAGTAAAAGAGAAAAGAAAGGAATAAAAATTGTCGTTCAAAAAATAACTCACGTCTATGATTCCAGACCTCTAGGAATTCCGGAGAAGACGCCATCAAATGCTCGGTCTGGATATAAAAGAATTGCTCGAACGGCCGAGGTTCAACCTTATCGTCTAATGGAGCTGTCAGCCCCCTGGACCCGTATGGGCTCACCCGAAGTATGGTCCCCCACACTCGTT
Source organism: Nicotiana noctiflora (assembly GCA_032618575.1). Lineage (NCBI taxonomy): Eukaryota > Viridiplantae > Streptophyta > Magnoliopsida > Solanales > Solanaceae > Nicotiana > Nicotiana noctiflora. The sequence continues at coordinate 203,825 of JASVEL010013299.1, read as the reverse complement.
GAAGAGCATACAAGGCGAGCACATGATGTAGCGTGACCGTCCTGCGGGCCAACTCCCCATATTTCAAAAACAGCGCCATGAGTTTGTAGAGAGAGGGGGTGAGCTATCACGGACACACCTTGTAATAATGGCAGAAGTCCACCACCAAATTGGGAAACGGGATCCTGAACCCTAGTCTAAAGGGATACGTGTAATAAACACAGTACCCTGCGTGATCAGTATGAATCCTCTCCTCATGACGATCAATAACAATATCGACGTGGGTAGGCACAAACCCCTGCTCCCGCAGTTGGACCATGCCAACCTCCCCCATCAGTGGGTCCTCATCCACGGGGTCCTCCCCTCCATCGGTGGTGAAATCTATCATCGAACCTCCAACTACATGGAGTATTTCGTCTATTGATGGGACCCCGTCAACCTCAATCTGCCCCTCTCCTCCCAGTATTGGAGATGGTCATTCAACTACCGGAGAATTGTCCGGCAGACCAACCGGAAGAACTCCGCGAGAAGAAAAACCAACCATTGCTTAGTTGTTAGGAGAATAGAATAGAATACCGGATTTGACAGAAAATGATAAAGCTTGTCGCAAAAGAGAAAACAATTTGGGTTCACATAAGACAAGAGCTCCAGAATCTCACAAATAAATAGCAGAATGTGAAAAATCAGATATCCCAAACCACCTTTTTAGGCAACATAAATGATTTTGGGAAAATCGATGGATGTCATAAACTTCACATCCAACCGTCAAAAATGGTTCAACTCTACCAAAATGAGCGCCGCAACGATCAGCATCATAAACTGCCCACCCGACCACAGTCGCCATCTCGCCAACCAAAGAAAATAAAGAGTCTTATCAATAAGGGCGGAATGAGCCCTGTGCCGTTTAACCTTTGGACAAACCATGTACACTGTACTCACATACACTGTATACGGATCACCTCCCATCGTCGATGACACCCGTACGACTAAAGTAAATTCTCAAAAAATAATGAGATCGGTCTACCGCCATAAAAAATCATGGCCTCAACACGAGTAGTCATCATCCGCTCCTCGTCCAAAAACCATCTACATTACGATCATTACAATCCACTCATCAAGATCGAATTCGGGACGACCCTGATGAGCGAAGGGACTAGCTCTACAGGTCGAAGTTCGACCATATAATAATCAACAATAAGTAATGATTAATAAATGGCACGGCTTCCCTGAACCAAAGTCATTTTCGAATGCCCGATTAAGATGACCAGTGAGGCTGTGGCCTATCCACTTTTATCAAGATACAGTCTCTTTACGTGGGCCACACCATTAACATGCGCCAGGCATGTTTTGTTTCTATAAATTCCAAAAAGAAAAAGTAAAGGGGATTCCTCTCCTTCCCCATGGGGGCTCTAAAATAAACAGAGCAAAAAAAAGGAAGGAGAATGAGAAAGAAATACAGAAAGATGGAAGATCAAAAAGAATATGATTGTAAGGCTCTGAACCTCCCTACGAGGAGGCAAACTACCCTATTATCAATCAATAAAGATCATTCATATTTTCTGTCATTAGAAGAATTACTCTCAATTACTGTTTCCCCTGCTTGATTCTCAATTTAATGCGACATGCTATGATTTGCCCTCAACCTACATATATTGTTTTGCATTCATAAAGTAACCGGCAACTTTTGAGTCAAATAATGACACTTAATTTCTTATTAATCACGATGTAAACAATCATGCATTATAATTAATCATCACATAACTAACATGTGAACAAAACGACACCTTAACACATACTTTATAGAGAATTTGTGAAATTCAATGATTTTAAAGTACGGAAAAGATTTCTACCCAAGTCTTCTTTGAACTTAAGCTGGAATTAGTAACTGATCAAAGTACTATATTTACCCAAAAAAAAGATAACAAAGACATTAAGAGTCACCGCAACTTAGCTCGTTATTTAAAAGACACCAAAGATTTCGTTCTCAGAAATCAAAAGCAAAAGCAAAAGCTGAGAAATTATTCATATTTATGTCCACCATTTAATTCTTTATTATTACTATTATATTATAATTTTAATTCATTACATAATATCATATCGTGAGTATATGTTATGGTCCTCACGTTTATCATAGTGTGAGTATATGTTATGATAAACATGATTATCATATTGTGAGTACTTGTTACGGTCGTCACGTTTATCATATTGTGAGTATATATTATGATCCTCACATTTATCATACTGTGAGTACATATTACGGTCGTCATATTTGTCATATTGTGAGAGCATGCTACGGTAATCACATTTATCATGTTGTGAGTGCATATTGCGGCCTTTCCGTTGGCGGTCTGAAGACAAACCTACGGTAGGTAGTGAAAGTCTTGCCCTTATCGCACGAACTTCCGCGACACTAGTTTGAAATGCCCTAGCCACAACTTCTTCTGGAATTTGAGGTCTACTCGCAAACATGGAAAATGCAATAAGTTGAACACCAGGATTTTGGCTGTTGAAGGCCACAATAATAGTTGCGTTACCTCTGCCAACATTAAACTGGAAATGGATGAGACCTCTTGGGAAAACAAAGACTTCACCCTTTGTGATCAATTTGTTAACAAAAATATTGCCCGTAGTGATGAATCCAGCAACTAATGTACCCTCTTCTACGAATATAATTTCAGAGGCTCTAGGGTGAGTATGTGGGGGGCCTAAACCATCACGTTCAAAGTCTACTCGAGCCATTGATACACCCTGTGTGTTAAGGCCAGGCATGTTAAATACGTCGGCTACAGCGATCCGAGTGCCAAAAATATTGGGTACTCCTGGTTGTGCGATTCCCATTGATGCGAAATCTTCTGGCGTGAATGTAAAGTTCCTTTTGCATGGAAATCCGTTCACCGTTATAGCTGTTTCACGCATATATTTAAAAAGGTCGTATGAGTAATTGATATAGAAGACTATAAGTCGTCCATAAAAAGTGAGATTAGAGAACTAGAAAATACAGTAGGTGGAACCTAGCTACACAATAGGTTATACACTGATTATGCAAAACAAGTGTTCAGAAATGATATATAAGTGGTCGGTGATAACGTATACATATGTGTGTGGTTTTGGGGTGGGGGGTGATTGGTGAATGTTAAATTTTTTTGCTTACGCTTATCATGTTTTCAATTCAGAGATCATGATAGACGATGAGTAAGTTGTACAGTTGGGAGAAAGAACAGTGAAGGCAATGAGACAAACCATAAATATTTATAAGTTAACCATGGAGGAAAAAAGAAGTTGGTTATTGAAAAAAGAAAAATTAGTAAATACTAACTTGAGTTAAGATCTGCAACACAAACATCTTGGAGGGGATCTGGATCAGCAGTAGAAGCAATGTCAAAAGTTATAGTCAAAATGGTGATAACTAAAAGGATCATGTTGTTTTTGGTAGAAGAAGCCATGGAGACTTAAAGGAGGAATTGAAGTTATAGTACGTAGAAAATGAGAGAAAATGGTAGCTTTATTTATAGGAGTTTCTATCGTTTGCATGAGGTCATGATAGATCCATTTCACGGGTCCACATGTGATCCAAGTTATTCAATTATTCTACTACAATTAAGTTGGTAGAAAGAAAATCACTATACCATTTACAATTAATTTCATCAACAAAGGAAGATAAGTTAATCAACATCGTTTGAATTTGCAGTACATAAAGTCATATCTACACTTAATATTTCCACTGTAAAGTTGTATTCAACAAGAAAGGAATTATACATACTAAGTAAGGATAAGAAAAAAGTCAAAATTATGAAAATATATCTGCGTACGTCAGTTTCTGGTATAATAGCATTAATTAAGAACTTGATGAAGTTAATGGATCAAATAACAAGTGTTGCTCAGATTAGATAACTTAAGCATGCATGCAAGATAATCTTTCTGTATATCTATAAGAAAGTAATAGCAAAAAATTTAATGTAACGAATGTGAAAGCAATGAACTTATGAATTTGCTTCTTATAGTGATATATTATACTTTTTCTTCGGTTTGGCTGGTGGAGTGAAGGCCTTTACACTCATGTAATACCAGTTATGAACTTTCCTTGAAGTTGTTGTCTACTGGTACATAACAAAAGACTAATGCAGATTAACAAAAAATTTAAAATTTCGATAGTATAAATAATAAGATACGTATACGTAGTTATTATGTATTTAATTAGCTCTTCATAAGAGTGATAGAATTTTTCTTAGATGGAATATTTACGGATCTAAGAAATAGGGAAAAGAAACATATTAACCTCCATATGACCAACTCTTTGTAAGTTCCAAGAACCGAGAATTTTACACCTTCACCAAGTATATGAGTATTGCATATACTAGCTGTTCGCGTATTAAACACTTTTCTTTTTCGAACTTCTCCGTATGATATTGTATTAGTGGAAAAAAGGCATGACACGTTGATTATTATTGCGGTGACATGACATCGTACGTGGACTATCAATATATAGCGACAAGTGGCATTTTATAATTAGACGAGTTAAAGAATGCAAAAAAGGCACGGGAAAAATATCATCTTGGTTACACTGAGAAAAGAGACGGACGTGATAGCTGTAAAAAGAAAAACAAGAGCGGAATGAATAAAGGCGTTAAGAAGGGAAGATGCACGGACACGTCATAACTAAGGAGGGAAAATCAATACGGTTACAAAAAATCTTTCCATAAATACTTTTGTTACCTTTGTATATGGTAACGAGTAATCAAGGCAATTAATGTCGTTAGTGAGCCCGAATTAAGTATGAAAACCATTATAATTGTATGCTCCTATATAAGTACTGAAACCTCATTTCTAATATCATTGGGCAATTATTAAAAATTTATGCAATCATTCTTTACTTTATTCTCAAGGTTCTATATCACAATTTTGGTAGTGATTATAAATATGTTTCATTTTATCTTTGTCAATTATTTTCATTCCTTGATTTTTTCTTCAACTAATTGGAAAAATAAAGTAAATCTGGGTTATCAGTAACCCGATTACTTGTTGATAATGACTTTGACCGAGAAATCTATTTTTGGGTTAAACAAATTGATTCTGTTATCGGAAATCTGATAATCTGATCACTTTTCAAACTTTATTTTAATAACGAAGTTTGTAAGCTATTAACAAGAACAACCAGTTGAACCAACAAGGTGGAACTCCACCATATCACACACCTACGGGATCCCCTCAGTAATCCCGTGAAAGTTCACCTGATAGGTTTACTTTGCGTGATGATGATCAGTAGGGAGACGACTAAAGCGTAGAGCAGGATGCTCTAAAGCAAGATTGCAGAGCACGTGAACATTACGCTGCAGGCTTTTGTCAGAGGATTATGCAATGCAACGCAAACTCCTCCACCAGTCAAAACAACAATTTTGGAGAATCCACATTTGAGGGTTGATAACTCTAGAAGTGGAGAAATTTCCAACGAATCTCGCAATAGGGTCAGGTAAACCAAAATTTTTAGTTTACAAAGTTTATTGCTAACTTTGCAGAAATAGTTGAAGGAGCAAAACGAGCATATTGAGAAAATACCCATCGTGCCTCTCGTGATCAAATGTGTGGATATTGACAAGTATTCACAATAACCTTGGAAGCCAAGTGCAACACCTTTACCAATTCCCAAAAATTTTGAAATTCCTGATATTTCCAAATATGATGGAACAACTGACTCTCAAGTGTAACCCCAGTCACTACCAGCATGAAAGGCAACAATATAATCAAGAAGGAGATCGAGTCAGTTTTGGTTAAAAAGTTTGGCAAAACACTCACAAAAGGAGCGTTAACGGGGTATTCTCTTTTACCTGAAAATTTCATCTTTTTTTTGTTGGGCTTGTAGATTAATTTATAAAAGAACATTTGGGAGATCAAAAAGTTAAAAAAGGATAGAAGACATATTCAAGGCTAAACAAGGTAGTACAAAATATTCGTAGATAGATTCCAATGTGAGAGGATGATGTTGGCTCGAGTATCTGATAACTGTGAAGCTTTGAATTCGCGAGAAACTTGGACAAAAAAAGTTCTGAAGCCACGAGGAGGTTTAAGGAAAGTTTGCAAGAATTCATTTCAACAACTTGGAACGATGTATACAATGTGTACAATATGAAACTGTGATAGAAAAAGATATGGTCGCACAACCAAGGGCTGAAAAAAGACCAAGTCCGAGACACTCAAAATCATAAAGGACGTCCGGTAAAAATAGGTACAAGCAATACATGGACCTGCGGGGTAAGATTCTCATACTAAATAGGAGAATGCACGATTTGATTCAAGATCATGGCAAATAGATGTGAGTTCTTCATCCGGGTTCAAAAAAGAGCAAGATGTCCAAAAAGCAAGAATAAGGGATCATAACTTTTACTTTCATACCTCTAAATTAGTGGATGTTTTAAAAGGTATGGGAGATAAGGTGTGATGGCCAAAAGAAATGAGATCAAATTCGAACAAAAGAAACCCATATTTCTGGTGCGAGTTTTATAATGATCATGGCAATAGAACAAAGGATTGCAGGCTTTTGCAAGGAGAGGCCGAACATATATTAAAGAAAGGCTATCTTATTGATATGTTCAGTGAGAAAGAGAGAACATCATACATGATGAAGATACCATAACCTCCAAAACCTCCATCATCAAAACAAACAGGCAACATCATAACTGGAGGATATGAGGTCAATGGAGTTACATATATGGCCGTAAAAATACATCGGAAGCTACTATCACTCATGTAAAGAGAGTTTACCAAATCTTGGATGGCGACATTATAACATTCGACGATGAAGATGCGGATGTCTTGACGATTCCTCGTAATGATACACAGGTTATATCTTTACTTGTACATGATACTAATGTAAAATGGGTTTTGATTGATCTAGGTAGCTTAGTGAACATTATATCATTGAGGGTGGTGAATAAAATGCAAGCTAATGATAAGGTCATACCAAAAGCATGGTCTTTTTCTAGGTTTGATAATTCAAGCATTGTTACGAAAATGGAAGTTATACTTACCACATTTGCAGAAGGGGTCATCAAGGATGTAAAGTTCCATGTGATAGATGCGGACATGGCCAATAATATAATTTTGAGAAAACCATGGAATCATGATATGGATGTTTTCCCATCCATATTACGTCAAGTTGTCAAATTTCCTTCAATGTTGAGAATTTGTCAAACCTGTGGAGATCAACAAGCTTCCTGAAGTATCAACTTGGTGGTGATTATAGGCACAATAGCCAATGATGCAGATGCAAAATAGCAATTATAGAATTCAATTGAGGATACTGATGCGCAAACCTCAGCTGAAAACACTCAAGGGAACATTGATGTCGACTCGAGACTCGATGTGATTCAAGATCCAGAGAAAAATGTGAACATTAAAACAACCGCCGAGGAGCTCAAAGTTGTAATATTATTTGTCCACTGGCCTGACAAAAAAGTTTACTTGAGCCTAGATATGAAAGTAAGTTAATTGTATTTTTGCATGCTAATGCGAATTTCTTTTCTTGGCCGCATTCAGATATTACAGGTTACAATCGGAGGTGATGCCTCATAATCTGAATGGGGATCCATTACACCCACATGTCAAGCAAAATAGGAGACCGTTCTGGAGGTCTTTCAGAGGTTTCATGAATAAATTCCAGCTTGTTCCTAATGGATAAAGCCACTAAAATAGACCTTTGTCAACTCCCGTAACAAGAGCCACAAAAGGCTTAATGACCCAAGAAGAGCCTAGGAGGTTAGAAGAATGAACATATAGAGGGTGGCATGGGTGTGTATAATCATCAGGATGAAAAGAAAGATGACTAGTAGGGACATGTTCAGAACTATCCACATAAGAAGAGGAAGAAGTACCCGACGAGATAGTCATCAGTCAATATCTCTCAGAAATGAGTAGACTCAAACACACAAAATGACAATTTCTAAAAAAAAATTGATATAGCTTAAGGCATGCAACCTGAGATGAAAATATTAAACAAAAGGAAGGAATATACCAGAATTCTTCACAACTGGAAGGATACATCCTTGAAATAAAAAAGAATTTACCCAACTATGCTCCGAAAATCTAGAAGAACCACGACTTTAACATTAGGCACGGTTGAATGCTGAGATACATCGTTGCAATCGAAAATTGGGACCTCAAATACCAGCCATAGACAGACAAACCAAAAAGCAAACAACAAAGCTCGAACAAACTGACGAGATGAATAAAATTCACCGATCAAGCAAAAATTCTAGTGATATTGTTCTCGGGTAACACCGGACGATAGAGAAGAACTGGATCTACAAGATTCCAGGCTCTGATACTATGTTAACGGCAAAAATGGGATGAAATCAATGAATATTGTGCTAGGGTTTACTGTGGTCGAGATAGAGAAAAGGAACCTTATTTTATCTATAAAATGGACAAATAATAACACTAATTGTACCAGACCTCTTGGGTCTTCCTATATGGGACCCGGCCCACCATACAAAACTGAAGAAAAAAGAGAAAAACTTACACAAACGTGCCAAAAAAATCTCAACTTACCAACCTCTAGCAATTAATCATAGACTTACCAAAACTAGCCAACAAAAATTGAAAAACCAAATAATAGGGTTCTTTCTCTCAAAGAATCACATGTAAAAATCACCTTTCATATTTTTAAGCGTGATTAGCAATATTAGATAGACGGAAAGGAAATTTCATGGACGGGGTAGCAAATAAGGTGATGAAATACAAAAATCTATACAATAAAATCTAAACAAAAAAGGAACTTTTTCAATAGGTATAGTTGAAATTCATTGAAAATATGTAAAAAAATCAATATACAAAATTTGAGGAAGATTGAGGCGATTCGGACTGGTTTTGTATCAAAATAGTAATTAAATCGAGTTCAAAAAAATGTAGCAAACATGTATCACGCATGTATCTCACACACAGGTATACGTGGATATACATGTGATACACAATTGATACAAATATGATACATATGTGATACACAAATGATATACAGTGTGATACACATATTACTATTTTTTCATGTTCAGCTTTTACTTCAAATTTTTAATTCAAACCGCCTCAAAACTTCACCAAATCATCCCAAAATTAAGATTCAAGCTCCTTAAGTTATACCCAATCTATTCGTAATAACACCCCCTCAAAACAAAGCAAAAATTTAATTTTTCTTTTGCTACAAATAGCTTATTGGCTAATTTGGCTAATATTAATAGCATCTTATCAATTGGCCAAATTTTGTAATGAGCTACTTATTAATGGATATAGCTGGTAATTTTTCAAAAAAAAAATAAAGATAATTACAACTTATGTGGACCTGGCCAATACAAATAAAACTAGTATAGCCAATCTAGCTAACGTGGACTAGGATCAATATCCCCAACAAATATACACTAATGGGAATTTTACACTGTACTTCCATTTCCTTTTGTGTATGTTCTCTTTTTTGTTTGATTTGAAATTCTTTTTCTCCACAGTCCTGAAGTGACTCCATTTCAATTGCTTCTACATTCCTTAATCTTCTTGTTTCTTATTTATGAATATTAGTGTCACCGTGCGCAGAGTTTTTGACCGATTTAATCCATTAGGAATCGTTTGGTGATGGTATAGGGATAATTAATCTCATTATAAATTTCCCTATGAAATAATTTAGTGACTGGCTGGTCGGCTTAATTAGAAGCAATAATCTCCGCACTTAAACAATACTACATAGATTTCATTTTGGAGTATTTAATTTGTGTTATCGCTGCATAAAACAATTCATGCATTATAAATGACATTTGTGCGGAACTTGTGAAATTCATCTTTAGAAGTATGGCAAAAAAATCTACACAACATTCTTTTAAGCTTAAACTTGAATTGTACTGATACAAAGATTATATTAACACAAAAAGATAAAAGGGATGTTACGCATTACCAAGTTTTAGTTTGATGTTTAAAAGACACCAGAGATGCGTTCTAGAAATCAAAATTAAACAGAAAAAACTACAATCATTAATTTGTATAGGACTTGTGCCGTTGTAGGTAGAGATAAATAGAGACGGTATACCAACAACGGTTTTTATAGAGCTGTGGTTAGACCTGCCATGCTGTATGGGACGGAGTGTTGGCCGGTGAAGAAATCTCATGTTCAGAGGATGATGGTTGCGGAGATGAGGATGCTTAGGTGGATGTGCGGGCTCACCAAGTTAGATAAGATTAGGAACGAAGTTATTCGGGAGAAGGTGGGGGTGGCCCCAGTGGATGAGAAGATGCGAGAGGCGAGGCTTCGGTGGTTCGGGCATGTGCGGAGGAGAAGCCCCGATGCCCCGATGAGGAGTTGTGAGCGGCTAGCGGTGGTCGGTGTGAGGCGAGGCGGAGGGAGGCCTAAGAGATACTGGGGAGAGGTAATTAGACATGACATGGCCAGGATGCGGATTTCCGAGGACATGACCCTTGATAGGAAAGTCTGGAGGTCTAGTATCAGGGTGCTAGGATAGGGGCTTCTAGTTTTTTCGTTCTCCTTGCCCGGGGTGGGTGAGGCATGGTAGGGCCGCCTGTAGATGATTAGTTATGTTCTGTTGTGGTAGTCATTTCTGGTAGTTACTGTTATGATATCAATGCATGCCTGCTTATTTATTGGTATTTATGTCTCTTTTGTTTAGATAATTTTTATGCGTTGTATGCTCGAGTGACTAATGCAGTTTTTGTTTTGTTTTTGTTTGCTTTTCTTTTCCCTGTGCCGAGGGTCGATTGGAAACAGCCTCTCTGCCCTCTCGGGTAGAGGTAAGGCATGTCTACATATTACCCTCCCCAGGCCCCACCTTGTGGGAATATATGGGTTGTTGTTGTTGTTGTTGTTATACCAACAACGGTTGTGGTGTCCTTCGTCCTTAATCAGAGGTCTCGGTTCGAGTCTCTAGGTATTGAGTCTCCTTTCTTATAGAGCGTTTACCTCCAATGGAAGACTTCCCGCGCGAATCCGTATTTAGTCGGCCCAATATATGTATCGGACAGTGGGTGAAAAACAAAAAGAGAGAGACGACTATAATACATATACATAAATAATTCTTATCCACCATATTTATTTATTATGCTTACAATAAAGTGACTACATAATTGCATGATTATATTCCATGGTCACATTCGTAGGTACAAGTTTTTCCCTTATCTTCTTAATTTCCTCAACACTAGTTTGGAATGCCTTAGCCATAACATCATCTGGAATATTAGGTTTAGCTGCGAACATGGAAACTACAGGCTGAACACCAGGTTTCTGGCTATTGAATGCCACAAGTAAACTTGCCTTGTCTTTGCCAACGTTATACTGGAAATGGATGAGAGCTCTTGGAAAAACAAAGACTTCACCCTTTTTGATCAACTTGTTAACAAAAACATTGTTCGTAGTGATGAATCCAGCAATTAATTGACCTTCAAGTACGAAAATTATTTCCGTGGCTCGAGGGTGAGTATGTGGAGGGTTTAAACCATCAGGATCGAAGTCTATTCGAGACCATGACATTCCTAGGGTGTTAAAGCCAGGCATGTTGTCAACGTTGGCTACAGCGACTTTAGTACCAAATATATTGGGTTCTCCTGGTTGTGAAATTGCCATTGACGCAAAATCATCTGGTATGTATGCGTAGTTCCTTTTGCATGCATATCCATTCACAGTTACAGCTGTTTCACGTATCCAAAAGGTTATAATTAATATGAGTTGTCATTATGATACCTACAAAAATTAAGTTATGTAGTACCATGTGACGTAAATAATATTATTACGATATCAAATTACCTAAAAAATAAAAGCAAATACAAAATCGATCGACCGGCCGAAACTAATTGCATTGTTAGTTTAAAATTAATATAAAATTTATATATATATAGTAACCGTCCTTGCAGTGTCATTAGTAACCTGTAAACCTAGAAAATAGAGTTGGTTATAGTAACCGTCCTTGCACAGTGTCATTAGTAACCTGTAAACCTAGAAAATAGAGTTGGTTAATTATACCAAGCTACTGCAACAAGGTAATTTAAATTAGTTGTGTAAAAATATTTTACTAAGCTTATGGTGTGTCTGTCATTTGCATGTTTAATTGCTTCAAAGATGCTTTAAACTAACTAGACTTTTTGCTTATACTAATTTTCATGTTTACATAAGAAAATAATTTTGATAGATGACGAAGTTGTATATAATTGGTAGAAATTAAACAACAGTAAGGACATTGAGAAAAGAGACATACATTAATTCTCTATCAATGAAAAACATAATTGTTTGTTATAATTAAACCATGGACAAAATGGAATGATAAGAAATTGGTTATTGAAAAAAAATACTAACATGAGTTGTAATCAGCGACACAAACATCCTGGAGTGGATCTGAATCAGACGCAGAAGCTCTGTTAAAAGTAATAGTTAAAATGGTGATCGCTACCTTGAAAAGGATCATGAAAGCCATGGATAGGATAGGGGGAAGTTAGAGAAGAAGTGAAAATGGTAGCTTTATTTACAATTAAGGTGTGTCATATATAGGAGTTTCTCTTGATATTGGTCTAGTCATGGCTCTACAAGTAATTCTCAACGCAATCTTTCATTTTAACGATTTCAACACGGAAGGAGAATTTTGCAAATCATATCGCAAGTAACTCTGAACGCAATTTTCTTGCTCATAAGTCATAACTAGCACACTAGAAGGACAATTCATTGTAAATAACTGAGAAAAATAGTTTTTCCTAATCCCTGTCATGATCAGAATATTCGATCGTCGGAATCGTGATGGGGGATAATATTGTACTCGCTAGGCAAGCCAACACTACATAATATTTCACCTTTTTCCTTTATCTTTTGATGATTCAAACTTAACAAAAGTATATCAACGGAAATAAATGCGAAAGCACACAGTTTAAAAGATTATCTTTATGCTAATAGCGAAAATCGAAATAAATTCCCCATGAAACTGGTTTCACAACTCACGAACAGTCTACGAATACCAAACATATTGGTTTGACAGAAAAATATATATCTGTCTCAAAGAAAAGTAAAACAGAATGCAGTAAAAATAGAAGGGAACGACGGGGCATGCGGATGGCTACAGGACTACCTTGGGTCTCCTGAACGCAGTGGTCGCAACCAACCTCTCGATCAACCACTAACTTCGAAATATGCACAGAAAGTGCAGAGTGGGGTATCAGTACAACTGACCCCATATACTCGTAAGTGACGAGCCTAACCTCGACGAAATAGTGACGAGGCTACGACGGGGCATACAACATATACAACCTGCAACAGTTTATACTAAACTGAAAGGAAATACATAATGTAATAAAGCAATAACTGGCATTACTAAATTCGGAACACATTTGTTCTACTATATTCAGCTATAACCAATCCTTAAAGGTGTTGATGGACCTCAACAGAAATGAATACATAACGATAATTGATGCGGCATGCATCCCGATCCCATCATATAAACAACAACAGTATCAATAATCACCCTTATAATTCCTTGTTGCAGCGTGCAACCTGATCCCACCAGTCCACCCTTATTACTCCTCAATATGTGAACCTTATTTCTCATGTTGCGTCGCGCAGCCTGATCTAACCTGTCCACCCTAATTACTCCTTGTTGCGGCGTGCAACTCGATCCCACTAGACGATCACATTTACCCTTACTCATCCTATTGTAGCGTGCAACCCGATCCTAATATATATAATATATAACAACATCAATCACAAGATAAAGACAAGTGTTTCAAAATCAACTCAAATCCTCCACAACACTTATTCCTCAAGACAACACAATAGAATATCACGACAACTGTAAAACTTCACCAATTAAACTATACAGCAAGACCAACCTAAGTGCCATGATCCAAACTCCACTAAGGGTTGTGGTAGCGTCGGACACCTCTGTCAGGCAAGCCAACCAAATTACTTGTTGAAGTTCTCATTTTAACAATCTTGAAAATTAAGTTTTTCCTTCAAACTTTATAAATACAAATAAATATAACTGCTTCAATTCGAATTAAATAATAATCAATTAATACAGAATATTTCAAAATCATCCCAGAATTCGGTGTCACGAGTGCATGAGCATTTACAAAGATAAAAATAAAATGCGACATCCATCCAGAATATAGTGGACAGAAAGTAAATATATTATGCTGGAAAAGGACTATACTAGCTGCTGGCCGCCTCGAACAATGTAACTCACCTACTCCCACAATCATCCGTGCTGCTACGCCAAATAGGCCATTAACAACACATGAATCTGTGCAAAAAAAATGCACATAAGTGTAGTATGAGTACAAAAATAACATATACTCAATGAGTATCCCGTCTAATCTTGAAGAAGTAGAGACGAGATGGTCGACTTCGACACTTACTAGTGGTCCAATAATAATGTCAGTAATACATTAAATCGTGGATTTCTATATACATGATTTTAATCCAATAGAAGGAAATGAGTAAACAATTAATTCGTTCAAAGGAAATTTCCAAAGTTTTCTCTTCATTCTTTATCCAATTATTTTCAAACCATGAAGAGGCAATAATAATTTTAATAAGTTCAAGGCAACAATACCAGCATGCGCAAATAATCACCACGGGATGTACGGTACGATCCAACATAAGAATAAATTGTGCACTGCCGAAGGTCGAACGGCTCGAACCATAGATGCATCTATTACCCCGCTCGTGAACTATCCATGCGATGCGGTCAACATAAAATGAACAATCACCTTGCTCGCGAATCATTCATGAGACGCAGGTACACATAAAAATACATGCTCAATTAGTCAATTAAAAATTTATCGGGGAATAATTATTCAAATAAAAGCCACTTTCTCTTTTAACAATTTGAGAAAAGAAGTCAAATCCTTTTGATAATGAATTTATTAATTCGATGTGGTTTAAGCAATTCGAGCTATCAATACGATTACAAATGTTCCAAGTATAGCATACTTTTGGGTCCTAGACTAACCAGACTTAAACGTAATAGTAGCTACGCACGGACTCCCGTCACCACGTGCATACATAGCCCCCGCAAATAGGAGCATATAACCAACTAATTCACCTATAGAGACAATTCCCTCTTACAAGGTTACAAAGGAGACTCACCTCGCTCCGAAGATCCATAACCGGCATTTCACGCTCCTCCGAAGACTTAAATCGGCACACAATGCTCCAAAACTAGCCAATGATCATACAAATCCATTAATATATGCTCAATTACTCATTACAATCCAATTTAGCAATTCCCAACCCCAATCAAATAGTTGACAAAAATGCCCGTGAGCCCACGTGCTCGGAATACAAAAAACATTGAAGATAAAGTTTACCCATAGTCTCGTGAACTCAAATATATGATTTTCTCTAAATTCCATACCCAAAATCGTGGTCAATAAGTCCAAGAATACTAGTTTTCTAGGTTTTCCCTTAAACCTCAAGTTTTCTACAATTTTTCAAGTCTAAATCCATATATAAATCTTGTATTTAACTCAAGGATAGAATAAGTTGCTTACCTCATGATGAGTGATGAAAATGGCACATCAAATTTGTTCCCAATCGGCTCCAATGGAAGAAAATGGAGTTGAAATGAACCCAACACCCGATTTTAAAAAGACCTCACTACCTCAGATGTTTTCGCACTTGCGGTCCCTTGACCACTTCTGCGATTCCGCAGGTGCGATTCAAAATACCGCTTCTAAGATCCTCCCCAAGCCGCCCTTTTTTGCTTCTGCGCCATGCCTACCGCAGGTGCAGTCCCACATTTGCGACACCCTGATCACATCTACGGTCCCAGCTCCCTTCACCAAATTCCGCATATGCTGCTTCTCCATCGAAGGTGCGATCCCGCATCCGCGGAAATATGATCGCATCTGCGGTCCCTTCTCTTCTAGCCCAAAACCGCATGCGGCTCCTTTGGCCGCTTCTGCGGCTCTGCACCTGCATTCCAATTCTCTCAGGTGTGGTTATGACAACAACCAGCCAGTTGAGCTTTTCCAAAAACTCCATTTTCAATCTGTTAGCCACCAGGAATCCACCCGAGGCCCCCGAGACCCCCAACCAATCATACCAACCAGTCCCAAAATATGTTACGGACTTGCTCGAGGCCTCATATAATATCAAACAACGCTAAAATCATGAACCAACCCCCAATCCAAGCTTTATGAACTTTAGAACTTCCAACTTCTACTTTCGATGTTTAACCTATCAAATCACGTCCGATTGACTTCAAATTTTGCTGACAAGTCACATTCGACATTACGGACCTACTCCAACTTTTGGAATAGGATTCTGACCCTGGTTTCAAAAAGCCCACTTCCAGTCAAACTTCTCAAAAACCTTCAAATTTTTATCTTTAGCCAATTAGCTGCAAAATGACCTACGAACCTCCGAATTCACTTCCGATCGCGCTCCCAACTCCAGAATCACCACATGCTCCCCAACTCAGAATCCTAAACGGACAACGATATCATTGGAATACACTTCAATCCAAACTTATAAAATTTCTTTCAAAATGCTATTTTCCACAATAGGCGCCAAAATGCTCCCAAGTCATCCAAAACCCGATCCAGGCATATGCCCAAGTCCGAAATCATCATACGAACCTGCTGGAACATTCAAATCTCGATTTCGAGGTCATTTACTCAAAATTTCAATCCTAGTTAATTCTTTCAACTTTAAGCTTCCAAAATTAGAATTCTCTTTCCAAATCAACTCTGAACTTTCTGAAACTTAATTTCAGCTACGCGTACAAGTAATAATACCTGAAATGAAGTAGTTCGTGGCCTTAGACTGCTGAAAAATGTGCTAGAGATCAAAATGATCGTTCGGGTCGTTACATTCTCTCCCACTTAAATATACGTTCGTCCTTGAACGTGCTGAGAACTACACTGAAGTAATCTGAAATCATTGTTTAACTTCTCATGCACCTTCTCGTGCTACCACAACTCAGTTGAGCACATCAGCTCGATCAATTCAGAAGATATTCCTTTTTTATCTAAGCAAATAAGCCTTAGAGCCCAATTTCAGCATCCCAAATTCTTTGCCAGGCATGTTTCCAATATACGATCACCATATCAATCACTACACGTTGTACCCAAACATGACTGCACAATTTTTTCCTGAATTCACACCTTGCATCACTTTACTCATAGGACCACAATAACATTCTCTGGTCAATTTAATTGAAATTCTACAAATTTGACGTTCCCATTGCACCTCATGACCTACATAGGTCTTGCTCTAATTCACAATACTACCATGACGGAAGAGGTGTGCAAAAATTCATAATCAACTGTCGAGTCTACCAATCATTGGTTCTATACTTCTAACAAGAAGCATTACCTCATTCTGAACCAAATAATGATCTCTGCTCCTTAATTTACTCCATATGGTCAGATTGCACTGATCCTAAATCCAATGACCTCATCTCACCCAGTACGAACTATTCAGGCAATAAGCCACCCTAATAATAATCAAAAGTCTCATATGATGCTGCAATATGCCAATAGGTTACCATATCGAACGCTATATAAAGGAAAGCAAACTTTGAGTAGGATATTCAACTACACCGCTAGTGAATCATCCATGCGACGTGGTCAACTTAATCAAACAAATACCTCGCTTGCGAATCATTCATGCGACGTGGGCACACAGCTAATATGAGCTTTCTTTGGTAAATAGGAAACATTATGGGGAACTGTACTGAATATCACGCTGTTGCGGCATGCAACCCGATCCGAGCAATCATGACCATGAAGGCGTGCCACCCGATCCACAAAACATAACCATAGAGGCATGCCACCAAATCCAAATAACATACCTATGGAGGTGTGCCACCCGATCCACACATGGAACTCACATAAGGAGATGTACATCGAGCTAAATTTCTCATTACAACAAAATATTGAATATAAGTCATAAACATGCTAAGTGTATAATACCATTCCCTAGGGAGACATATAAAGCTATAATCCACAAACTCGAGCACAACTAAAGTGCGATATATGATCCGAATCTCAAGAGCAATTTTGCTCATATAACCCATCTCTATGTGGAACCTTAACATATAAGAAATTCACCAAGCCATCTCACAACTCGCACTACGTAATACATCATTACATGAAATAGCTGACAACGAAATAATACCCCGACTCCCTTTCATAAGGAGCGTATTTCTGAGATGAACACATCTAGCCTGATATAATCCTTTGTTCACATTTAAATCAATCCACTGATCTCAAGCCGATTTTTAATTGCACCAACTAGGCTAATAACCTTTCAAAGGTCCATTATAACTCCCTTTTTCACATAAAACTACCCTCATAACCAGAGCGAACCTCCACAGTCCATAACCCAAAAAACAGAGTGCCTTTCAGGCATAAATTCTCAAATTAATGATATTACCACAATCCTCATGCTTGGTTTAAATCTTTAATCAATCAAGTGACTACATGTCATACTTATACAATCTTTATGTCGGACACGCTCCTACAACCTTCTGAAATAAATAATAGGTCCGCACATCCAAACCACCGGCCGCACTAATACTGAAAAGGATCATGAATCATTAACCAGGATGAAAAGCCTTTTTCACAAAAAATCGATCTCAGGTGACGCTGAAGACAATACCAACTTACCTTAAACAGCGAAACTCATTTCCTGTTCATCCAAGATTGTCACATCCTTGTCCACACTGAGTTGTTATCTTGATCTTTACTTCAAATTCTATACCACTCACTGCACCTAACATGCCAATATATGATAGAACACGCTTTTCATTATAGTTTCGGAACCATTATTGGGCTACTTCATCATATAAAATCTTTTCACTTAACTCATTTCAGGAGAACCATAGCAACACACAGATGAATTGTCATAACCGTAGAACATGAAAATCTCTAAGTAGTGGTCTAAGCCACCATAGCCCTTCCGGGGCCCACTTCCATGTATCATGTCACAACAGTAGAATACTTTATGAATACCACAAACCACGGCGGTCGACAAACCTTGTATGCACCGTCATAATTCACTTGACTCGATCACGCTGAAAGAACTGCTCACTTCCAGTAACACGCCATACCGACTATGTCTAACCAATCCCTTTTCTTCCAATTTATCCTTAATTGCCATATAAACAATGATAACTCCATTCAACACTTAACACACTTCGTCCACACTCATCCCGAGTGACCTTGAATCACGAGACCATGTGTCACACCTCCTTTTGGCGCAAGGCCCGCGAGGGCGCTGAGTATAAAAAGGAGTTTTTTCCAATTAAAGGACAATCAAAACGGGATTCATATTATTAAGATTCAGAGTCGCCACTTGGGAGATTTATGGTGTCCCAAGTCACCGGTTGAATCTCGAATCGAGGAAAAGAATGACTCTGTTTAACAGTCCGCGAACCAGAAATCCGGATAAGGAATTCTGTTAACCCGGGAGAAGGTATTAGGCATTCCCGAATTCCGTGGTTCTAGCACGGTCGCTCAACTGTTATATTTTGCTTGATTATCTGATTTTAACACAAATATGAATTAATGTGCAAACTACCGCTCTAAACCGTTTTAATTGTTAGAAGAAAATTATAATGTCGTGAGAATATATCTCGAATTTCGTCACATAAATGTGTCCGCAATTTTTGATATATTCCGACTTCATTGGAATTTGGATTGGGGTCACATAAATGTGTACCCGAGTTTAAGGAGGTACAATTATTAAATATGCGCTTAAAACTATTAACGCGTTATTATTTTGAGAATGCCGTGAAAATTTACTAAACGGCCAATCTCGGATTTCTAAATATATACACTTATGAGGGCTTCACAATTTTTTTGCGATTTATTTGGTGAGGCTCGTCTCATTTATTAACAAAATAATCCTAAAATGACTACATTTCCTATTTTTTTTAGTTTTTATAAAATAAAGAAATATCTTAATTAATCTAGAAATTAAAAATGCAACACTTATCTAATTAATGACAAAAATTTAATGAAACAGATTTTAATATATGTTTAAACAGAAAAATATTTTTTTTTTCGGAATTGTTTTATTATTATTTTATTAAATACGAAATTTCATAACTTAATAATAAAAGAAGCTAATTCAGAATAATATTAAAACTTGAATATATAAAAAGAAAAACTAATAAAATCATTTATTCAAAACTATTGAAAATTATAGCCATATTAAAGCTTATATGGTAAAAATTATTTTTTATTCCAAATTGTTCAAAACTAAGCTTATTTTTAGAAAAACAACAATTATAAATTGACTATAATTTTATTTAAATTCGTTTTTTATAAGCTAAAAAAAATATATATTTTATTTGTTATATTTAGATAAATATTTAATAAAAAATAAACATTACTTAAATAAATCTAAAAATAAAAGTGCAAAATCAACAACTAATATATATATATATATATATATACAAACTAAACCAATTATCTTACAATTAACTTAAACTCAAATTTTTTAATTTTTTACTATTTTTGAATTAAACCCTTGTTGTTAACTATTTACAACTATTTACCAAAAACCAAAATCAATCTTAATTATTTACACCTATATTTTGAGATGGTTAAACTTGAAAAGAAACAATTCTTGTGTTATTGAAAATTCAAATCGTACCTAAATGCCTAATTTACGCAAAATAATTAAAATTCACATTTTTATTGAAATTAACTACATATTAACAACTTAATTTATTAAAGACAATATTAAAGAAGTTCTAATTAATTTGATTAACAAAAGAGTAATTCATTCTTCCTTTTATTTACTAAATGATTTGAACATTAATAAACAGATTCATAATTATACTATTTTATAACCATTTTTAGAAGTGAATTATTATTATTACAAGGCTTAATTATTTAAAGTTATCACAAAAACTTACAGAATATTAGTATGAAATTTATTAAAACATAATCTGTAAAAGAAGATAGAAATAGAAACTATTTAAAATTTCAACAAAATTCTCATCTTTCTCATATATTCATCTTATCATTTAAACATGATTAGGTATGTACATGATATTGGAAAGAAAAGAATACCGGTGATCAACACAGCACATAACACAGCAAATCACACCAACAGCAGTACAATCAAGAATACCAGTATCCGGATTTAAGCAACAAGAATCAACATCCCAAAATTGAGTTTCAAAACAAAACTTTGTAAAATAAAAACTAACACTCTTTTTTTCAGATTTTTTTTTTCGTTTTTTTTTTTTTTCTTTTCTTCACTATTTGGTAACACTCTTAAGATTTTTCAAATTTTTCTCTCATACAATTTTTCTTCTCTTCCTCTTCTTCTCCCTCTATGAAATAAAATATCATTCTTATATAAGCAAGACTAAACTCTTTCTTTAATTAAAAACAAATCTAAAAGTAAGACTTCCACTTTCTTTTATTTTAATCTAACTTTTAATTCCACTATGTTATGTTTTATTCTCCACTATACATATTCTATCAATACTTTAATTACCACTATCTTATGTTTTGTCCCCACTTTAATTTAACAATAATTAAATAACTAATGGACAAAATAACTTTAATTCAAATAATTGACTATAATTTAATGACTAAAATAACCCCAAAATTATTGAAATTTACTACTATACCCTTATCAGCTATAACCAATTCACCTAAATCAAACAACCAAAATATAGTAAATTTAACCAATTCTTAAACAATTTTAACAACAATTCTAACAATCTTGATGAACAACCAAGAACACCATGATTTTTAACAACAAAAATTTCTAGATTCATAATAGCAACAAACAAGTAACTTTAAATCACTTAAACTTAACATGTCACACAAACTATTTTAATTCTATAATTAAAACCGAAATTAGAATTAAGCAAAAATAAAGAACCAAATTTAATCTAATAAACTCAATAATCGTCTAAAAAATTCAATTTAAATCTACCAACATTACAACCAAGATTTAAGATGCAAAAAATGATTGACTATAACATTTCTATATTAATAACTTAACAAAACACATGATTAAAGTATGAAAAATGAAGAAATAATCAAGAACATGATGAACAACAAAAAAGAAACAAAATCAACCATATACTTATCTAAATCCGAAACTATACATATATATATAACATTTCTATATTAACAACTTAACAAAACACATGATTAAAGTATAAAAATGAAGAAATAATCAAGAACATGATGAACAACAAAAAAGAAACAAAATCAACCATATACTTATCTAAATCCTATATATATATATATATATATATATATATATATATATATATATATATATATATATATATATATATATATATATATATATATATATATATATATATATATATATATATATATATATATATATATATATATATATATATATATATATATATATATATATATATATATATATATATATATATATATATATATATATATATATATATATATATATATATATATATATATATATATATATATATATATATATATATATATATATATATATATATATATATATATATAAAAATAAAGATAAATAACTAAAAAAAATCTGTCCAAAAATGAAAATAACAACAATAATAATAAAACGAAATATATATACATATATACTACCCTAAAGCAATATATATATATGTCACGACCCGAATTTTTTCCCCTACATCTATATATATATATATATATATCGAAAACGGAGAAAATATATATATTGTCCGAAAAAATAAAAAATAAATAATAAAATAACGAGAAATATATTCTGCCTGAAAAAATAAAAAATAAAATAAAATATACATATATACATATAGTCATATATATTTAATATACCCATGTATACACGTATATACACAGAATATACATAGTATATACACATGCATAATTAGGGTTTTTATTACTTTATTCAAACATATATATATATATATATATATATATATATATATATATATATATATATATATATATATATATATATATATATACATGTATGCTATATATATATGTATATATATGTATATAACATATGTTTATACCTATTATACATGTATATATATATATATATATATATATATATATATATATATATATATATATATATATATATATACATACCCTCGCCGGAAAAATCAAAAGAAAGGAAGATGAAGAAGAAAAGCTCGGGACATGCTCGGCGACGACAACAATCATGGTGACTGGAACTCGGCAGCCTGCCGTCGCCATTTTTCTCGGCCAGCAGCGTCGCAACAACTATGGCAGCGAGCTGTTGGTCGCACTGCTGGCAGCATGATCGTGAGGGGCGACGGGGAGGGGTGCTGGCTGGTAGGTTGCCGGCCATGGTGGTCGCCGGTGGGGAGAGGGTGGAGCTGGTATGGAGGAAGAAGAGAGAAGAATTAAGGTGGAGGCTTCTTTTGTGTTATGTGTATTATGTTAGGTTTAGGGTTTGTATGAATAGTGTATTAGCATATGGGTTATGGGTTATGGGTTATGGTTTTGGGTTATGTGGTTTTGGGTTGGGTAGAATAGGTTTGGGCTTAAGTTTAAAATTTAAGAAAAGGCCCAATTCCGGATTTATCTTCTCTATTTTTTTTTAAAATTTTTTTTTTATTTATTATGAAAGAAAATGTTAAGATTAAATTATAAAAACCCAAAAATTATCTTAAAAACACTAATTAACTCATAATAATAATTATCGCACAAAATTAGACGTTAATTAAAATAAAATCGTACAAATTGGATATTAAATGCTAAAAATGCAAGCATACATATTTTGTGATTTTATAAATAAACTTAATTATTCCTAAGTATAAACTTGAATTTTATATACAAATGCAACATATTTTCATATTTTTTATTTATTTAAACAAATAAATATGCACAGATAAATGCAAACAATTCAAGAAAAATAACACAAAATTCACAAATATTGCAAACAACACAAAACTCTTTTATTTTGAATTTTTGGAAGTAATTCTCATATAGGGCAAAAATCACGTGCTCACAGCTACCCCTCTTTGCGCGTAAACACGAAGAGTTTCTGTGCAAAGACAAGTGAGCGGATACGAGCGATTTTTGCCCGTTTGAGCACTCCGTGAGAAGCATTTTTTTTTTTTCAAAATTTTGACCGAACCTTTGCTTCAAGAGGTTTCCTACATATCCCTGGCTAAAAGGGAATCAGGTCAATGTAGTTCGGAAAATTTTGGTAGCTGGGACTACCAATGAAACTCCGATTGTTTGCTGTTACTGTTGCTGCTGTTGCGGTTACTGCTTGCTGACCTCCTTATTACACCTGGGGGAATGTAAAATGAAGAAGTTATTCTAAGTTACAGTATTGCAAATTCTTATCTATCTTTTTAACTTGATCTTGTCATGTTCCTTGCTATTCTGTCGGACTTGATGTTCCTTCCGATGCTTCTTTTCTTCTGACAATTGTTAGTTCGGCCTATCTTGATTGCCGAACTCTGATCGTTGGTCCCTTCCTTGTGATCTTCGAACTATTCTGCTTCGAAATCTGAATCTATCTTTCTGATCCTTGTTGCCTTCCTTTTGATTTTTAACTTGGATTCATGCTGGGGATTTATGTTGTACTCTACTGCTTTCCTCAACCAACTTCGAAAGTAAATTGCCACTCCATTCTTCAGGCGGGCTCCCTGACTTCAATTTTAACTTCAAAACTAAATCGCCACTCCATTCTTCAGGCGGACTTCCTGACTTCAACTACAACTTCAAAATAAATCGCCACTCCATTCTTCAGGCGGGCTCCCTGACTTCAATTACAAACTTTGATAATAAATTGCCACTCCATTCTTCAGGCGGGCTCCCTGACTTCAATTACAACTTCAGAATTGGATCGCCTTCCTTTGCTTCTTGCTGACTTCATCTACGACTCACAACTAAATCGCCACTCCATTCTTCGGGCGGGCTCTCTGACTTCAATTACAAACTTTGAAAATAAATTGTCACTCCATTCTTCAGGCGGGCTCCTTGACTTCAATTACAAACTTTGAAAATAAATCGCCACTCTATTCTTCAGGCGGGCTCCCTGACTTCATCTACGACTCACAACTAAATCGCCACTCCATTCTTCGGGCGGGCTCTCTGACTTCAATTACAAACTTTGAAAATAAATTGTCACTCCATTCTTCAGGCGGGCTCCTTGACTTCAATTACAAACTTTGAAAATAAATCGCCACTCTATTCTTCAGGCGGGCTCCCTGACTTCAACTACAACTTTAGAACTAGATCGCCTTCCTTTGCTTCTTGTACCATTTTATTCTTGCTGCATCGACTCTTGAACCATCATTTCTCCTAAATTACCTTGTTTCGAAATCGCCACTCTATTCTCCAGGCGGGCTCCTGACTTCAACTATCACTTCGAAACTAAATCGCCACTTCATTCTTCAGGCGGGCTCCCCGACTTCAACTTACAACTTCAAAACTAAATCGCCTTCCTTTGCTTCTTGTACCATTTTATTCTTGCTGCATCGACTCTTGAACCATCATTTCTCCTAAATTACCTTGTTTCGAAACTGCTTTCCTCCTGGGTCGTGTTGCTTTCCCTCCTGACTGCTGGGGATATCTTTAGAACTGTTTATTTACCTGCTGAGGATAATGGTGCTGGGAAAATTTCCTTCATTCCCTCCCTTCCTTTGACTCATGCGCTTGAATTTGCGTTGGGAACTCTTGTTATAACTCTCTGCTTTATGGTGGGTTACTGGTTTCAAGACCTGCAATGTAAAGACTGAAGATTTGCCTTTTGTTATACAGGTAGGCGCCTGCTTTTAGTAGCAACTTTTAAATTAAAAATGCATTCTGGCAATAATTTACAAAATATGTAAAATAAAACAAACGTAAAATATCCTATTCGAGGGCGGATAGTCCCATTGTATTCTATTCGAGGGCGAATACTCCCATTGTATTCCATTCGAGGGCGAATACTCCCATTGTATCCTATTCGAGGGCGAATACTCCCATTGTATCCTATTCGAGGGCGAATACTCCAATTGTATCCTATTCGAGGGCGAATACTCCCATTGTATCCTATTCGAGGGCGAATACTCCCATTGTATCCTATTCGAGGGCGAATACTCCCATCGTATCCTATTCGAGGGCGAATACTCCCATTGTATCCTATTCGAGGGCGAATACTCCCATTGTATCCTATTCGAGGGCGAATACTCCCATGATATCAATGTATGAAAGTGAACAAACTTGAGACGTCTTGTTCGAAGGTGGACAAACCTGAAACATCCTATTTGAAGGTGGACAAACCTGATACATCATCTTGAATTGCCTTCCTCGTTTCTCCGAGAAAATTTTCAACAACGGCAGAAAATTTTCTGCCCCAGTATTGGTGTTCTTCCTTGTGGCATGACTTTGTGCTATCAATAGCACTTTCTTTCCCTGTTTCAAATCAAAGAAAATTTGTTAGTTCAAAACATTGTGAGCGGTTGTGCCGCTCCTGTGTGGTGGTTTTTCCTTTTCTCCTTTCCCTCGCTCGGGGTTCCCAAAAATTGTAGGGGAATGATTTCATATGCTGGAGATGATATTCCATGCTGGGGATGGGTTTTTCCATTTATCCCTTCGCCGCTCTGTGTTTCTCAACTTGTTGGGGGTTATTTTGTTGAAGATGGGATTTCCTTTCTTCCTTTACCACCCTGTGTTGTCCGACCTCCTCGGAACTTGCTGTAGATAGCATTACTGGGGGATTTTCATTTCCTCAAAATTGGTGTTTCACTCTTCTTGAAGGCTGTTGAGGATGACACTGGTTCGACGACCATTTCCCTTAAGACTTTCCTTCTTCCCCAAGTGGGTATTGACCTCCAGAAAATTTTCAAACTGAAAAGAAAATTTTCTGCCCCAGTTTAATAATCTTCTTTGCACCATACTTCTCTGCCGTCAATGGCATTTCCTTGCCTTGCATAATAATTGGGAAGTTGGTGGCAAGTTTTGAAGTCATTTCTCACTATGTTTTGACTAGACTGACTTTGATGGAGAATTTTGACAAAAGGAGAAAGATAAAAAGAAACCACAAGTAGAAGACAATGGAGGACTGACTTTCTAACCAGAAACAACTATAAAAACTTATCAAACGCGGATACCAACTCTACTGGTCATGACATGCACATATGGCTTATCCTCCGTCGTTAATTTCCTTTTACGATTTCTGTCTCGTGATTTCCATCTGATTATCACCTTTGTTCGACTTGTAATGCCCGAAGGGTTTTCACTTTCAAGCCTCTCTCATTTTGATTTTCTCTCGGCTTTCGTCGCCTTATGGTGCCTGTGAAGGTTTTCACCGGTAAGACTCTCTCATTTGTATTACTTTTAGCTGGGGATTGGGGTGTCAATGCCAAGACTCTCTCGTGTTTCCTTTCTGCTGGGAATCAGAGTCTTTTCTGCTGAGAATCGCAGTGTTATATTCTGATAGGACTCTCTCACTCGCCTGACGTGGCATCTTTTGAAGACTGATCAGAAGGTCTTTCTGGACCGTAATGCGGGATTTGGATAGGGCTAGAAAGAAAGGGTATTGAAGGCTCAAAACAAAATCAATTTTGGGTTCAAAATTTACAACCTTCGGACCTAAATTTATTTATAATCATCACAATTTTTCTTTGCCCCAATTTTTACTTGGGAAATTTTTATTACTTTATTTACACTATGACCGAGCTGTGAAGCGCCTACGTATCCTCTTTAAGGAATCATGTCGAACGTAGTTCCCAATTCCCTTTTTTCAAGTTTCTCTTTTTCATTCATTTTTCTTTTTCTTTTCTTTTCTTTATCTCTTTTTGTTGTTTTTTTTATCCCTTTCTTCTCTTGTCTTTCTAACTTGTGTTTCTAGTCTTTGCAACTAATTCCGAAGGAGGGGTATGAAAGAATTTAAAATAAGGCTCAAAGGGTTGACGATGGATAAAGTGTTTGGATAGCAGAACAAAATGCCTTCGTCATTCCAATCTTCAAAACATGCCAAGTACAAACAACATATTCACGACATTTTTTGGTTGTGCCAGGATTGATAACCATGTCGTCCATTCGCCTTTTCATCTGTCATTTTAAAGCATTGCTGGACGACACTTTTATTTCAGTATCACGAGCGAACCCCGTCTTAGCATGTCCAATTTTCCTTTAAGGGTTTCTTTGTGTTTTATCTGCCCAGTCTCACATGATTCGGGCTCCAAATAATCTCAAATCATTATTTCATTTAAAATGCCCTGATTATCTTCCAATTCCTTCATGATTAACTTTTAAGATTAGGCCACAATTATGCGTGCATGTCATGTCACTAGTGTTGACAAAAAAAATGACTATAAAGCAGAAAGACTTAAATCAAAGAAAAATGACTCGAAATAATGGCAAACAAGAGAGTTGCATTAGACGAACTAGAAATGAACTAGTAACACAAAACAAACACAATAAACTGGGGTATACCCTTGGAACAAACCTACACAATACTAAATGAGGTATTACGACCAAAACAAAACTGGACAAAATAGAATGATAGAAGGGTTTGAGTTATATGACAATATCCTGATTACAACCCTGAAATAATCTGGACGACAGAAACGACAACAAAATAAGCCACCAAAAACTCTACTTTGGATAAACCCCCAAATGAAGCATATTTCCAATTACCAAGCACAACATCTTTAGCCATTGCCTTCTGCATCAACCATATGGGTGTCGACTGTATCCGGATTTTGTACGACAATGTCGCCTGCATTGATAAGCTCTTGAATTGCTTTTTTCAGCTTCCAACATTTTTCCGTGTCATGCCCCGGGGCGCCTGAGCAATACGCGCACATTTGAGAAAAATTACACCTCTTTGACCGATGATTTGGCATTTTTATCTGAATTGGTTTCAACATGCCCAGTTGCTTCAACTTCTGGAACAAACTGGCATATGATTCTCCCAAAGAGATGAGTGCCTTTTCTCGTTTCAGTAGCCTCTCATTTCTAAAGGCCTGATTTGGCCTAAAACCTGACCCGTGGGGTTTCTGGTATGCTCGTGGGGAGAAGTAAGGGCCGGGAGAATTACAAGGATATCCATGGGTTCGATATAGAGGGCTTTTAGCAAAGACGACCACTGGACCTTGTCGTTGGGGAGGTTCAACCTGCGGGCTCTGTTTGGGGTCCTGATGAGCAACCTCTGAGGGGTAATGTTGGGCAACATGAGCTTCGGGTGGGTGTTTATTATGGGGAACAGTGGGTGTGACTTGGGGGCACTCCTGGAAAAAGATAGATGGATACCGAGTGATGGAGCTATTGGGGTGGCTGGGAAAGTTGTGATAGGCGGGTATATATGGGGAGTGTGGGGGATCATCTGGCAATGCGCTCGGTGTTCGGGTAAGGACAGAGTCCAAGAAGCTAGGTGGTGGAGAGGGTGGTGCTTTCCCATCCATCCACGCCCGATACATGTCAGCCACATGTTGTCTCAGTATTTTGACCTCTTCTACCAACCTATTGTTCCGTTCAACCAGTTGTGGTCGAGCATCGGTATCAACCCACTCAGTTTTGAAGTTTTCTGCAATTATCCCTTGATTTCGTGTTGCATGGAAGAGAAACACAACCAACCACCTTAATTTCATCAACAATTCAAAACAAAATATGTGAGAAATGGACTCATTCGGTTCCCCTTATTAAAATTTTTTTTCTTTTTTTTTTTTAATTTTTTCTTTTTTTTTTTTAAATTTTTTTTTTTTTGTTTTCTTTTTTGAAGAAAATTTGTAAAGGCCGACTCCAACTACAAACTCTGATGAAAAACTTTCACACCTTGTGCCAGAGATTTCTACAAGAATAAAAATATTTTTTAGCATCAATTATGACTATTTCTACAAAATTAGCCATCACCCGACTTATTTATAACAAAATAAAAAATTGACCCTTTTTTTTTTGTTATTTTTGCAAAAGGGGTGTGAACCCGGACTTGATTTTGCGGCTATGGCCTTGTAATATTTCCACAAGGAATATTTCAAGGCTATGCCGGTAAATTATTTAAAATGACTCAAAGTGGCTATTTGTGCAAAAACAGCCTTCCGACATCCTTTCGGAACATTCGGCTATTTTCAAAAACAACATCACTTCGATTTATTGAAAACTAAACACACATTTTTTTGAAAAAGGGTGGTAAACTCAAACTTGATATTGAGGATACAGACTTTCAACATTTCCACATGGGATATTTTAAGGCCATTATTCAAAAAGAAAAAGGAAAGATTTCAAAGTGGCTATTTCTGCAAAAACAGCCTTCCGGTGTCCTTTCGGAACATTCGGCTATTTTCAAAAACAGCGTCACTTTGATTTTATTGAAAACTAAAACTTCAACATTTTTTTTTTGAATTTTTTGAAGGGGTGGTTGGACCTGATGAAGGTTGCCTACGTATCTCACACCATGTGAGAATCAAACCAGCGTAGTTCGGTTATAAAAGAACTGAATCATTTTAAGAAAAGAAAACAAAGTATTTTTAACAGCATTTTTAAAAAGAATATTTTTCTTATCTTTCATAAAATCAACAAAATTTATCGGGAATTTTTGCATTTTTTTTTTCAAAAATTATTTTCCAAGAAACTAAACTATTTTTCGTAAAAAT
The DNA here is from genome assembly GCA_032618575.1 of Nicotiana noctiflora. Taxonomy (NCBI): domain Eukaryota; kingdom Viridiplantae; phylum Streptophyta; class Magnoliopsida; order Solanales; family Solanaceae; genus Nicotiana; species Nicotiana noctiflora. Next base: position 173,277 of record JASVEL010013299.1, on the reverse strand, counting down.
AAGAAAAATAAAAAGATTTTTTTTTTTTTTTTTTTGCATTTTTCAAACATTGTTTTCAAAGAAACTAACTATTTAAAATTGACAAAATTTATTCGGAGAGATTTTTTTTTTCAAAAATTATTTTCTAAGAAAAACATATCATTCTCCATAAAATTATTTTGATTTTTCAACCTGACAACTTTCTCTTCTTACCCTCTCTCTTTTTTAATAACAAACCGGTCGGCATGTAAGATCGAAACAAATAAATGCACAGACAAAGATTCAACAAGTTGGTCTTTTGTTTCGGGTGCACCTGCCCTAGACAGGCCCAACCCCTGTGTTGAGCCTCCTAAGTCAAATATGCACAAAATAAACGTTCCTATCGGGGATCCGGCATAAGGTTTTGTTATTCTAAGTCATCATCCTGTTGGAAAAGTGTCTAGACTGGCTTTAACTCGAGCGGACAACTCGAGCCGATGAGTGTCAGTGCACCGGTAGCATGGCTTTCCGGCTTAATTGACAAAACTCTCCGCCTAAACATGTGTGACTACAAAATCCTTCACCGGTGCCAAGCACCACGGCTATCTTGAGAAAAACGGGCTATGTCCAGCAAATGCCCGGTATTATATTTCAAAAGACTCAGAAGAGAAGAAAAAAAAAATTGGGTATCGGCACAATTTATATACAGATCACAAAATATCAAAGCGGTAAAGCAACCTTTAGCATATCAAATATAAACATGTAATAAAATCAAATAATAAATAAGCCAAATAAAATAATTATTCAAAGCTCGAATTCTTAAACCCTGAACCAGTGGTTCTGGGTTTGCGTTCCCCAGCAGAGTCGCCTTTTTTCACGCTTACTCACGAGGGCACGAGATATATTAAGAGGGATTTTTTTCCAATTAAAGGACAATCAAAACGGGATTCATTTATTAAGAGATTCAGAGTCGCCACTTGGGAGATTTATGGTGTCCCAAGTCACCGGTTCGAATCCCGAATTGAGGAAAAGGTTTGACTCTTTTTAATAGTCCGCGAACCAGAAATCTGGATAAGGAATTCTGTTAACCCGGGAGAAGGTATTAGGCATTCCCGAATTCCGTGGTTCTAGCACGGTCGCTCAACTGTTATATTTTGCTTGATTATCTGATTTTAACACAAATATGAATTAATGTGCAAACTACCGCTCTAAACCGTTTTAATTGTTAGAAGAAAATTATAATGTCGTGAGAATATATCTCGAATTTCGTCACATAAATGTGTCCGCAATTTTTGATATATTCCGACTTCATTGGGATTTGGATTGGGGTCACATAAATGTGTACCCGAGTTTAGGGAGGTACAATTATTAAATATGCGCTTAAAACTATTAACGCGTTATTATTTTGAGAATGCCGTGAAAATTTACTAAACGGCCAATCTCGGATTTCTAAATATATACACTTATGAGGGCTTCACAGTTTTTTTGCGATTTATTTGGTGAGGCTCGTCTCATTTATTAACAAAATAATCCTAAAATGACTACATTTCCTATTTTTTTAGTTTTTATAAAATAAAGAAATATCTTAATTAATCTAGAAATTAAAAATGCAACACTTATCTAATTAATGACAAAAATTTAATGAAACAGATTTTAATATATGTTTAAACAGAAAAATATTTTTTTTTTCGGAATTGTTTTATTATTATTTTATTAAATACGAAATTTCATAACTTAATAATAAAAGAAGCTAATTCAGAATAATATTAAAACTTGAATATATAAAAAGAAAAACTAATAAAATCATTTATTCAAAACTATTGAAAATTATAGCCATATTAAAGCTTATATGGTAAAAATTATTTTTTATTCCAAATTGTTCAAAACTAAGCTTATTTTTAGAAAAACAGCAATTATAAATTGACTATAATTTTATTTAAATTCGTTTTTTATAAGCTAAAAAAATATATTATTTGTTATATTTAGATAAATGTTTAATAAAAATAAAATAGATAAATATAAATAATATATATATATATATATATATATATATATACATATATATATATATATACATATATATATATATATATATATATATATATATATATACATACATATATATATATATATATATATATATATATATACAAACTAAACCAATTATCTTACAATTAACTTAAACTCAAATTTTTTAATTTTTTACTATTTTTGAATTAAACCCTTGCTGTTAACTATTTACAACTATTTACCAAAAACCAAAATCAATCTTAATTATTTACACCTATATTTTGAGATGGTTAAACTTGAAAAGAAACAATTCTTGTGTTATTGAAAATTCAAATCGTACCTAAATGCCTAATTTACGCAAAATAATTAAAATTCACATTTTTATTGAAATTAACTACATATTAACAACTTAATTTATTAAAGACAATATTAAAGAAGTTCTAATTAATTTGATTAACAAAAGAGTAATTCATTCTTCCTTTTATTTACTAAATGATTTGAACATTAATAAACAGATTCATAATTATACTATTTTATAACCATTTTTAGAAGTGAATTATTATTATTACAAGGCTTAATTATTTAAAGTTATCACAAAAACTTACAGAATATTAGTATGAAATTTATTAAAACATAATCTGTAAAAGAAAATAGAAATAGAAACTATTTAAAATTTCAACAAAATTCTCATCTTTCTCATATATTCATCTTATCATTTAAACATGATTAGGTATGTACCTGATATTGGAAAGAAAAGAATACCGGTGATCAACACAACAAATAACACAGCAAATCACAGCAACAGCAGTACAATCAAGAATACCAGTATCCGGATTTAAGCAACAAGAATCAACATCCCAGAATTGAGTTTCAAAACAAAACTTTGTAAAATAAAAACTAACACTCTTTTTCTTTAGATTTTTTTTTTTCGTTTTTTTTTTCTTTTCTTCACTATTTGGTAACACTCTTAAGATTTTTCAAATTTTTCTCTCATACAATTTTTCTTCTCTTCCTCTTCTTCTCCCTCTATGAAATAAAATATCATTCTTATATAAGCAAGACTAAACTCTTTCTTTAATTAAAAACAAATCTAAAAGTAAGACTTCCACTTTCTTTTATTTTAATCTAACTTTTAATTCCACTATGTTATGTTTTATTCTCCACTATACATATTCTATCAATACTTTAATTACCACTATCTTATGTTTTGTCCCCCACTTTAATTTAACAATAATTAAATAACTAATGGACAAAATAACTTTAATTCAAATAATTGACTATAATTTAATGACTAAAATAACCCCAAAATTATTGAAATTTACTACTATACCCTTATCAGCTATAACCAATTCACCTAAATCAAACAACCAAAATATAGTAAATTTAACCAATTCTTAAACAATTTTAACAACAATTCTAACAATCTTGATGAACAACCAAGAACACCATGATTTTTAACAACAAAAATTTCTAGATTCATAATAGCAACAAACAAGTAACTTTAAATCACTTAAACTTAACATGTCACACAAACTATTTTAATTCTATAATTAAAACCGAAATTAGAATTAAGCAAAAATAAAGAACCAAATTTAATCTAATAAACTCAATAATCGTCTAAAAAATTCAATTTAAATCTACCAACATTACAACCAAGATTTAAGATGCAAAAAATGATTGACTATAACATTTCTATATTAATAACTTAACAAAACACATGATTAAAGTATGAAAAATGAAGAAATAATCAAGAACATGATGAACAACAAAAAAGAAACAAAATCAACCATATACTTATCTAAATCCGAAACTATACATATATATATAACATTTCTATATTAACAACTTAACAAAACACATGATTAAAGTATAAAAATGAAGAAATAATCAAGAACATGATGAACAACAAAAAAAGAAACAAAATCAACCATATACTTATCTAAATCCGAAAATATATATATATATATATATATATATATATATATATATATATATATATATATATATATATATATATATATATATATATATATATATATATATATATATATATATATATATATTTATATTTATATATATAGAACCGGTCTATATATATACATATATTCGTAATATACATAGAAATGAAGTTCCTATATATATATATATAATATATCATCCGAAAAATAAAGATAAATAACTAAAAAAAATCTGTCCAAAAATGAAAATAACAACAATAATAATAAAACGAAATATATATACATATATACTACCCTAAAGCAATATATATATATGTCACCAAGAAAATATATATATTGTCCGAAAAAATAAAAAATAAATAATAAAATAACGAGAAATATATTCTGCCTGAAAAAATAAAAAATAAAATAAAATATACATATATACATATAGTCATATATATTTAATATACCCATGTATACACGTATATACACAGAATATACATAGTATATACACATGCATATATATATATATATATATATATATATATATATATATATATATATATATATATATATATATATATATATATATATATATATATATATATATATATATATATATATATATATATATATATATATATATATATATATATATATATATATATATATATATATATATATATATATATATATATATATATATATATATATATATATATATATATATATATATATATATATATATATATATATATATATATATATATATATATATATATATATATATATATATATATACATACCCTCGCCGGAAAAATCAAAAGAAAGGAAGATGAAGAAGAAAAGCTCGGGACATACTCGGCGACGACAACAATTGCCGACTGGCCATGGAAGACACCAAGCTGCCGTCGCCATTTTTCTCGGCCAGCAGCGTCGCAACAACTATGGCAGCGAGCTGTTGGTCGCACTGCTGGCAGCATGATCGTGAGGGGCGACGGGGAGGGGTGCTGGCTGGTAGGTTGCCGGCCATGGTGGTCGCCGGTGGGGAGAGGGTGGAGCTGGTATGGAGGAAGAAGAGAGAAGAATTAAGGTGGAGGCTTTTTTTGTGTTATGTGTGTTATGTTAGGTTTAGGGTTTGTATGAATAGTGTATTAGTATATGGGTTATGGGTTATGGGTTATGGTTTTGGGTTATGTGGTTTTGGGTTGGGTAGAATAGGTTTGGGCTTAAGTTTAAAATTTAAGAAAAGGCCCAATTCCGGATTTATCTTCTCTATTTTTTTTTAAATTTTTTTTTATTTATTATGAAAGAAAATGTTAAGATTAAATTATAAAAACCCAAAAATTATCTTAAAAACACTAATTAACTCATAATAATAATTATCGCACAAAATTAGACGTTAATTAAAATAAAATCGTACAAATTGGATATTAAATGCTAAAAATGCAAGCATACATATTTTGTGATTTTATAAATAAACTTAATTATTCCTAAGTATAAACTTGAATTTTATATACAAATGCAACATATTTTCATATTTTTTATTTATTTAAACAAATAAATATGCACAGATAAATGCAAACAATTCAAGAAAAATAACACAAAATTCACAAATATTGCAAACAACACAAAACTCTTTTATTTTGAATTTTTGGAAGTAATTCTCATATAGGGCAAAAATCACGTGCTCACACCATGCGATCTCAAATCCCATAAACTATTTTGTATCTCCCAATTGCTACATCGCAAGTCAAAACATCATAGACATTTTGTGCCCCTTCTCATATGCTACCATAGAGCTTGATTCTTAACCGTACCTATAGGCTCGAAATTGTTAGGCACCACACCTTATCCTTCGAATTCACTAGGATCGTTGTTGAGAGCCACCCGCTCTGACTTGGCCCCGAATATAATAAACTCCATGGGACTTCTATCACATGAATACCATATTGGTGAAGCACCTGGCAGAATCACTTTCCTTGGAGCCCGTATCTTTACAAAGCACAATCCTGAATCATTCACAAAGTCTGAACATAAGCTAATAAGGCCAACCAAGCACCCTTTAACAATTTCTTTACTCAAATTACCACTGCTGTTCTTTTCTTGTAGCCGAACTACCGAACTAACCCAGAAATATACTAACAACCAGAAAACCCGGCAAGTGGTTAACCATACTACCCAATCATAGGCGATGGGACTCTCCCACTTAGATTGAAGCCACTATTACACAACTTTGGAACTCAACAGGATTTCTTGTCTCTTATTGTCATAACCTTGCGCTATCAACCGCCTGAATTCTCGGTTCCTTTATGTAAAACCCCTTTTTTATACTCTAAATTATCAACCACATTCGCACGACCAATCTCTTTGCTGCATATTAGCCCATACTTCCAATTAAACATGTATACTTCAATCGCCAGCCACTAAAATCCTAAATTATCCCAAACTCTCCGTAAGGTGCGTAATCATCCTACCTCCAAGCCCATATGCAACATCCGCCACTCTCCCACTTTGGGCAAACTAACTTCTTTAATAAACTACTTGACCTTTGCTTCATACACCTGGCCTTCTATGAACTTTAGCCACCTTCTGACATTTTCCACACATCTTCCCTCATCCTTTGCTACTCAGTTGTTTCCTTAATTAAAATCTATCTTCGTGGCACTTGAACCCACAATTGGTGATAAGTTTACACCTTTCGAAAAATCATCCGTCTCATACAATCGACATTAGAAACATTGATTCGACCCTAAACTACCGCGCCCTACAATATCTGACAACCGTATTTCCGATACTATTTCATAATAGCTAGCTCCGAAGGCGAATTGTAGAAGATCGCAACACCGGTGAACTTAGTGCATTCAATTAGGACAATGACATCCCCTCGTAAAAGAAAGCTCTACCACTCTCGCATATACCAAGTCTCATTAAAATATCATCCCAAATCTGCACATTCTTAACCCCATTGCCTTTTCCGTGCCAGAAAAAAAATATTGAATCGCTAGATTATGCACTGAGTAAACCTCCCTTCAAATCATTCACTGCCCGACACGTGGGCAACATCCTACCATCATATCACTACTACGGAATAATCATTCATAAGCATCATGGCAACTTGTGCCTAGATTCAGAGCCCTCAGAAGTACTGTTACTGGGCTGAAATAATAAAGTATCCTTCCACAAGGTGACGATAATAGCTCAGACGACTATACAGGGAGAAACATCACGTACCATATTCGTAATATCATTACAATTCTTCAATCCTTGATGAATAACAATCGCTTTCCATCGCATAGGATTGATTAGGAAAGAAAAAAAAGGCATAAGCCTCAAAGGAATCAAATCACACGATGAGGAATCAAGAAGGGAAGTACTCCTAACAGTCATGCAGCCTCCCGAGGATAAGTACAGACGTTCCATATCGATCCGCGAGACTCTACTAGACTTGCTCATGACTCGTGAGACCCTAGGAACCTAGTGCTCTGATACGATGTTGGCACGACCCAAACTCCACTAAAGATCGTGGTGGCGTCGGAGACCTTTGTCAGGCAAGCCAACCAAATTACTTGTAGTTCTCATTTTGACAATCTTGATAATTAAGCTTTTCCTTTAATTTTTATAAATAAAAAGAAGGATAACTGCTTCAATTCGAATTAAATAATAATCAATTAATATAAAATATTTTAAAATCATACCAGAATCTGGTGTCACAAGTGCATGAGCATTTACTAAGACATAAATAAAATGCGACATCCGTCCGGAATACAGAGCATAGAAAGTAAATATATTATGCTGGAAAAGGACTATACTAGTTGCGGGCCGCCTCAAACAATGCAACTCAGCTAGTCCCAGAATCATCCGTGTTGCTACGCCCAATAGGCCACTAACAACACATGAACTTGTGTAACAAAAATGCACAGAAGTGTAGTATGAGTACGAAAACATCGGGTACTCAATGATTATCCCGTCTAATCTTGAAGAAGTAGAGACGAGATGGTTGATTTCAACACTTACCAATGGTCTTATAATGATGTCAATAATACATTAAATCGTGGATTTCTATAAACATAATTTTTAAGCCAATAGACGTAAACGAATAAATAATTAATTCGTTTAAAGGAAATTTCCAACATTTTCTTTTCAATCTTTATCCAAATATTTTCAAGCCATGAAGAGCCAATAACAACTTTAATAAGTTCAAGGCAATAATACCAGCATGTGCAAATAATCACCGTGTGACATACGGTCGATCCAATATAAAAGTATACTATGCACTGCTGAAGGTCGAACGGCTCGAACCATAGATGCATCTATTACCCCGCTCGTGAACTATCCATGCGACAAGGTCAACATAAAATGAACAACCACCCTGCTCGCAAATCATTCATGGGACACAGGTACACATAAAAATATAAGCTCAATTAGTCAATTAAAATTTTATCGGGGAATAATTATTCCAATAAAAGCCACTTTCTCATTTAAATTTAAGAAAAAAAGTAAAATCCTTTTGAGAATGGATTTATTAATTTGATGTGGTTTAAGCAATTCGAGCTATGAATAAGATTACAAATGTTTCAAGTATAGCATGTTTTTGGGTCCTAGACTAACCAGACTTAAACATAATAGTAGCTATGCACGGACTTTCATCACCTCATGCATACATAGGCCACACAAATAGGAGCACATAACCAGTTAATTCATCTATAGGGACAATTCTTCTTACAAGGTTAAAAAGGAGACTCACCTCGCTCCGAAGATCCATAATCAGCATTTCACGCTCCTCTGAAGACTTAAATCGACACAGAACGCTCCAAAACTAGCCAATAATTATACAAATCCATTAATATATGCTCAATTACTCATTACAATCCAATTTATAGCAATTCCCAACCCCGATCAAAAAGTCGACAAAAATGCCATCGGGCCCACGTGTCCGGAATCCAAAATATTTCGAAGATAAAGTTTACTCATAGCCTCACGAACTCAAATATATGATTTTTCTCTAAATTCCATACCCAATATCATGGTCAAAATCCAAGAATACTAGTTTCCCAAGTTTTCCCTCAAAGCTCAAGTTTTCTACAATTTTCCAAGTCTAAATCCATACATAAACCTTGTATTTAACTCAAAGCTAGCATAAATTACTTACCTCATGATGAATGATGAAAATGGCACCTCAAAGTTATTCCTAATCGGCTCCAATGGAACAAAATGGGGTTGAAATGAACCCAATCCCCCGATTTTCAAAAGACCTCACTGCCTCAGCTGTTTCCACACATGCGGTCCTTTGACCGCTTCTGCGGTTCCGCAGGTTCGGTTCAAAAAACCGTTTCTGTGGTCCTCCCTAGGCAGCCCTTTTTTGCTTATGCGCCACGCCTACCGCAGGTGCGGTCCCGCATCAGCGGCACCCTGACCGCATCTGCGGTCCCAGCTCTCTTCACCAAATCCGCATATGTGGCTTCTCCACTACAGGTGCGGTTCCGGATCTGCAGAAATATGACCGCATATGTAGTCCGTTCTCTTCTAGCCCAAAACTGCATCTGCGACTCCTTTGACCGCTTCTGCGGCTCCGCACCTGCGGTCCAATTCTTGCAGGTGTGGTTATGACAGCAACTAGCCTGTTCAGCTTCCAAAAATTCCATTTTCGATCCATTAACCACTCAGAATCCACCCGAGGCCCCCGGGACCCCCAACTAATCATACCAACCAGTCCCAAAATACGTTACAGACTTTCTCGAGGCCTCAATTCACATTAAACAATGCTAAAATCATGAATCAACCCCCAAACCAAGCTTTATGAACTTTAGAACTTCCAACTTCTACTTCGATGTTTAAACCTATCAAATCACGTCCGATTGACTTTAAATTTTGCAGACAGGTCACATTCAAAATTATATACCTATTCCAACTTTTGGAATCGGATTCCGAACCCGATATCAAAAAGTCCACTTCCGGTCAAATTCTCAAAAATCTTTAAATTTCTATCTTTAGCCAAATGGATCTGAAATGACCTATGGACCTTCGAATTCACTTCTGATCACGATACTAACTCCAGAATCACCATACGGAGCTTTTCCCCAACTTGGAATCCCAAATGTAATCGATATTACCGAAATACACTTCAACCCAAACTTATGAAATTTCTTTCAAAATGCTACTTTTCACATTATGTGCCAAAACGCTATCGGGTCATCCAAAACCAGATCCAGGCATACTCCCAAGTCCGAAATCAACATACAAACCTTCTTGAACCTTCGGATCCCGATTCTGAACTCGTTTACTCAAAATTTCAATCCTAATTAATTCTTTCAACTTTAAGCTTCCGGAATGAGAATTGCATTTAGTAATATCTGTTGTACTGCTTTAGCTGTTATTATTTCCTCTGAGACTTATATTGTTGAAAGGATAAAAGAGGTATAGTATTGTATAGCTTTACTATGTGGTCTATTGGGTATTTTTACCTTCAATGTATTAATTCGTGCTTATTACCACTGAGTTGGAAATACTCACTCTACTCCCTCCACCTTGTGTGCAGATCCAGGTACATCACATCAGGGCTGACTCCCCAGCTGCTTCAGAGATCATATTCGGACTGTCGAGGTAGCTGCTTGGCGTCTGCAGGACCCGACTTTCCCTATTATCCCTTTCTTTTAGACTTTTCCTCATTTGTCAGATACATTATGTATTCAATATCACTGTTATACTCTTGGAAGAGACTCTTGACTTATGATCCCAGATTCTGTGGGAAGTGTTATGTTGTCTTTAGGATCCCATACACCCCCGAGCCCTGATATACAATTAGTTTTGAAATTCGACCTCAAATTGTGGTCCAAATCCCAAAATTTTTAAATTTCTAAATCTTACCCAAAACACCCATCCATGAAAATTCCTAGATTTTGTGATAAAATCTTGCAAAAAGATAAAATAGATTGAAGGAAATAAGTGAGAAATCGTTTACCTATGATTTGGGGAAGAACTCTTCTTTGAAAATTGCCTATAGGAGCTTAGGGTTTGAAAATTTGAGAAAATGAATTGAAATCCCATCTAAGTTATGTTTTGATCAGTCGCAAATGTCGACCAGAGCTTCGCAAATGCGAGACAGGAATCGCAAATGCGAATCTGCTGCATGTTTGCTACCGTCGCACTTGCGAACCTTTGGTCGCAATTGCGAGGATTCCCCATCCCTGTTGACTTTGCAAAATCGAATATATGTTAGCAATTGCGAACTATGCTGGACCAGGTCTTCTTCATATTTGCAATAAAAACCTCGCAATTTCTATGACTGAGAAGCTTGCAAATGCGAAGCTTGATCTTGCAATTGCGATATCAGAGGCCTGCAACAGGTATCAGATGCAACAACAGATTTTCTAAGTCCAAACTCACTCCGTGGCCTATCCAAAACTCACTTGAGCCCTCGGGGCTCTAAAGCAAATATGCATACAAGTCTAAAAACATTATGCTGACTAGCCCGTGCGATCAAATCCCAAAATAACGTCTTAAACAATGAATTTAACATCAAAACTCGTGAAATTTTCAAAATAGTTCAAACTTTCGAATTTCTCAACCAATGGTCCGAATCACATCAAATCACTTTCGGTTTTTACCAAATTTTACAGATAAGGCTTAAATATTATAACGGACATGTACCGTGCTCCGGACCAAAATATAGGCCTGATACCAACAATAACAAATATTATTCAATTTCCAAAGACAATCATATTTTTCAGTTAACATTTTTTGTCAAAAACTCATTTCTCAGGCTAGGGACCTTAGAATTTAATACCGGGCACACGCCCCCATACTTTACTACAGATCCTCCGGGACCGTCAGAACAAGGGTCTGAATCCGTTTACCTAAAAGTATTGAACGAAGTTAACCAAATTTATCTTTTTAAATAAAAAATTATCTTTTCTTAAATTTTTCACATAAAAGCTTTCTGGATACGCGTCTGATCTTCGCATGCAAATCAAGAAGAAGTAAAATGAGGTTTTCAAGGTCTCAAAATAATGATTCGGATTCTAACACAAAAAATGATCATTTGAGTCATCACAATTCCTAAGGGACACTCCTAATCTTTGAGATACCCAGTAATTTCTTTGAAAAATTTTTACCCCTTGACGTGCGAGTGCATGATTGTCACATTCATTTTCTCTTCGAAATATCGTAGAAAGGTAGCTCTTGCACCACGACAATTATATTACTTCCATATCTAAATCAAATTAATGTAATCATCTAGAAGACCACCTTCTCCCATAATTTGTTACCTAGTAAAATAAAAAATTAAAGTGATAAAAAACGTACAGAGTTTCCACTCACAAGACAAATTCCTTTATTAGCAGTAGGGGTGTATAATGAAAATCGATAAATCGTACCAAAATAATAATTCGAGTCAAATCGGGAAAAAAAATTCGATTGTAATTTGGTTTGATTTGGTTTGATATTGGAAAAAAATCATAAATGGTTTGGTTTGTGTTTAACTTAAAAAAACCAACCTGATAATACATCTATACAATTGTTAAAAATATTTATACATATAAATATTTATTTAATGTAATATATAAATATTTCTTAAATTTTTTTTAGAGTTTTATCTTTCAACGTGTTATTTCAAGTTTGTACTTAACATTCTTGAAAGGTAAATAAATTTTATAGCTCATGAATGTAGTAACTCAAACAAAGTTCAAATCACTACTAATGCTAACAAAAGAAATTCAATTCGACACTAGGAACAATGATAGCATTGGATATCTATTTTTTAGTATTATATTGGTTTATAATAAAAATGCATAACTTAGTTTATCTTTTTTTTTAGTGCTTAGTTATGTAATTAATAGCAGTTATTAACTATACTTATTTTAGCATGACTTATATAGTTTTTTTTAGATTATGTTATGGCTTATTAATTAGTTACAATATTTGCTTTATGCAATTTTAATGTCTTTGTTATTGAATATTTTAGTATAAATGCTATGACTTATCTCATATTATTGTGTCATATTCTTGAAAAATTTATTATATTATTGTATCTTACTTGGACTAAAAAAATATTTAGAGCAAAAGTTACATATTTTGTATTATGAAGACTTTATCGGAAAATTTCCAAAAACCCCCAAAAAAATTGAAAAACCCGAGAAAAAGTGAAATTAAAAAATCCGACTTTATTGATTTGGTGTATAGATTTAAAAATCTAATACCATTAATTTGGTTTGTTAATTAAAAAATCCGAACTATCCCGATCTATTTACCCCTAACCAGTAGTGTTTCATTTTTGCTGCAAATAAAGTTACTGTACGCATTCCTTTCTCCAGAAAGGCAATAAAAAGAATATGAAATGTTGAGATGCTGTAAAACTAGGAGTGTTCCATTAAGTACAAATGTTAAATCACTATACTCATTCCTTTATCCAGGTGATATTCACGTCTGGTATACTAATTGGTCTAAAAGCTGCGAAGGTATTGAATTAGATAAAGCCTTTTGATATTAACATCAATTTCCTATTAAGTAGTAAGCTCAAAAGTGATGTTTTTCCAAATGACTGGAGAAAGCGGAAATACCGATTAAAAAAATAAATTATAAATCCGATTGGATATTTAGGTAAAGACCCCAAATATGGAATTTTACATTGTATGTCTCTCTCTTTGCATTGTATGTTCTCTTTCTTTCTTTCTTTTTCGGTGCAATGTTTTGTCCACAGTCCTGGAGTTAATCCAATTCTTAACTCGTATTTGATAGTGAATTTGTATTTCCTACGTTGCTTTTAACCTGAAAGGAAGATTACAACGTAAATAATATATATACTGATTACTGAACCGTTCTCTGTATATTTCTAGTTTATTGCTTCTACGTTCCTTACCTTTCTAGGTTTTTATTTATGAAAATTAGCTTCCAGTGATTAGAGTTCTTGACTGATTTGATCATTTAGGGTCATTTGGCTGATGGTATATGAATAATTAATCTTAGAATGAAATCCCGTATAAACTAGTACATTGTCTAGTTGGTCACATAATTAGAAGAAAAAAAATCTAAATGAATAATCCATAAAATAATCATCCCTACATAAAATAATCATGTATAACAATGTCTTAATGTAACGACTTGACTGGTCATTGTGAGCTTTTGCACTTTGCCCGCCAGTTCTTGGGCGCATGACTTATCCCGTACAGTGTATTATGACTTATGTAAATCGTTGATTTTGGTTTTCAGGGTGATCGGAATGAATTCGGAAGAACAGTTCTTAGATTGAAGCTTGAAATTTGAAAGGTTTGACCAAGATTTGACTTGTTAGTATATGATCTCGAATTAAAAATGTTATGATTTGGTTAGCTCTGTTAGATGATTTGGGGCTTAGGAGCATGATCGAAATATAATTCGGAGGTCCGTAGTAAATTTAGGTTTGAATTGACAAAATTGAATTTTTGGCATTCTCCGGTTGATAGGTGAGATTTCAACATAGTAGTCGGAATGGGATTTCGGAAGTTACAGTAGTTTCATAGTGCTATTCGGGATGTGCGTGAAAAAATTTAGGTCATTCGGACGTGGTTTGTTGGGTTTTTTTATCAAAAGCATAAGTTAGAAGATTTTGAAATTCTTAGGCTTGAATCTGATGCGAATTTGGTGTTCTGATGCTGTTTTGAGCGTTTCGAAGGTTGAAACATGTTTGAATGATGTTATGGGATATGTTGGCATGTTTGGTTGAGGTGTCAGTAGCCTCGAGTGTGTTTCGTATAAGTTTGGGTTGTGTTGCGCTTGTTTTTCTTATGTTTTGATATCGTTTCTTCAAGTATAAATGATATCTTACTGAACAAATTAGCTCCGATTTCTTTTTTGATTGAAGTGTTAGATCCATATCGTAATTTGTGACCCGTAGCAAAAAAGAATCATCAAATTTAGACGTCTTATGAGGATTTATGGTCATTTTACTAAGAATTAGGTTGCTAGATTTTTTTCAATTTAATTACGAAATTGCCACTGACGGTGTATTTATAATACACTATTTACAAATATTAAAACCTACATATCTCATTCATTATAAGGTCAAATTGAGTGATTCAAAAGCCTAACTTGACTAGAATTATACAAGGAATCTGAATCCATTGGAGGAATAAAATACGAGTTTCGGAATCGTTTGGCATGAGAAACGAGGCAGAATAACTTGGAGAAAAATATATAAAACTGTGGTTTGTTCATTCAGTCGTATTTTGAGTTGGGGCGCTCGAATTTGGGCAATTTTTGAGGCAATTTTCACCATATAGATTGGGTTAAGTATTCTCTACTCGATTTTAGTTATATTTCATGAATCCATTTCATTTTTGGGATTTGATTGATGATTTCACACTGAAAAAAGGTGGAGTTAGGGCTTGAGATTATGAGACCTTCTAGGGATGATTTAAGGGGTCAAACGAACTCCGATTTTTGAGTTCTTTATATGTACGGACTCGTGAGATGATGAAGAACATTTTGGTATAATGTTTGTCCAGTCCGAGATGCGGTCCTGAGGGTCGGGTTTTGACTTTTGGATTTTATGCTTAAAATCGATAATTTTCAATTGGAATTCATTTTTTAGCATAATTTGATGATAAAAATCTGAACTTGGTAGATTTTGAGCACTCGAAAGTTGGGTCGAGAGGCAAGTGTGTTGCAGAGTAGCTTTTCGTGCTAGTTCGAGGAGAGTAATAATTTTAAATGTTGTTCTGAGAATATGAAACCTCAGATTGCACAGTTCCGTGCTATATTGAGGTGAAACACACGCTAGATGACGAGTGTTGGATTGTGCACCGTTGGGGATTGTGACTTAGTCCATCCCGAATGACTGTTTTTCTGAATAATGGGCAGCTAATTGTTTGATATTGTTATACTTTGGGCTAAATGCCATATTTGAGCTTCGTGCCAACAGTTTGAACCCTTAGGGGATTGTTAATGATATTTTCCTCACGGTTTGATTTCATACTTGTGCTCAGTCATGCTATATTTTCACTATTTTAAAAACTCGTCTATGTTATTTTGTTTTAAACACATTAGTTGATAGTGTCAAAGATATTTGAGCTGAGCTTCATATTTTACTAACACCTAAGGGGCTTATGAGATTTTGACTTAGTAAGGCCAAGGGCCTGTATTGTGAGGATACTTTTGGGTCGGGCTGGACGCCGTAGCAGTGATATATTGATTATGATAATAAGGCCAAGGGCTTGAGATTGTGCGCCATGAGTTTGCTAATATTGATATGAGGCCGAGAGCATATTTATGATGCCATGAGATGGCTTGATATTGCGCTTGGGCCATAAGGGGCCCCTCCAGATGTCTGCACACCCAAGTGAGCGCGGGTATCTATTGTGATGTGAGATATAGCCCGAGGGGCTGGTATGGTTCTGAGACGTACCCGAGGGGGTGGTATGGTTCTGAGACATAACCCAATGAGCTGGTATTGTTCTAAGATATTGCCCTAGGGGCGAAGTTGTTGATATTATGCCCGAGGGGCGAACCTTTAGGTACTTATCTTTCTTATTTACCTGTCATGTACCTGTTTAATTGTATAATTGTGTTTGAGAGGCGAATCTTCTATGCTTATTTGTTCTAATTTATTGCATTCAATTACTTAACTGTTGAAAAGCCCTTTTTGAAAAAGTTTAAACTGAGATAAGGTGCTTAAGAGATTTCACAGCTTCATTGCTTTCTTACTGGTTTTGTACTGCTTCTATACAGCATGTTGATGTACTCTTCGTGATTTCCTATCACTTAGTCGATATTTATTTTTATTACTCACTGAGTTAGAAGTACTCACTTTACTCCCTGCACCTTGTGTACAGATTCTGGTATTTTTGAATCTGGTAGCAGGTATTGGTTGCTCAGAGGCAGAGTCATTGGAGTTTAGCAAGGTAGCTGCCTGACGTTCGCAGGTATCGGGCTGTGTTGGGTTTGTTTTTCCATAAATTATTCTGTTAACTACTTATTTTTGAGATTTTATCATGTTTACGACTTAATATTTATTATTTTATTGTTTACGATTGAAATAGGAATATGTCATTTGGTCTTGTCTTCACGAAAGGCGCCATCACGACCGGGTCAGGATTTAGGATCGTGACAAGTTGGTATCAGAGCCTAGGTTACATTGGTCTCACGAGTCATTAGCAGGTTTAGTAGAGTTTCGCGGATCGGTACGGAGACGTCTGTATTTAACCTCGGGAGGCTGCAGAACCTTTAGGAAAAACTTCACACTCTTGAATTCTTATCATGCGTCCTTGATTCAACTTGAAAATTAACTCTTTGAATTCCTTCCTTGCGTTCGTACACACGCATGAGCGCTCAGTATTAGATGTGCATCGATGGCTTGTGATTTCCTTATCGAGGGGCGAGATGTGATCTCTATGTTTAACATTGGTCCAGTCATGGAGGACTTGAGGCCGGATTTTTACCTATAGCTTAAGCACCAAGGTGCTGATTATGTGAGCCGTGTTTTTGAACTTATATATTCGGTAGTGCCCCTATTAGTGGAAGTGAGGGCTGGATTGTTACGTGATGAGTGTGATGTGACTGTGAGATAT
The DNA here is from genome assembly GCA_032618575.1 of Nicotiana noctiflora. NCBI lineage: Eukaryota > Viridiplantae > Streptophyta > Magnoliopsida > Solanales > Solanaceae > Nicotiana > Nicotiana noctiflora. Next base: position 155,828 of record JASVEL010013299.1, on the reverse strand, counting down.
ATTCATATGATTTAGAAACAACAAGAAGGGTCTGTCGGAGGATAGAAGAACTATTAGGTGCTTGATTTCATCTTGATTTGAGGTATAGCCCCGAGTTTTGGATGTGTAAAGAACTTTTTCATGTTTCCAAATTGGGAGTTAAGTAAATTTCATGTTGCGGTATGAGTTCAGACTCAAGAATATCAAGCAACTGCGTAGTGTTTATGACGGTGGAAGGTATACAGAAATGTTAGTTTGAAGCAAAACAGGTGGGTTATCTTATGCGGAGTGTTCTGAAGTTGTGTGATCTTTATGTTGTCTATCATGATATCGCATTTACAAGTGAAATATACGTGTTGAAATTAAAATTTGGGTTGCTCAAGAGAGTGGATTTAACTGTTACAAGGGTGAATGCGAGATTTGCAGAAGATCTAAAGTACTAAATGGTTGGTGTTTCACGAGTTTATGAAGGATCGAGTTTAATCTCACTGTGGCATTATAGCAGTTGTAAAGTATAATCATTATGAGTTATTGTGTGTGTTTTGATCTATGGTTTCGATCCAAGTGGGGGAGTCTGTTATTGATTAGTTAACTGCATGGTTATGTGCTATGTTGGTTCCAGTTGAGGCTCACGAGTAAATCAGTTGTGGCCTACGAAGAATGAGATCGAGGATGGCTCGAGTAAAGGAAAAAAAGTTATAGTATGCTTCATAGGTATGTGAGAATTCATGGAATGTCTGGAGTTATTGTTCGTAAAGGATGCTCGGTGCATAGAGCAGGAAGTTTCTTGGTTGTTTTAGAATGATGTTACATTTTACGGTGTTAGTGTGCTAATGAGGCACTGGTTCTTCGGTCTGTTTGATCAAGCTAATTGCAATTTGAGTAGAATGAATGACTCTCGAGAATGGTTCTAATGTGTTCAAGATTGTACATGTAATAATTAGAAAATTTTCAGGTGTATGATTTGGCTATGAACCGAGGTATATGAACCGAGGTTTGCGCTGGAGGGTGTCAAGACTTGTGTTATTTCTATATCAATTATGGGATTCTATACATCAGTATTAGGAAAGTAATGGCTTAAGATTCGCATGAAGTCTTTTCAGGGTAGATATTGTGAATGTGGTACTTTTGGGAACATTTAAAAGAGTATTCAATGGGTTGTGAGCCTTAGACTGTATGGTATTATGCTTGGGTCTCGTGCGGTAAGTCTGGGTTGAGGAATTGTGATGCTATATCAAGAAGGAGTATAAAGTTGAAGGTGAAATCAGAGGAAATCGGATAGATGGGTTCGGATATGGCGATTCATGTGCTATATGGAGTTGGAGACTAGGAGTTCTCATAAACAGGTTATGTTATGTTATGGTTGTGGGTCGTGTGTATTAGCATTGTGTAGTGACTATCGGGGTACCAGAGTGGATCTTTTGCTGCTTGGTAAGTTAGGATTTGAGGGATATTAGTTGTAGATTGGTTGTGTGTGTCATATTATTTGGTACTATTGCGCTAAGGCGACGATGTTGGATATGCTGAGAATGCCATGGATTGGGTGGAGAAGTTAGATAGATTATGGTCTAGTATAGTATTTTTATATTTCAAAGTTTCAACGGATGGTTGGGAAGGATTGTTTTTCTTACTTGGGTTTTCGAGATGGATGTCTGTGAAGAGACTCCTGCCCATTGATTCATTTTCGATAACAAGGGATTCTTCCAAATGTGTTTCCTACTATAGGGCATGTTGCCGGACCCGGTTGCTAATTTTGGTATTGATTTGGTATCGGGCACCGTATCATATGGCACTAGTAGAGTTAAAGGAGTTGAAGGAGTAGCTTCAGGGTTTCCTTGATGAGGGGTTCATTAGTGGACTTATATGGATGTGTGTTCCACATCGAGACGACCTTGTTGACTTCGAGTTGCTATTGATGAGGAATGTGTTGACTTGGTTGTTGTTGAGCTATTAGTGTTCTGAGGTAATGTATGAGTTACTCTCTTGTGTTTCTAGGCGTTATGATTTGTTTGTCATGGGCACACATGGTGCAGTTTTATTGAGGTCTCTCGGTGAAATTCGATCTAGGGGAGCATTGGGTATTGCTCGGTGGATGGCGTATCAGGTATGTCCTTTCGATTTTGTGTGGTGTTATGTATCTACTTCGCCATGGTTATGATGATTTTCTTTGGTTCTAGACATCAATTGCGTGTGGTCGTCAATTTTGAGCAGAGTGACTTGAGGTGTTTCATGTGGACTAGTGTTTGCATAGGTCGCGTATTGCAGCGAAGTTATATGGAGGTATGACCATTCGGATAAGATTCGAGTATTCTATTTCTACGATGTTTGATGGTTTCTCAGCCTTATGTTGTGGTGGTACTGATGAGCTTGCGGTACAGCTCTTTCAATTGAGTCATTTTCATGATTTGAGTACGTTCAGATTGTTGCTTATTTTTGTGCAGATTGCACGAGTTGTGGCTATGGATGGTATTGATGTGTCATGACACCAGAGTAGTTATGATGGATAAGATGAGACCATTGGGATCTAGAATGAATACAAACGGAATCAATTTCAGCATGTTGGAAGGATAGTATCGAGGTTCGGCTCAGAAATTTGCTATGATATTTCCTAAAAGTGAAGTGGCTTCATAAGTCTTTGATCTGAGAAATGGTTTATGGTTTACTGCATGTTTCATTTATCATTGGCAATATATGGAAGTGTTGGAATGAGACTTTAGTTGATAAGAGGTTTCCTATCGATATTCGGTTGTTATATGCAGCTGGTATAATTAGACGTTATCGCTACCAGTGTCTGAGTTATGTGGTATATCATGAAATTGCACCTGAGGTTGTAGGTATGGGTTATTACAGTTGGTTCAGTCTTATTCAGAGTATGGATATGAGATTTGATCTTGCGGATGATTTTGGGAGTGGAAATGAGTTTCTATGGTTTATGGCTAGGTTGGATTGTGAAATTTCAGTTACATTGTATTACCGGACCTATATGAGATAGGGTGACATGGGATCACCCCCAAGCATATGTGTGGTAAGTTTATTCGGCGATTGATTAGCTTTTGGATCAAGTCTGGGCATGTTCGAGGATGAACGTATGTTTAAGTGGGGGAGGATGTAATGACCCAACCGGTTATTTTGAGCTTTTGAACTTTGCTAACCAGTTCTTGGGCATGACTTGCCCCGTGTAGTATATTATGACTTATGTAAATCATTGATTTTGGTTTTCAGGGTGATCAGAATGAATTTAGAAGAACATTTCTCAGTTTGAAGCTTGAAATTTGAAAAGTTTTACCAAGATTTGACTTTTTAGTATATTGTAATGACCGGACCAGTCGTTTTAAGCTCTAGCATGTCGTTTAGTAGTCTGAAGCCATGAGCAGCTTTATTTCAGGTATTATGCCATGTACGCGTGGTCAGAATTGAATTTCGGAAAGTTCAGAGTTGATTTGGAAAGAGAATTCCCATTTCGAAAGCTTAAAGTTGAAGGAATTAACTAGGATCGGAAATTTGAGTAAACAACCTCAGAATCGAGATCTAAAGGTTTCAGCAGGTTCGTATGAGGATTTTGGACTTGGGCGTATGCCCGGATTGGATTTTGTATGATCCGGGAGCGTTTGGGCGCCTATTGTGGAAGTTAGCATTTTGGATAAAATTTCACAAGTTGGGTTGAAGTGCATTTCAGTGATATCGATGTCTGTTTGGGATTGCGAGTCTGGGAATAGCTCAGTATGGTAATTCTGGAGATGGGAGCGCGATCGGAAGTAAATCCGGAGGTCGATAGGTCATTTTGGAGTCATTTGGCGAAAGTTAGAAATTTGAAGTTTTTGAGAAGTTTGACCAAGGGTTGACTTTTTGATATCGGGGTCAGAACTATAAACTGGAACATATCCATTATGTCATTTATGACTCGTGTGCAAAATTTGAAGTCATTCTAGATTGATTTGATATGTTTCGGCGTAAAATATGGAAGTTGGAAGATTTGAAAACTCATAATTTGATTCGATGTGCGATTCATTATTTTGATGTTGTTTGATGTGATTTAAGTCCTAAACCAGGTCCGAGTAATGTTATGAGACTTATTGGTATATTCGGACAAGGTCCCGAGAGGCTCGGATGAGTTTTGGATGGGTTCGGATAGTTTGGCACATTGTTGAAGTTGCAGAAATTTCTGTAGAATCTGTTTTGGCAGCAGCTAGGCAATCGTGTTTCATAAGCTTATATCTCAAAATACGTAAACAATCTGTAAATCTACAAAACATGAAAGTTTTAGCCCTTGCATCTTAATTTCCAGAAAGCTAAACCACTAATTATTTTCATATTGGTACAGAAAGTTATGATCGATTGAATAAGGGTTAGTAAAGATGTTTTGAAATTTTCCAGAAATGTTTGATGCGAGGAGGCTGCTTTAGAAGCTTATATATCGAAATATATAAGGAATCCAAAAATATGCAAAACATGAAAGTCGTAGCCCTTGCATTCTAATTTTCAGAACGTTAAATCGTTAATCATTTGGACATTGGTACAGAAATTGATGAGCGGTTCAATAAGAGCGGGTAAAGCTGTTTCTGGTGCACTTTTAGTACGACTTTTAGTGGCGAAAATGGAGTTTTATTGACGGATGGGCAGAAATTTAAGGACCAAAAATTGCTCATTCCCTTCATTTCGTTTTGGATTTTTGGAGCATGGTTTTTGGGCAATTTTTGGAGCTTTTGGAAGAGGGTTTTCACCTAGCACTTTGAGTTAAGTAATTTCTACGCAACATGAGTTTAATACATATATTATGGATAGATTAACAAGTGATGAAAACCTAGATTTTGTATAAAAATGAGATTTGACCACAAAAATGATTATGAAATTTGGTAAAAATCATATATTTGACTTCATAAGGTTATGGATAACAACTTTCTTCGAAAATTTTCGGAATCCGGGCACGTGGACCCGAGGGTGAATTTTAGGAATCTCATATTTAGGGTTGGATAATCACCTTAATAGTTAGAATATGAATTTTTGAGCGTATATTCATTTGTTTATACACCATTTGAATAGTTTTGGATGGTTCGGCAATGATTTGGGGGTTCGAGCTCATTCTTTGACCGAAAAGTAAGCATTGAAACGAGGTGAGTCTCTTTTCTAACCTTGTAAGAGGAAATTGTTCCCATATGTGAGTTAATTATTTATGTGCTCCTATTTGTGAGGGCTACATACGCAAGAGGTGATGAGAGTCTGTGCGTAGCTTCTATTATGCTATTGTCCGGGTAGCCTAGGACCCAAGAGCATGCTATAGTTGGAATATTTGCCATCTTGTTGACGGCTTGTATTGCTTAAATCACATCGAATTAGTAAATGAATTTTTAAATGATTTAAACTCTATTTTTCTTAAATTATTAAAGAGTATTAGCCTTTATTTGGTTAATTTCTCCATGTTGACTTCTTGAATGACTGCTTGTCTGTGTGTGGTTACTTTTGGAACGGGCCAAACGCCTCAGCAGATTAAATAGATGCATCTGTGGTTCGCGTTGTTCGACCCTCGGCATTGCACAGTTTATATTTCTGTTAGAGCAGGCCGTCGATCTTGGCGTGATATGTGCATGCTTATATTGCTTGCTTGAAAATATTAAATGTTGATATTGCCTTTCATGGCCTGATATAAATATATAAAGATAAATGAAAAGGAAATCTTGAAAATCCTTTATTATTCGTTAAGGTGTTTACCTGTTTTCCAGCTTTGTGAGTTAGATCCTGCTATATAAACCCATGATTTTCTCACATTCTAGTATATTATTATTTGGCCACTAGCAAGTATTAAAGTCCCTCTCGTCTCTACTTCTTCGAGATTAAACGGAATACTTGCTGAGTACACGTTATTTTCGTAGTCATACTACACTTGTTGTGCATTTTTGTTGCACAGGTCTGTATGTGGCTAGTGACTTAGTAGCATAGCGGCATGTTGACGCGGATACTAGGTGAGTTGTATTTCCTCAAGACGACTCGCAACTAGTATAGTCTCTCTTAGGATTCTATTTATTTCCTGGCCAATTGTATTCCAGACAATTGTTGTATTGTATTGATTCCTAGAAATATCTAATGCACTTGTGACATCGGGTTCCGGGATGATTTTTGGATTATTCAACATTAAATTCATTAAAGACTCCTTGGTTATTTTTGTAAATTTCATTATTTATTATCTAAACATATAAGGAAAAATGATTTCAACAAGCATTAAAACAAGAATTTAATTAAGTATTTCAGTTGGTTTGCCTGACAGTGGTGTCCGGCGCCACCACGACCCTTAGTGGATTTTGGGTCGTGACAATATGGTATCAGAGCTCTAGGTTCCCGTAGGTCTCACGAGTCATGAGCAAGTCTAGTAGAATCTCTCGGATCGGTACGAAGACGTCTGTACTTATCCTCGGGAGGCTACAGGGCTGTTAGAAGTACTTCCCTTCTTAATTCCCTATCATGCAGTTTGATTCCTGTGAGGCTCGTGCCTTTTGTTTCTTTCCTACTCAATCTTATGCAACATGAGGCGCGTGTTATAAATCGTGAATTGAGGAATCGTAATGGCACTACAGATGTGGTACAAGATATTTCTCCCAGTATAGTTGATTGGACTATTATAGTCGTCTTATGGAAGGATATCTTATTGTTTCAGATCAGTAGCGGTAACTCTAAGAGCCTTGAGGCTAGGCACAGGTTGCCATGATGAATATGAACGATTATTCTGCAGTTTTGTTATGATGGCAGGATATTTGCCTATGTGTTGAGGCAGTGAATGAATTGAAGGGAGGTTTACTCAGTGCATGATCTAGATACTCGGTGTTTTATTCTCGGTAGGTAAAAGACAATCGGACATAGAATGTTCAGGTTTGGGTTGATGACGTATCGAGACTCGATATTTGCTAGTGCGGTGGAGTTTTCTTCTACAATGAGATGTTGTTGTCCTTTTGGAATGTACGAACTTTGTCGGTGTTATGATTTTCTACAATTCACCTCTGGAGCAGGATATTGCGGGTCAGCATTGAAGAAGCGGTTGTTAAATATTGTGAGGTAAGCTGGTTTAGGATTGAATCAGCATTTCTAATTTTGGTATCTCAGAGATGATCTTCGGAAAGATTTTAAGTTAGTAGCGATTTGTAGGTTCAAGTGCTACGAAGATAGATCTTATTTAAGGAAACAATTGAACAACAAAGTATAAGGAAGGACATTTAGGAAGTGTCAGGGACCGGTTAAACTTCTAGAAGACCAGGTATGAGAAGCGCAGGTCGATTGGTTGATTAAAGAATTGAGTTTAACCGTAGTGGGAGAGTGGCGGATGTTGAATATGGGCTTGGTAGTAGGATGAATACGCGCCCTAAGGAGAGTTTGGATCGATTTGGGAATTGTAGGATTAGTGATTGGAGTCTACGGGTCTAATTTGAAGCATGGCTTATTATGCGGCAGGAGATCAACAAAAAGGAGCTGCTTGAAATGAAGAAGGACGCATCATAACTTTGAATTGGAAAGATGTTACGGCACATTTAATTAATGTCCACGATGGGTGAATGGACTCGTGCATCTAGAGAGTGAGCTCGAACTCCGGATGGGTTATCGTTATCGTAGTGATGTACCCCATGCAGCAGTGTTGGAAGGTGTCGGGAAGTGGTTTCCATAGGAGGATTATTCCATGTGAGTAGGATTATCGGTCGCGTGGTTAGCGAAGCTTCTGCGAAGGATTCTATTGGTTATACAGCGAAGGGATCGGTTGTGTGAAGTCGGTTTATTGTGCAAAGTTATGTCAACAAGAGATGAAGAATTCTAGTGAACTCTAGAATTGTGAAATGATGGCTTCAAGCTAAGTGGGAGAGTCCCACCGCCTATGATTGGGTTGCATGGTTAACTACTTGTGAGGTTTCTGGTTATTAGAATATCGAAGGGTTATTTCAGTTACGGGAAAGGCCTATAAGTGGTAATTTGAGCAGATGAATTGTTGAATGCATGCTATGGTTGGCCTTATTGGCTCATGTTCAGACTTGGGGAAGGATTCAGGATTTATGCCTTGTATAGGTGTTGATTTCAAAGAAAGTGATTCAGCTGGGTGCTTCGCCGAGGGGGTACTCATGTGTTATAAGATTTATGGAGTTGATTATATTTGGGGCCAAGTTAGAGCGAGTGGCTCTCAGCATCGGTCCTATTAGATGCAAAGGGGTAAAGCATGGTGCCTAATGATTTTGAGCCAATAGGTGCGGTTGAGAATCAAGCTTTTGTAGTAGCTTATGAATGGAGGCCCAGAATGTTCTATGATGTTTTGACTTGCAGTGTAGCATTTGGGAGGTATGAAATGGTTCATGGGATTTGAGACAGCATGGTCTCGCGATTCAAGGTCACTCGGGTTAGCGTAGATGGAGCTGTTATGTGTTGAATGGAGTTATTATTATTTCTAAGGCAATCAAGGTAAATCGAAGGAAGATAGATTGGTTAGCCACAGTTGACTTGGCACATTGGTGGTAGTGATCAGTACATTCGCGTTATGCATGTGATTTGTGGCGGTACGTGCGAGGCTTGTTATCCACCGCAATTGATTTATTCAGAAGAATTCTTCTATTATGGCATGTTATATGTAGGTGGATTCCAGAATGGGCTATGGTGGCTTGGACCACTACTTAGAGATTCGCATATTCTACGGTTATGAGAATTCTCCTTTGTGTTTCTATGGTTCTCCTGAAGTGAGTTTGGTGAGAATTTTTATACTATAAAGTGTTAGTCTATTGGTTGTTCTGGGGTTACGATGAAAATCGTGTTCTATCATATATCGGCACGTTGGGTGTAGTGAGTGGTATGGAATTTGAAATGAGGGTAGAGTTGCAGTTTGATGTTGACAATGATGTCACGAGTTCGGATGAGTAGGAAGGGAGTTTCGAGGTTTAAAGTAAGTTGGTAACGTCTTCAGCATCACCTGAGATCGGTGTTTTGTGAGAAAAAAAGGCTTTGCATCCTGGTTAAGGATTTTTGAACGTTTTTCAGCATTTGTACGACCGGTGGTTTGGATGTGCAGACCCGTTAATTATTTTAGAAGGTTGTTAGAGTGTGTCCCACGGGAAGATTATATAAGTGTGACATATAGTTACTCGATTGATTAAAGATTTAAACCAAGTATGAGGATTGTGGTAATATCATTAGTTTGAGAATTTATGCCTGAAAGGTACTCTGTTTATTGGGTTATGGATTGTGGATGTTCGCTCCTGTTATGAGGGTTGTTCTTATATATTATGAGAAAAGGGGAGTTATTATAGACCTTTGAAAGGATATTAGCCTAGTTGGTGCAATCAAAAATCTGCTTGAGATCAGTGGATTAATTTAAATGTGGACAGGGGCTTTATATCAGGCCAAATATGTTCAACTCAGCAATGCGCTCCTTATGGAAGGGAGTCGGGGTGTTATTTTGTTGTCAGTTATTTCATGGAGTGATGTATTGCGTCATGCGATTTGTGAGGCGACTTAATGAATTTCTTATGTGTTGAGGTTCCGCATAGAGATGAGGTTATATGAACAGGATGGCTCTTGAGAATTCAGATCATATATCACACTTCAGTTGTGCTCGAGTTTGTGGATTATAGCGTTGTATGTCTCCCCGGGGAATGGTATTATACATTTAGCATGTTTATGACCGATATTCGATATTTTGTTGTAACGAGCAACTTAGCTCGCTGTATATCTCCTTATGTGAGTTCCATGTGTGGATCGGGTGGCGCGCCGCCATGGGTGTGTTATTTGGATCAAGTGCACGCCACCATGGTTATGTTGTGTGAATCGGGTGGCACACCGCCATGGTTATGATTGCTCGGATCGGGTTACGCGCCGCAACAGTGTGATGTTCAGTACAGATCCCCATATATTTGCTTATGTGTTTCGTTCCCATTTGTTTAGGAAAGCTCGTATTAGTTGTGAGCCCGCATCGCATGTATGATTCGCGAGCAGTGAGTCTATTTAGTATGTTGCCCGCGTCGCATGTATGATTCGCGAGTGGGGTGATTGGATCTCCTTTTCAGAGGTCGTTTTCCTTTTTGTATTGCATTCTAATTAGTAGCCTATTGGCACATTGTAGCATCATATGAGATGTTAGTTATGTCGGGGTGGGTCATTGCCTGAGCATTTCATACTGGGTGAGACGAGATTGTTGTATTTAGGATCAGTGCAATCTGATTACGTGAAATATATTAAGGAGAAAAGATCATTACTTTGTTCATAATGAGGTAATATTTCTTGTCAGAAGTATAGACTCAATGATTGGTTGACTCGATGGCTGATTATAAATTTCTGCACGTCTCTTCCGTTGGCGGCATTGTAAGAGTGAGACTAAGACATGTGTATGTCATGGGGTGCAACGGAAGCATCAGATTCATGGAATTGTGATTAAGTTGATCAGAAAATGTTATTGTGGTCTGGTGAGTAAAGTGATGCTAGGTGTGAATTCAGCAAAGTTATGCAGCCATGTTTGGGTACAGCGTGTAGTGATTGATATGGTGACCTTATGTTGGAAACAGGTCGGGCATAGGATTTCGAATGTTGGAATTTGGACTCTAAGGCTTATTTGCTTGAATAAAAGGGAATATCTTCATAATCGATTGAGCCAATATGCTCAGCTGAGTTGTGGTAGAACGAGAAGGTGCATGAGAAGTAAAACAGTGATTTCAGATTATTTTAGTGTAGTTCTCAGTAGGTTCGAGGACGAACGTATGTTTAAGTGGGAGAGAATGTAACAACCGACCGGTCATTTTGAGCTCTAGCATGTCCTTCAGTAGTCTGAGGCCATGAGCAGCTTTATTTCAGGTATTATGACTTGTATGCATGGTCGAAATTGAATTTCGGAAAGTTCAGAGTTGATTTGGAAAGAGAATTATCATTTTGGAGGCTTAAAGTTGAAGGAATTAACTAGGATCAGAAATTTGAGTAAACGACCTCAGAATAGACATCTGAATGTTCCAGCAGGTTTGTATGAGGATTTCGGACTTGGGCGTATTCCCGGATTGGGTTTTGTATGACCCGGGAGCATTTGGGCGCCTATTGTGGAAGTTAGCATTTTGGATGAAATTTTACAAGTTGGGTTGAAGTGTATTTCAGTTATATCGATGTCCTTTTGAGATTCTGAGTCAGGGAATAGCTCCGTATGGTGATTCTGGAGTCGGGTGCACGATCGAAAGTGAATCTGGAGGTCTGTAGGTCATTTTAGAGTCATTTGGCGAAAGTTAGAAATTTGAAATTTTTTAGAAGTTTGACCAAGGGTTGAATTTTTGATATCGGAGTCGGAGTCCGATTCTATAAATTGGAATAGATCCATTGTGTCATTTATGACTCGTGTGCAAAATTTAAAGTCATTCCGGATTGATTTGATATGTCTCGGCGCAAAATATGGAAGTTGGAAGATTTGAAAACTCATAATTCGATTCGATGCGTGATTCATAGTTTTGATGTTGTTTGATGTGATTTAAGTCCTCAAGCAGGTCTGTGTTATGTTATGAGACTTATTGGTATATTCGGACAATGTCCCGAGAGGCTCGGATGAGTTTCGGATGGGTTTCGGATCGTTCGGCACATTGTTGAAGTTGCAGAAATTTCTGCAAAATCTATTTTCGTAGCAGCTAGGCAATTGTGGAGCCTAATTCGGAAGCTTATACCTCAAAATACGTAAGGAAACTGTAAATATAACATGAAAGTTGTAGTCCTTGTATCCTAATTTCCAGAAAGCTAAACCATTAATTATTTTGATATTTGTACAAAACGTTATGATTGATTGAGTACGGGCTGGTAAAGATGTTTTGAAATTTTCCATAAATATTTGATGCAAGGAGGCTACTTTAGAAGCTTATATGTCGAAATCTACATGGAATCCAAAAATGTGAAAAACATGAAAGTTTTAGCCCTTGCATTCTAGTTTTTAGAACGTTAAATCGTTAATCATTTTGATATTTGTACAAAAAATGATAAGCAGTTGAATAAGAACGGGTAAAGTTGTTTCTGGTGGACTTTTAGTGACGACTTTTAGTAGCGAAAATGGAGTTTTAGTGACGGATGGGCAGAAATTTAAGGACCAAAACTTGCTCATTTCGTTTTGGATTTTTGGAGCATGGTTTTTAGCGATTTTTGGAGCTTTTGGAAGAAGATTTTTACCTAGAACTTTGAGGTAAGTAATTTCTACATAACATGAGTTTAATACATAGATTATGGATAGATTACCAAGTAAAAATTGGTGAAATCAAGGGTTTAGATGAAAACTTAGGTTTTGTATAAAAATGAGATTTGACCACGAAAATAGTTATGGAATTTGGTAAAAATCATATATTTGACTTCACAAGGTTATGGATAACAACTTTCTTCGAAAATTTCCAGAATCCGAGCACGTGGGCCTAGGGGTGAATTTTAGGAATCTTACATTTAGGGTTGGATAATCACCTTAATAGTTGGAATATGAATTTTTTAGCGTATATTGCTTTGTTTATACACCATTTGAATAGTTATGGATGGTTCGGCAACGATTTGGGGGTTTGAGCTCATTCTTTGACCGAAAAGTAAGCATTGAAATGAGGTGAGCCTCCTTTCTAACCTTGTAAGAGAAAATTGTTCCCATAAGTGAGTTAATTGGTTATGTGATCCTATTTGTGGGGGCTGCGTGCGTACGAGGTGATGAGAGTTCGTGCGTAACTACTATTATGTTATTGTCCGGGTAGTCTAGGACCCAAGAGCATGCTATAGTTGAAATATTTGCCATCTTTTTGACAGCGTGTATTGCTTAAATCACATCGAATTAGTAAATGAATTTCTAAATGATTTAAACTCCATTTTCTTAAATTGGTAAAGAGAATTGGCCTTTATTTGGTTAATTGCTCCATGTTAACTTCTTGATTGACTGCTTGTCTAGGTGTGTTTACTTTTGAAACGGGTTGAACGCCTCGGCATATTAAATAGATGCATCTATGTTTCGTGTTGTTCAACCCTCGGCAGTGCACAGTTTATATTTCTGTTGGAGGGGGCCGTCGACCTCGGCGTGATATGTGCATGCTTATATTGCTTGCCTGAAAATATTAAATGTTGATATTACCTTTCATGGTCCTGATATAAACTGATAAAGATAAATGAAAAGGAAATCTTGAAAATCCTTTATTATTTGTTAAGGTGTTTACCTGTTTTCCAGCTTTGTGAGTTAGAGCCTGCTATATAAACCCATGATTTCCTCACATTCTAGTATATTATTATTTGACCATTAGCAAGTGTTAAAGTCGACCTCTCGTCTCTACTTCTTCAAGATTAGACGGGATACATGCTGAGTACACATTGTTTTCGTACTCATACTACACTTGATGTGCATTGTTTTTTGCATAGGTCGGTATATGGCTAGTGACTTAATGGCATAGCTCCATGTTGACACAGAGACTAGGTGAATTGTATTTCCTCGAGGCGACCCGCAGCTAGTATAGTCTCTCTCGGGATTCTATTTATTTCCTCTCCAGTTGTATTCCGGATAGTTGTTGTAATGTATTGATTCTTAGAAATAGCTCATGCACTTGTGACACCGGGTTCTGGGATGATTTTTAGATTATACAATATTAAATTCATTAAAGACTCCATGGTTATTTCTGTTAATTTTATTATTTATTATTTAAATGTATAAGGAAAAATAATTTCAACAAACATTGAAACGAGAATTTAATTAGGTATTTCAGTTGCCTTGCCTGACAGCGGTGTCCGGCGCCACCACGATCCTTTGTGGATTTTGGGTCGTGACATATATGATCTTGAATTGGAATTTTTATGATTTGGTTATCTTGGTTCAGTGATTTAGGAGCGTGATCTAAATATAATTCGGAGGTCCGTAGTAGATTTAGGCTTGAATTGGTGAATTTAGATTTTTGGCATTCTCCGGTTGATAGGTGAGATTTTGACATAGTGGTCGAAATGAGATTCTGGAAGTTGCAGTAATTTTTTTTACCATTTGGGATGTGTGTGGAAAATTTCATGTCATTCGGAAGTGGTTTGGTTGGGTTTTTATCAAAAGCGTAATTTAGAAGATTTTGAAATTATTAGGCTTGAATCCGATGCGAATTTGGTGTTGTGATGTTGTTTTGAACTTTTTGAATGTTGGAACAAGTTTGAATGATGCTAAGTGATATATTGGCATGTTTGGTTGAGGTCCCGGGGGCCTCGGGTGAGTTTCGGATAGGTTTGGGTTGTGTTGCATTCGTTATTCTTATGTTTCGACACTATTTCTTCAAGTATAAAAGAACAAATGAGCTCTGGATTCCTCTTGGATCGATGCATCAGATCCGTATCGTAATTATGGTCCCGTAAAAAAAAGAATCGTCAAATTTGGTCATCGTATGAGGATTTTAAGGTCATTTTACTAAGAATTAAGTTGCCAAAATTGCCACAGACAGCATATTTATAAATCTGCATTATTTGCAAATATTAAAACCTTCATATCTCTTCATTATAATATCAAATTGAGTAATTCAAAAGCCTAACTTGACTAGAGTTTCACAAAAATCCATTCGAAGAATAAAACATGAGTTTCGAAATAGTTTGGTACGAGAAACGAGGCAGAATAGTTGGCAAAAAATATATATAAAAGTGGTGTTTGTTCATTCAGTAATTTTTGAGTTGGGGAGCTTGGATTTGGGCGATTTTGGAGACGATATTCACCATATGGATTGGTATAAGTATTCTCTAATCAATTTTGGTTATATTTCATGAATCCATCTTCATTTTTGGGATTTAATTGATGATTTCACAGTGAAAAAAGTGGAGTTAGGGCTTGAGATTATAAGACCTTCTATGGATGATTTGAAGGGACAAACAAACTCCAATTTTCGAGTTCTTTATATGTACGGATTCTTGAGATGATGAAGAACATTTTGGTATAAAGTTTGTCTAGCTCCGGAGTGCGAGCTCGGGGGTCGGGTTTTGTGCTTAAAATCGATAATTTCAATTAGAATTCATTCGTTTAGCATTATTTGATATTAAAAATCTAAACTTTTTGGATTTGGAGCACTCGAAAGTTGGTCGAGAGGCAAGCGTTTTGCGGAGTAGCTTTTCGGGCTAGTTCGAGGTGAGTAATAATTTTAAATGTTGTTGTGAGGGTATGAAACCCCGGATTGCACAGTGTCATGCTATATTAAGGTGAAACACACGCTACATGACGAGCGTGGGGGTCTTACACCATTGGAGATTGTGACTTTATCTGTAAAATGGACAGCTAATCGTTTGATATTATTATACTTTGGGCTAAATGCCATATTTGGGCTTCGTGCCAACTGTTTGAACAATTATGGGATTGTTAATGATATTTTCCTCACTGTTTGATTTCATACTTGTGCTCATTCATGCTATATTTTCACTATTTTAAAAAACTCAACTATGTTATTATGTTTTAAAAACATTAATTGATCTTTCTTCAAAGATATTTGAGCTGAGCTTCATATTTTACTGATGCCCGAGAGGGTTATTATGAGATTTTGACTGAGTAAGGCCGAGGACCTGTATTGTGAGGATACTTTTGGATCGGGCTGCACGTCGTAGCAGTAATATACTGATTATGATAATAAGGCCCGGGGCTTGAGATTGTGTACCACGAGGTGGCTTGATATTGTGCTTGGGCCGTAAAAGGCCCTTTCAGGAGTCTACACACCTCCAGTGAGCGCGGGTACCCATTGTGATGTGTAATATTGCCCGTGGGGCTGGTGTGGTTGTGAGACATAGCCAGAGGAGCTGGTATGGTTCTGGGACATAGCCCGATGGGCTTGTATTGTTGTGAGATATTGCTCGAGGGGCAGATTTGTTGACATTGTGCCCGAGGGGTGAACCTTTATGTACTTATCTTTCTTATTTACTTGTCATGTACCTGTTTAATTGTGTAATTGTGCCCAAGAGGCAGAACTTCTATGCTTATATGTTCTAATTGCTTACATTCAATTGCTTAACTATTGAAAAGCTATTTTTGAAGAAGTTTAAACTGAGTTAAGGTGCTTAAGATTTCACAGCTTCATTACACTCTTATTGGTTTTATATTGCTTTTATACAACATGTTGATGTTACTCTTCATGATTTCCTATCACTCAGTCTTTATTTATTTTTATTACTCACTGAGTTGGAAGTACTCACTTTACTCCTTGCACTTTGTGTGCAGATTCAGGTATTTCTGAATTCGGTAGCGAGTATTGGTTGCTCGGAGGCAGAGTCATCGGACTTTAGCAAGGTAGCTGCCCAACGTTTGCAGCACTGCTTTTTTCCCTCACGATTTCATTAGACTGTATTTAGTACATTTTTTACTTTAGTTGTATTCGAACCTTAGTAGATGCTCATGACTAGTAACACCTGAGTATCGGATTGTATTGGGTTTGTTTTTCCACAAATTATATTGTTTACTGCTTTTTTGAGATTTTATCATATTTACGACTTAATTTTTAATATTTTATTATTTAAGGTTGGAATGGGATCAATGTGTCGGCTGGCCTTGTTTTCACGAGAGGCGTCATCACGATCGTGTCCGGGTTTAGGATCGTGACACTTAATTTCTTATTAATCACGATGTAAACAGTCATGCATTCTAATTAATCATCACATAACTTACATGTGAACAAAACGACCCCTTTTAACATATACTTTGGAGAATTTGTGAAATTCAATGATTTTAAAGTACGGAAAAGATTTTAACCCAAGTCTTCTTTGAACTTAAGTTGGAATTAGTTACCCAAAAAAAGATAACAAAGACATTAAGAGTCACCGCAACTTAGTTCGTTATTTAAAAGACACCAAAGATTTCATTCTCAGAAATCAAAATCAAAAGCAAAAGCTGAGAAATTATTCATATTTATATCCACCATTTATTTATTATTACTATTACATTATAATTTTAATTCATTATATAATATCATATTGTGAGTATATGTTACGGTCCTCACGTTTATCATATTGTGAGTATATATTACGATAATCACGATTATCATATTGTGAGTACTTGTTATGGTAGTCATGTTTATCATATTGTGAGTATATATTACGATCCTCACATTTATCATATTGTGAGTATGTGTTACGGTCGTCATATTTATCATATTGTGAGTGCATGCTACGGTCATCACGTTTATCATATTGTGAGTGCATATTGCGGCCGTCCCATTGGCGATCTGAAGATAAGCTTGCAGTAGCTAGTGCAAGTCTTGCCCTTATCGCCCGAACTTCCTCAACACTAGTTTGAAATGCCCTAGCCACAACTTCTTCTGGAATTTGAGGTCTACTCGCAAACATGGAAATTGCAATAAGCTGAACACCAGGATTTTGGCTGTTAAAGGCCACAATAGTAGTTGCGTTACCTCTGCCAACATTAAACTGGAAATGGATGAGACCTCTTGGGAAAACAAAGACCTCACCCTTTGTGATCAATTTGTTAACAAAAATATTGCCCGTAGTGATGAATCCAGCAACTAATGTACCCTCCTTTACGAATATAATTTCAGTGGCTCGAGGGTGAGTATGTGGGGGGTTCAAACCATCACGTTCAAAGTCTACTCGAGCCATTGATACACCCTGTGTATTAAGGCCAGGCATGTTAAATACGTTGGCTACAGCGACTCGAGTGCCAAAAATATTGGGTACTCCTGGTTGTGCAATTCCCATTGATGCGAAATCTTCTGGTGTGAATGTAAAGTTCCTTTTGCACGGAAATCCGTTCACCGTTATAGCTGTTTCACGCATATATTAAAAAAAGGTTTTGGGAGTAATTAACTATGAATAATCAGTATTACGATATAAATAAAAAAATTAATATATAAGACTGTAAGTCGTTCATAAAAAGTGAGAATAGTAAACTAGAAAATAAAGTAGGTTTACCTAGCTACAATACTATATACTAATATAGACTGTTTGTATAAAAATATTTTACATAATCCTTATGGAAAAACAAGTTTAGAAATGATATAAGTGATCGGTGATAATATATACATATACATATGTGTGTGGTTTGGTTTTGTTGGGGGGGGGAGGGGGGGGGTGGGGTTGAATGTTAGTTTCAACTAGACATTTTTGCTTACGCTTATCATATTTACATAAGAGATTCTTGAGAGACGATGAAGAAGTGTATCGTTGGGAGAAAGAACAGTGAAAGCAATTAGAAAAGAGAGACATTTTCTGAAAAAATATAGTAACTATTTATAAGTTAACCAAGGAGGAAATGAGCAGTTGGTTATTGAAAAAAGAAAAAAAGAATACTAACTTGAGTTGAGATCTGCGACACAAACATCTTGGAGGGGATCTGGATCCGCAGCAGAAGCACTATTAAAAATTATAGTTAAAATGATAATAACCAAAAGGATCATGTAGTTTTTGGAGGAAGCCATGGTGATCTAAAGGAGGAATTGAAGTTATAGTTAGTACGTAGAAAAGGAGAGAAAATGGTAGATTTATTTATAGGAGTTTCATTGCATGAGATCATGATAGATCAATTCCAGCTAGGGTCCATATGTGATCCAAGTTATTCAATATATCCACTACAATTAAGTTGGTGCGACTTGTAAAACGAAAATCACATTAACACATACAATTCATTTCATTAATTAATGTGTTGTATAAAAGTAGAAAAAGCTAATTAACTTCGTTTGAATTTGCAGTACATAAAGTCATATCTGAACTCAATATTTCCACTGTAATGATGCATGTATTCAACAAGGAAAGAATGATACATACTAAGGTTAAGAAATTGTCAAAATTATGAAAATATATCTACGTACGTAAGTATCTGGTATAGTAGCATTAATTAAGCACTGATGAAGTTAATGGATGGAGTAACAAATGTTGCTCAGATTAGATAATTTAAGCATGCATGCAAGATATACTTTCTCTATATCTACAAGAAAGTAATAGCAAGAAATTTAATGTTACGAATGTGAAAGCAATGAGCTTATGAATTTACTTCTTAGTCATTATACTTTTTCTTCGTTTGGCTGGTTGAGTGATGACCTTAGACTGCTTAAAAAAAAAAAAAAAAAAAAAAAATAGGAAGTAGCGACGGACAAATTTTATATTTAAACAGCAAAATTCGTTGCTAATCCTAATTGGTGATAGATTAATGACAGATTATCAAATAATTTTGTTAGCTACGAGCCACTTAATGACAGATTAGCGACCATGTTCATAACTAATTTTAACTTTTTTTAAAAAAAAAACGTGACACTCCTGTAATACCAACTTTCCTTGAAGAAGTTCTCTACCGGTACATAATGAAAGGCTAATGCAGATTAACAAAATTTTAAAATTTTGAGAGTATAATAGCATGTTTTGCCAAGCTTCTAAAATATATAATTTTTTGAAAAGAGCTTTTCTCAAAAATACTTTTTAAAAAAGTTAAAAAGTATTTTTGGTAAAAAGTAATTTGTGTTTGGTTAGTTAATTTGAAAAACATTTTTGAGCAATAATTAGAATTTGATGAAGCTTTTAAAAAGTACTTCTAAATGTATTTTTCTCAAAAGTACTTTTCAAAGAAGTACTTTTGAAAAGAAATTACTTTTTTCTATTTCTCCAAAACTGCTTTTACTCAAGTGCACCTTTTTCTTTCAAAAAGTTTGACCAAGCACCTTAATTTCAACAAAAAAACACTTTTGGCCACACAAAAAAAAATGCCAAAAAAGGCTGTAAATAAGATACGTATACGTAGTTATTGTTAAGAATAGAATTCTATTTGGAGTGAATGTCTATAATTCTATTTGGAGTGAATGTCTATCTTGTGGAGAGTTTTACTTTGTGACTAAGTCATATTTCTCCTATAAATAGAGGGTCTTACCCCATTGTAATTCATCCCAAAATTCAATAAGAATTTTCCTCTCTCTCTTTCTCTGCAATATTGCTCTTGTTCTTTTATTATTTCATAACACGTTGTCAGCACGAAGCTCTAACCAACTGAGGAAGCTCTTTCAGAAGATTAAGGTAATTTTTCTCCTCTTTTTAATTATGACTGACATTATGAAAAGAAAGTTCGTTGCCCTTGAGATTTCGGGCAAGAACTATATGCCATGGGTATTGGATGCTGAAATCCACTTAGATGCAATGGGTCTTGGAGACGCCATTAAAGACAGAAATAAAGCATCCACCCAAGATTGTGCTAAGGCCTTGATTTTCTTGCGCCATCACCTTGATGAAGGGTTGAAAATTGAATATCTCACAGTCAAAGATCCACTTATTTTGTGGTGGAAAAGGGCATTGGGCAAAAATTTGCCGTGTACCAAGACATTTGGTTGATCTTTATCAAGCATCTCTAAAGAATAAAGGCCATGAAGCCAATTTTGTCTCTGACAATGATTTTGACATCACCCACTTGGATGTGGCAGACTTCTTTGAGCGCCCCGATGGAAAAATAGACCACTTGATCGGTGATGGATCCGTGGTTAAAGATGATTGAGTAGTTTGACTTTATTTTTATTTTGCTTATTTATATTAGTTAGTGAATAAACTAGTAGGCATTAGTATCAATTCATATTATTTATTTTATGAATTAGTGTCAGTTCATTCGATTAAAAATAATTCTAGTTTTTGTTTTAAACAATGTTTCAGTTTGCTTAATATTCAAGGATTAATATATTATTTATTAGAGTAATACTGTGATGTGAAAAAGAAAATTTAGTTACTGGTTTTGAACAAAAGGGTACGAATCCCTGTCTTTAAATTGACCACACTAGTATATAAATGTGATATAATATACTGTTGCTATCTTGTTATTATCTTACACTATTGTGGTAGTTAGTTTTTTTTTTACATGAAACCAAACGAGATAATAAGATAGTAGTATTTGTTATTATTTTAATATTACATTGTGATTACAACAAGAAGAATTGCAGTTAACACATGTTTTTTAGAAATGTTTGTACATAACTACGTCTTCAAATGTTATTTTGTGTATGTGGATGTTATTTTCTTATATATCCATAAGTATAGAGCACTTGATACATGCTACAGTACATAGAGATATTTAATCACAATTTTAATTATTCATTAGTATTATAAGTATACACTCAAAAAAAAAAATTACTAATGTTTATTCGTATATTTTGTTTTGTATGTCAAATCATGGGAAGCAAATATGAATACCTCACAAAGCAAACTTGGATCAAAGTTCAATTGTAAAAATATTTGCTTAATTGATTCATGTACAACACATACAATATTCAAAGAGAAGAAATATTTCTCTCATTTAAGTATGTGTAAGGCAGATGTTACTACAATTTCTGGTAGTAGTAAATTAATTGAAGGCTCTGGAAGAGCTACTATAACTCCGCCTAAGGGAACAATACTTATCATAGAGAATGCAATGTTCTCCTCCAAGTCCAAGAGGAACTTGTTGAGTTTTAAAGATATCCGCAGAAATGGATATCATATTGAGACAATAGATGAGAATAATCTTGAATATCTCATCATTACCAAAAATGCCTCTGGCCAGAAAAGGGCTATTGAGAAGTTCCCATCTTTGTCTTGTGGTCTGTATTGGACAAGAATTAGTGCAATTGAGGCACATTCTATTGTAAACCAAAAGGTTACCGATTCCAATACTTTTGTACTTTGGCATGATCGATTGGGACACCCTGGATCAATTATGATGAGACGAATCATAGAAAATTCAAATGGGCATCCATTAAAGAATTTAAAGATTCTTTTAAATGATGAATTTTCTTGCACTTCTTGTTATCAAGGCAAGTTAATTATTAGACCATCACCAACAAAGGTTGGAATTGAGTCCCCTGCGTTTTTGGAACGTATACAAGGGGATATTTGTGGACCTATTCACCCACCTAGTGGGTCGTTCCGATATTTTATGGTCTTGATAGACGCATCCTCTAGATGGTCTCATGTGTGCCTATTGTCATCTCGCAACCTCGCGTTTGCAAAATTAATGGCACAAATAATTCGATTACGGGCACAATTTCCGGATAATCCAATTAAGTCTATTAGGCTTGATAATGCTGCTGAGTTTTCATCCCAAACATTTAATGATTATTGCTTATCAATTGGGATAAAAAGTGGAACATCTTGTAGCTCATGTTCACACTCAAAATGGTCTTGCAGAGTCTTTAATTAAACGTCAGCAATTGATAGCAAGACTGTTACTCATGAAAACGAGGCTGCCCACTTCTGTTTGGGGTCACGCCATTTTGCATGCAGCAATGCTAGTTCGTCTCAGACCGACAAATTATCATAAATATTCCCCATTGCAATTAGTTTTGGGTCATGAACCTAATATATCCCATTTAAGAATTTTTGGATGCGCAGGTATATGTGCATGTAGCACCACCATATCGCACCAAAATGGGTCCGCAAAGAAGGTTAGGAATATATGTTGGGTTTGAATCGCCCTCCATTATTCGCTACCTCGAGCCATTAACGGGAGATTTATTTACTGCACGATTTGCAGATTGTCGATTCGATGAGACACTTTTCCCAAAATTAGGGGGAGAAGTTGGTGAAACCAAACGGGAAATTTTGTGGAAAAATCCATCATTATCTCATCTTGATCCACGTGCCTCTATTTGTGAAAAAGAGGTACAAAGATTATTCATTTGCAGAGAATAGCAAATCAAATGCCAGATGCATTTACGGATATGAAAAGGATAACAAAATCACATATCCTCGCGGAGAATGTTCCAATCCGTATTGATGTCCCTATTGGACAATCTTCTAGTGTCATAGCTAATGAGTCAAAAGCACGCATGAAACGTGGCGGACCATTAGGTTCCAAAGATCGAAATCCTAGAAAAAGGAAAATAAATGATCAAAATGACACTATGAAAGAATCTCATGAAGAAATCCACGACTTAATAAATTCTGAGATTCATGAGGAATCCACTGAGCCCGAGACTCAAGAAAATAAGGAACTATCAATAAATCCAATCGATATTGAGACAAATTTGAATCGATTAGATATAGTGGTGGATTATGTATTTGCATATAATGTTGCATCCAGCATTATGCAAGAAAATGAGGATCTTGAACCTCAATCTGTTGGAGAATGTCGACAAAGACTTGATTGGCCAAAATGGCAAGAAGCAATCCAATCAGAGTTGAATTCACTTGCAAAACGTGAAGTTTTTGGGCCCGTAGTCCAAACACCTAATGGTGTTAAGCCTGTTGGCTATAAATGGGTCTTTGTACGCAAGAGAAATGAGAAAAACGAGGTACAAAGATATAAGGCACGCCTTGTTGCACAAGGATTTTCACAAAGGCCTGGTGTTGATTATGAAGAGACATATTCACCCGTTATGGATGCTATAACATTCCGTTATCTCATTAGTTTTGCTGGTCCATGAAAAACTTGACATGCATTTAATGGATGTGGTTACCGCCTACCTTTACGGCTCACTTGATAATGAGATATACATGAAAATTCCTGAGGGCTTCAAAATGCCTAATAATTCAAAATCCCGGAAAATGTTTTCAATCAAATTGCAAAGATCTTTGTATGGTCTAAAGCAATCAGGACGAATGTGGTATAATCGTCTTAGTGAGTATTTATTAAAAGAAGGCTACATAAATGATGCCATTTGCCCATGTGTTTTCATAAAGAAAACAACATCGGAATTTGTTGTACTTGCCGTATATGTTGATGACATAAACCTTATTGGAACTCCTATAGAACTCCAAAAGGCAATTGATTATTTAAAGAAGGAATTCGAGATGAAAGATCTCGGAAAGACAAAATTATGTCTTGGTTTGCAAATTGAACATTTGGCAAACGGAATTTTTGTTCATCAATCTACCTACATAGAAAAGGTATTGAAACGGTTTTACATGGATGGAGCACATCCATTAAGTACTCCGATGGTTGTTCGATCACTTGATGTGAACAAAGATCCATTCAGACCTCAAGAAGAGAATGAAGAGCTACTTGGTCCTGAAGTACCATATCTTAGTGCAATTGGTGCACTAATGTATCTTGCCAATACTACAAGGCCCGACATAACTTTTTCAGTTAATGTCTTAGCAAGATATAGCTCTTCTCCCACAAGGAGACATTGGAATGGGATCAAACACATATTGCGGTATCTAAAAGGGACTACCGATATGGGCTTATTTTATGGCAACAATTGCAGTCCCGATCTTGTTGGTTATACTGATGCTGGGTATTTATCCGACCCACACAAGGCTCGATCTCAAACGGGTTATGTGTTTACCTGTGGAGGCACTGCCATATCTTGGCGATCGACTAAGCAATCAATTGTGGCTATTTCATCTAATCATGCTGAGATAATTGCTATTCATGAAGCAAGTCGAGAGTGCGTGTGGTTGAGGTCTATAATATATCTTATTCGAGAAAAATGTGGTGTGAAATGTAACAAGTTACCCACTATTTTGTATGAAGACAATGCAACATGCATAGCTCAACTAAAGGGAGGATTCATAAAAGGAGATAGGACAAAGCACATTTCACCAAAGTTATTTTTCACACATGATCTTCAAAAGAATGGTGATATTAATGTGCAACAGATTCGTTCAAGTGATAATATGGCTGATTTGTTCACTAAATCTCTACCGACGTCAACCTTCGAGAAGCTAGTGTACAAGATCGGGATGCGAAGGCTTAAGGATGTGAATTGATGCTCTCATCAGGGGGAGTTAATGCGCGTTGCACTCTTTTTCCCTTACAAGGTTTTGTCCCACCTGGGTTTTCCTTGCGAGGTTTTTAACGAGGCAACCAAAAGGCGTATTATTAGATATGTGTACTCTTTTTCCTTTTCTAGATTTTTTTCCCATTGGGTTTTATTTTAGTTAAGGTTTTAATGAGGCACATTACTTATTGAGTAGACATTCAAGGGGGAGTGTTAAGAATAGAATTCTATTTGGAGTGAATGTCTATAATTCTATTTGGAGTGAATGTCTATCTTGTGAAGAGTTTTACTTTGTGACTAAGTCATATTTCTCCTATAAATAGAGGGGTCTTACCCCATTGTAATTCATCCCACAAATTCAATAAGAATTTCCTCTCTCTCTTTCTCTGCAATATTGCTCTTGTTCTTTTATTATTTCATAACAGTTATTATGTATTTAAGTAATAGAATTTTCTTAGATTGGATATTTTACCGATCATAAGAAATAGGGAAAAGAAAGCATATGAACCTCCATATGACCAACAGCTCTTTGTAGTTTCAAGAACCGAGAATTTTGCTATTTAGGTTGGCGTTTTGTTACGGGCAATGTGATAGTATCTCCCAAGGCAATGTTTTCAAGTCTGGGCTATTATTCATCGACTCCCCCATCTTTCAGCAATGGTTTTTGGTTACTGTAGTTAACAAATTCTGCGAGCAACAACACAATGCCTAAGAGTCGAGAGAAGAAAGAACTGCGCCAAGGGTTAGATTAGGATTGTTTTATGCATTAAGTTGTACACAACCGACAGCATAGGACGAGAACCTTAGGATAATCCAGATTTATACAATAACATCAAAGTGTGCCAAGTGCTATATTAAAAAACAGTTTCAGATGCCCAGCTTGTGCACCAACTATTTCCTACCGGCACAAATTCATTCATTAGAGGGGGGTAAATACAGAACACATGAAAGGAACGAGACATTTGAAAGGAGACCTCATGACTAATTGAAGTATTTTACTCCAGAACAAAAAAATTGAGGCACCAGCTACCAAGGGTCTCCGCAAGCAGCATCGCAACTGAACCGCTGACTGTCCTTCCAAGCAGATACAGGAAACCACAGTGCATTATTGTTTCCATAAAAAGAACAAAAACCAAAGAAATGAAGGTTCAACTAATGTCGAGTTAAATCATGACGATACTAAGTGAAACGCACATCAAACTTCTTAAGATACACACTGTTAATCCAAGTCTGGAAGTACTTGCGAATAGATGATCCAATTCTTTTTTTCTTCACTTGTACATTATGGAAAAGAAACAAAGTCATTTTTTATCTTTTCTTCCATTACAATCCAACTATGAATCCTTGATATCTCTTCAATTACATACTGCATTTCCTGTCTGGTTTAGATCTTGAGAACTGCATGTAATATTGGTGCATTGAAAGGACACCAAATTACTATGCAGAAACCAAAAGGATTTCTAAATCAACTTTTGAAGTCGATAAAAATCCAAAGGAAACACATTAGCCACTTCAATTCAGTTGACATCTTATACACCAATTAGGCTCGATACATGGGCAATGGTATTTTGGGAAAACTCATCAAAGTGCTATCAGAATCTATGTTGTAGACAAAGTCAAAGTAGACAGCGATCAAATAATTTAGGTCAAATCATCTTACCTGGCAAGGTACGAAACCATCACTTTACTGCAAGCTTTAACTTGATGCTAGCTACTTCTTCTTCTTACCACCACCAGCCTTTGATTTCTTGTTAGCAGCTCCTTTCTCAGTAGTCTCAGCTGTTTCCTGTGACCAAATAGAGCGTCATATTAATTCTGTTCAAAAATTTACTAAACAAAAAATGTCACAAATAGAAAATAATACCAAGAGTACTTAGCTTAAAAACATACTACTAACTGTTGTCCATTTGAAATACAAAATTATCTATTAACGTAATAACTTCCAGCAAAAAGATGGACGAAATTTAACCCTTATGGGTTGGCCTGGTGGCAATAGACTTGAGCCTTGGGGTTTGCTCCCTTTCAAGGTATCAAGTTCGGAGCCCATTGGGTGCAAACAATTTTTGAGGCCCATCAGACTGGGTAAAACCTGAATTAACCGTGGTGCACTTGTGGGAAACTCCTTGCCGAGGGCATGTGCCCCCCGGGGTTAGTTGGGTCTCTTAGAAACTCGGACACCCGGTGCAAATCAAACCAAAAAAAAAGGATGGACGAAATTTTCCAAATTGCAGTTCTCAAAGTCATTAGCCTTACTGCCAGCTCAACCTATGTAGACGTTACTTTTCAGCTTGATGCCTGTGTTCACAAGTAGTTCATGGACACAATTTTTAGGAGGATTTTGAGTTGTAGCACCCTTCTTTTTTTTTTTTTTTTTTTTTTTTTTTGAAAGGAGGATGATATTGACTTGCATCACCTGTATCTTCATGAATTAAACAATCTCTATTCGTAATCTTCTTCAATAAATTTCTTTTTTACAGATTCAGTATTCACTGTTCAGTATGGCAATCTTAGCAAAAATAATACCTAAATTAGAGCATTTTGAACTATGAATGGCGAAAACTTAGAGATCAAAGTTCATGAGGGGTTTACAGCATCATATGCCGAAGCAGACGTGTCTGGATAACGGCATGGAGTAATTCGATCCCAAATCTAAAGACGGGAAGATTTGACTGCCAAGGACCATGGGTCTGGATTGTACAGAGAGTGTCTTAAACTTGGTAACAGGATTTGGAGACACAAGAACACATCTAGTTCCCTGTGAGCCAATGTACCAAAAGTTATGGAGGCAACCAATTATAATTTGGAATAAACATCAACAAATTATATATCTAGTACGGGCATACTTTTTTGGACAAGGCTATGCTTGAGAAATTTGTATTCTAAGAGAAAGAAACTTATTGGGTTTCGGAAAAGCACTACAAATGATAGATGACCTAAAATTGATATTCAATCCCAACAGATACTCACTTCCAAAAAAATCAACATAAGATGCACAAGATATGATTAAAAGGAAGCCAAAAGAACATAGCCAATTACTGTTCATGATACACGTAATTTACAGTTGTTAATTAAGTGAATATAACATATAAATGATATCCAATTCTTCTATTGCAATAAAAGGAAAGCAATTGAATAATTTTGGCAATCATTAAATGTTATCCTAACAGTAAATGAGTAACTTAATTTTGAAATAACACTAAACAAGGGTCAGAAAGTTAAAATAAAAAACCAAAAAGAGTGCCACAACTACGGACAAACCATAACAGAATATCCAAATATCTTTTTTAGTTGAAAGGTTCTTTTGCATTAAAGGCTCTACAAGACAACTACATTTTGGCTTTTCCCTCCATGAGATGAGCCCAGTGCATTGGACCGATGGATAAGAGGATCATGAATGGTACCTTTCTTTTAACTGGAGCAGATGTGCTAACTGGTTTAAAGAATGATTCTAGCCTGTTCAAGAAAGAGACCACAAATTTGCAAAATGCAAAACATCATGGTTAGAAGATACCACAAAAAATTACCAATACACTCTAAAACATCATACATATATTAAAGGCTTTTACAAGGTGAAATAATGTTCAAGGTCCCATCACCCACTTTTGAAGAAGTTTAAGGGAATGGTAGTTCTTTCCAACATTATTAACCATCAATAGATTTTTTCTAAGCAATTCATACCGTCCCTGAGAAGACTTGGTCTTGGCTGTCTTGATCTTTTCTACTGCCTGCGCAAAGCCAGAAGCAAAGTAGTTTGTTGTATCCTTTTAAAGAAAGTGGAAGAAATCTTTCTGTCAGATAGAGGCAAAAGGTTCAATGGAAAAGGGAAATATACCTTCGTAACTCTATCAATGTTGAATCCATTTTCCTTTACCAGAAAGTTAACCAACCCCTATTAAAGAGTAAAAGTATATAAATGAAATTTCTGTTGAAAATCATTAACAACCAACCAAAAAAATCAGAACTTCAGTTAAGAAAATCACTTCTTCATCAGGAGCAGCCCATTTTAGTTCAGTTTGCTCATCATCTGTAACTAATGGTTCCTTGAAGAGCCGTCTAGCCTCTTCATATGGCCAATCATCAGGTATTTGATATCTGTAATAGGATCAACAATGAAAATACTTTAAGCAACATATGATGTAATCATGGTGAATTCAACGACCGAAATCACAATCTACCAACAATGTTACAGTCAAGTCCACCCCACTCCCAAACCACGCGACCCAAAAAAAGGTGACAGATGAAGACAGAAAAGATAGAGAGGAGGGAGAGTTCTCAAGTATGTCAATTACTTGGCATACTTCTCTCTTGAAAACTTTTGAAAATTATTGTAACTTGTTTTTGATAACCAAGAAATCCTCAAGGGCCAATAGCACACGGTTCGAAACACAAGTAGATAATGGACCCGCATCTCAACACTTCTCCACTAAAAAACCAAGCTTTTTCCGCGGCAAGGTTCGAACCAGTGGTGTGCGCCTAACCCACACATCACGGGTAGCGCTTTTGCTACTACACCACATATTTTGAAATAAACTATTTTAAAGAAAAGGCATTCCAGTCTAGGCTGTGTATAATAGATCAAACATGGTCCAACCCTACCCGAGACTCCACACATACCGGGAACTTAGGGGTCGTTTGGTTCAGTTCAAGGATATCCCAAGGGATTATAGTTCGGGATACCCTATGGGATTATCTATCCCACCATTTATGTGGGATAGCTCATACCACCATTTTGGTATAAAATTTATAGCGGTATTAGTTAATAGGGAAAAGGTCTCAATTTGCCTCTATACTATAGTATAGAGTTTACATTTGTCCCCCGTTATACTTTTCGTCCAAATCTACCCCTACCGTTAACAAGTATGTAAAATTACCCCTAGCCCTAACGGATCTCCACTCGGGCAGCCGTCTCTTCTGTTAATTTGTCCATGTCAGCAACCAAGTCAGCACCTAATATCTTATTTATTGCCTTTACTAATTAGAAAATTAAAAAACCAATTCTCTCACATTTAACCTAGTTTTGTTTTATAACCAACTCCACCTCCCTCCTTTAGCAGTTGCCGACGCTGGAAACTAGATCCGTCATGCCACCATTTTTAATCAAAACTCTTAACAATTTATTCTTCTATTTCTGATGTATTAATACATCTTTACCATTCTTACAAAAGTCAATGGAAATCCTTGCTTGATGCTTCTCCAGCTATGAGTAAACGGCGAGTTTATCCTCGTGGGCTTGTCGAAAATTTGAACTTTTTGAAAAATCTCAAAGGAGATGATGCTGTGGTGGGGCTAGGGCTAGGGCTAGGGCTGGGCAGTGAGCTGAGAAGGTGGTTGTTGGCGGCGGAGCAAATGTTGCAAATGAATATAAAAGACAACTGAAGAGATTGATTTCATTCAAAAAGTTGGCTACTCCAACCTCCATTTTCCACCAAGGAAGGCATCCTTCTCTCTCCTCTTCCCAATTATTTTGGTCAATAAAACCTAGTGAGAATTATATTTAGGTGTTGACTTGGTTGCTGACATGGACAAATTAACAGAAGGGGTCGACTGCCACAGTGGAGATCCATTAGGCTAGGGGTAATTTTACATACTTTATTAACGGTAGGGGTGGATTTGGAAGAAAAGTATAACGGGGGACTAATGTAGACTATATACCATAGTATCGGGGTAATTTCAGACCTTTTCCCTAGACCCTAGTTAATATCAACAACCAAACATGGGATAACCATAATCCCAAATTTTACAGGGTTTAACATCCCTATCCTGGTAACCAAACGACCCCTTAGTGTACGGTCCATCAAACAGTGTTAACCCATAATGCTTCAATAGTACGCACTAAAAGTGGAAATCCCTTTGCGTTTACAACAAACTCCTTTAAAAGGAATTTCTAAATTTTTAACATCTCCTCGCTTTTGCTGCCTTGAGAAAACAAGTGAACTAATAATTAACTAGCTCATGGCAATAGTTTATGTGATCAACTAGCATATGGAAACAGTTTGTGTCATTTTATCAGGATTAGGATAAGTGAAGACTGCTGGCAAAGGAGAGCTAGTTAACTACCAATGAATGCATGCACATATATTTGATGAATTCAGTTCCATAAAGCATCAAATAAAGTACCTCTCTTTGTTAATATTCTCCAATATGCTCTCCAGCGACCCATGCTGACGTACAAGCTTCAAAGCAGTCTGGGGCCCTATGCCTATTGCATAGATTAAAGATTAGATACCAAGAAATGTTGCTCAAATCACTCAAAATCATAAATTACAGCATAAGTAAAGCTTGTAGCAAAAATTCCCTAGATGCTAATACAAGATTGATTATAGGAAATCAGGGCCTAGGGGCTGGATAAAACTTCTGCGAAGTGCAAACCACAAAATGATACTGTAGCAGAACCACGGATAGTGCACAAGAAACACGAGCTAGCATAGGGGACTAGACTTGAAAATGATTGTTTGGAGGGGGGGGGCGCATGTTTGTTCCAGGTACATCAGTCTCCACATGAAGGCTGGAATTTTAACAACTCGTTACCACTGTAACCCAGGAAGCAAAGATGACAATTGAAGGCAAGAAAGCATCTATATGGTGACAGTATGTAGCCTAAGATCAAAATCTACACACAACCATTTAGTAGAAGGCTAAAAGTACACGTACATCTCCATTATAACAATCAAAGCACATGTGCATTAAGAGTCAGAACCTATATACTTATAACAAAAAAAAGGAGGCAGAAGCTATACGAGCTCGCAGATTACTGCGATGTATAATGCAGTCTAATGATATTTAAATAGAGATCTAACTGATAACCATGGTACCTCGGATGCTATCACAGTAATCACATCCACAGAGAATGCACAAGTCAATGAACTGATCCATACTAAGTTTGAGCTCCCCTAATATCTGCGATAAGATATGTACATATATTAGTGATTATGTACTTGACATCAACAAAAAATATCGAAAGTGTTCAGGACCATTTTACCTGGGAGATATCAAATTCCATCACTGGAATCTTTTTAGAGCTAGGATCCATTAAATGGCGAAGAAATCTTGGAGCTCCAAAAGTTAAGGAATCCATATCTTCTGAGGCTACAGCATAGACCTGAAAAGCAGAGGAACCTCATCTATAAAGATGCCCAACGAATGACTGAAGTGAAAAAACTGACAGAATTACAATTCACTACTCTTCAGATTAACATTTCACTGTCAACCCCCAACAAACCTCTGAAGTACTCATTATAGCATATGTGTGAATGACTATACACACCATGAAGAAACTTTTGTGCAAATTTAGGCCTTAAATATATCCATTACAACATCACATAGTAGATATTCCAATGATTAGAAGAATCAAACAAGTTACCAGGTAATCTGAGCATGTCATTAGGGATGTTTGCTTTAATAACCGGAGCATAGTAGCAATTTATTATTGACAAGAAATACATGCCTTTTCAGCCTTGCAAAGTGCAGCACACTGAGCCTCTGCTTCAGAAGGAGCCTAAGAAAACCATCAAGGGAAAAATTCAGACTTTCCATCGCATCAGGGGCAAAAACTGTACTTTTGTATGTAAAATTACGTGAAAATAGGTGCAGCTTCTTGCAGTCATCATTGTGTACACCCTACAACAAGAATGACTATACAGACATCCTCATATCAAACTCACCTCAACTACGGGTACACCCATCAGTCTAAGAAGCTTCTTGCAGTCATCATTGTGTTGGGCCGTAACCTGAAAATCAGGTACGTGTCATTCAAATACGTGCACAGGTTTTGGCAATTTACCATGTAAAAAAGGGTTGGAATCCAAAAAATTTGGGAGCTTTACAAGCCGAAGCACACTATACAAAGAGACATCCCACATTTCACAACAAATCACTTTATTCAAAGTCTCAAACACTTACTATTGCACCACAAACTTGCCAACCTTACAAGTGTATTAAAAAGTTATTCTAAAATTATTGCCTGAGAGTTCAGTTAAAACATCTTTTTCTACTCAGAACCGGCAAATTTATGTTGAAGAAGGTTGTAAATCATAATTCAAATGCAGAAAATCAGTATGGTTTCAGGCTTTGGAGTTTGAGCATATATGCGCTTCTGAAACATTGTCTGCACAAAATGACATTCAAGAGTGAAGCTCAAGAGATTATGTGTAAGCAAAGGTGCTTCCTTTTCTTGACATTATTACTTCTCTACAGTTGTACTTTTTCAGCACAGTTTCACAAATCTTGTATTGGTAGATAACAGAACAATAAGGGTTTGAACCATCCACAGTGCAATAAGATCAAAGGAGCAGTAGACAGACACTATTTCTTGTTTGCACAACTAATAAACTTAGAATTGTTCGGAAGTCAGGTATAACAGGTAGCACTCCTAAAGAATAAAAAAATTTAAATACCCACCTTTACGGTTCTCTTGCTGAATTTCTCAATATCCTCCTTGTTGCCAATCTGTAATCAGAACGCAACTATATCAATTATGTGAATGTACACACAAATGAGGAAAAATAAAAAGTGGACCAAAAATATAGAACATGCCATACACTTCCCCAACCCTTTTCCTAGGGTGGAAGATACAACAAATTAAATTCAGTATTGAAATAAGCCCAAACAACAACAACAATAATCCCAGTATAATCCCACAAGTGGGGTTTGGGAGGGTATTGTATAGGCAGACCTTACCCCTACCTGGAACGTAGAGAGGTAGTTTCTGATAAAACATCGGCTCAAGGCAAGATGAAAATAAGGCAGTAGCACAAGCATTAACAACAAAAAGATAACAAGCAAACGAAGCAAAAGGGACAACACTAAAAACTAGAAATCTAACAATAATGTCGCACCAGAATAACACTAATACTACTGGTGTGTAAACTAAACACAATAAGCCCAAAAGAGGTACTAATTTAACTATCAAACCTCTGTAGCCTTAGCCAAATCATCTGTGGCATCTTCCCTTCTAGAGTAACTGCATAGACAAGAAACAGGTCAAAACATGAATAAACAGGCAGGATGTCGTGGATATAATACAAAGAGCATATAAAGGGAGCTAATAGTACCGTTTTGCAAGTTCTTGTTTCTTCAGATCTGGGGGCTTCCCATCAAAAACATAACTGTTACAAAAGACATAGAATTACTGAAAAGGAGCAAGGCAAGAAAGGGACAAAGGAAAAAACACAAACACCTAAAGCAGCAAATTACACTGGCTTGATTCCAGCTTCCAAAAGCCTAATTGTCCGCGAAAACATCCCAACCAAATGACTGCAAATGCACACAGCTAACATAATTAATAAAAGTGACAGCTTTGTAATGTCAACTTCAGAGTAAATTCATATAAAGCCTAACATAAACAATTATATAAAACAACGCGTACACAACTATGGTCCATTTTAATCTTTCAAGTAACAAACAAGACGCAAAATGTTAACCCTACAGTTCATTTCTGTGGAGTAAAAAATGTTTTCCCTTTGACTACGGAAATAAAACATTTTTATTAAACAAAATTGCAACTTATATTCTTGTGTTATTATTTCCATGATGGTACTGACATATAGTCTTTCTTTTGTCTTTTCGTCTTCTTGAACCGAGGGTCTATCGGAAACAGTCTCTCTACCCCGATGGGTAGAGATGACATCTACGTACAAACTACCATCCCCAGACAGACCCCACTTGTGAGACTATACTGGGTTGTTGTTGTTGTTGTAAAATTCCAACTTATAGTACTTCTTAACTAGCTTCTAAATTTGTAAATACAAATTTTTTTTAAAAAAAAAAATTTAACAAACCAATTTATGAATTAAGACTAGATAGCTTGCCATTATTCTTTTTCAAACATGATGGATTCGAACACTCTGTGTCTAAAGTCAGTCAGAAATCATCACAAATTACAAAGAGTAAAGTCATGTTTCAGACAAATTAGAAGAAGAAAAAAATATAATTTAATATACCTAGTAGTTTCCCCAGCTTCATTCGTGAGCATTTCCGTACCACTTCGTCCTACCACAATCTATACAACAGAAATTCACCATCAAATTACCCAGATAACTGCACATGCATTAATAGAGAATGCACACTGAACAGGTAAATGTACATACCAGGAACTGGTAAATGCTCATACTAGCGTCGATGGCTATTTTACGGCCAAAATAGCTCTCGAATCTCTGCTCTTTCATTCCCCTTGGCGCATTGTCCGCCAATAGCTTCGTTAAACCCTATTATTCACAGAGAAACAGTTCATTTTATGAAATTGCTAGAGAAAAATTGATTGTTTAAACACTATATTCCGCTTAAACATACCTTAATTCCCATTTTCGGGATAGAATTCAGAGAAACAATGTCCCAGCAAGATGAAAAGAAGATGCTTTAATTTCTAAAAGGTTGGGTACTAGGGTTTAATCTTTCCCGCCTCTTTGGTATATATATGGTATGTATATCCATGAGTCATGTATTATACGCTTGGTTTTGCTCGTATGCTTCGAGTTTAACTTTCTGAAATTTCCACTTGACCTGGTTATTCGCCACGTAAGAATGTGGCTCCACTGTAAGACCAACGCGTAGGATGTCACTCGGACAAACCAGCTCGTGAATAGCACGCGTCCCGCCGATAGTGACTACAATTCGGGAAAATTTTATTATGGTTGTCCTTTTTGTCTTACAGTTAATCCAAATTATTGTGGACCCACAAATGTAAAATAGAGTTTCATAAATTTGTGAAATAAAAAAGAATTTTAAATAATTAATATAAATTGTATGAGATACAAAATAAAAAATTTCGCAGATTCGTAACATGTGATCGTATGTCACATTCTTATGTTATTCCCATTTGAAAAAAAAAAACTAGAGGAATGTAGATTTTAAGTTTTTTAAATACTATAGTGCAATTCAACTATTTATTGCAAGTTATTATTTTATTTTTTAAGTTATTATACGAGAGCTATGACTTGGGATCCGAGTCAAGAAAATATGTCAAAATACGGGTGGGATATTGCGAATATAATAGATATAATATTGTGGTTAGAGAATTGCTATGAATTTGTCTTATTTTACTATTTTTAGGATATTTATTTCACTCGGTGAAAGATAATTAACAATAAGACTAACATATTTATATTCCATCCGATTCACAATAAGTGTTTAATTTACTTTTTATTTTTATTTAAAACAAGTGTTCAATTATGTAATTAAGAAAGAATTCAATTTATTTTTATAAAATAACCCCTATGTACATATCAATAAAAAATTTATTACTCCTCACATTAAATGTTTAATTAGGGTTACTTTAATCATAGTAAGTATTTTATAAAGAATTTAATATTTTCTTAACGAGCATGCTAAAATCAAATTAGACACTGAACTAGAGGAAATATCTCATTTACATATTAAGTATAGAGGTATATATCACACTCATATTCAAACTGTCTGCCTTTCTCCTTTTTGAAAAATTTCCACATCTAGAAGTAGTAGTTGAAGAGCATTTGTTACGTAAATTGACTGGTCAAATGGTACAAAGAGTTGATAACATTCCTTATTGGTGATTAGGTGGCACTACTGCTGCAATTTTTAATACGAAAGAGTTGCAACTGAGGTCAAAAGTGCTGCATCACTTGTCATCTAGGGAAAATTACCACAAAGAAGAACAAATGCCTGATGAAGCTAATTTTAATTTGATTATTCAAGCAAGACTAAGTAAGAAAAACATATTCAGGTTTGATTAGTACTAGGAAAAATTATTAGAAAAAATTGAGACTAACAACGCTTTGTTATGACATGAAGATTCGCCTCATGTACCTAGATGAATCGTCAAATATGTGAAGAGTTAGGTATAGTTTAGCCTGAACTGAAGTGGCTATCTTTTGTACAGTTTGTTGGTGAGATTTTCCTTCTTAGTTCTGAATTGTTTCTGATGATGATTAGCTATTCTTTCTTAGTTATACAATCAAAGGCCGTATTCTTGTGCTTGGTCTTCTTTTTTAAGTAAGTAAAACCTATAGGACCATTGCCCTGCATCACGTGCAACGCTCTTTCGATCAACCTTTTTAGTAAGTTGTCATAAATGCTGTTGCAATCATGTCCGAGTAATGCGAGTGGATAAAATTACAATCATGGTTACTTTGATCCGTCAGTTTTATGATTGACTGGAGACCTGCTTCTCAAATGTTCTTGGTCTTCATGTTTTAGCTGTCAGATGATAAGGTCTTAGTATGTGAGCATATTGCTCACAATATTTCTGGAATGAGATGGTGTGCTTGGCCTGATTTCCTTGGCATTTTTCTATTGCTTTTGACGTGGAGCCTTGGCGTAACTGATAAAGTTGTTGTTATGTTATCTTTTGCCGATATGCAAAGTAATCGACCCTTGTGATTGTTTGACCCAAAAGTGTTTGAACTTTTTTGTTAAACTAATTAAATAGATAATAATGGATAAATTATAGTTAAATATAATAAATCATAGATCAAAGAATGATGGATAATAATCTAAAAATCGCCTTTAAAGTTGTTAAATGCCAAAAGAGGTGTTTAATGATATTGTTACAAATGAATAAGAGGATAAGGACAAACAATAAATATGATAAATGACAATAAATGTAAGTAGAGAGAATGATTCACTCAAATGTTCAATGAGGTGGATGATTCTCCCTCTGACAGTGATGTAAGGTAACCAAACATGGGAATATCGAATACTTTATCAGATTTGAAGTGTGAAAGCTTGGAATAAACATCATCGAATCTTGTGTAAAGATAATGTTTGTAGTTACTTGAGAATCAACTTTTCTAGAGAGAGCTTATCAAATAGAATATTACATACCCCTTCTTTCTCTCCATATTCTTCCTTATATGGGACATATCTCTTACCGACTGAAAGTACAAATGTAGAGAATATTTTTCAGAATATTCCCTTAAAATATCTTATTGCTAAACTAGTCGTTTTGGCTGATCTGAGTGCTCGACCTCGACATTAGCTGCTTGGCTCGCCAGTGTTGCTTCTTAAGCACTACCTCGGCCTAATTGATTATTGATTGCCTTATATCAGGCGACGTCCCATTGATCAAATTTTGACCCATATAGTTAGTCCATCCGCCTGTCGGGTTTATTTTTGGACGAGCTCGATGGGCGGACTTCGCCAGTTGCAATTTTGAGAAATCTGACCACGTTGGCCGAGGAGTGACCCTTTTATGGTGAGGTGATGATGTGGCACTTCAAGAGCCACATCTGACTGTTACGTCAGTTTGAAATGACATCATTTCATTATGTGTCATTATGGCACATATTCCCGATATGTTACGTCATTTCCCAACCTCTAGCGTTTTAAAATTAATAAGGCGACGTTTGGTCTTTCTCGATCAGGGTGCCCATATTCTTATAAATAGGGATGGGTATTTCTCATTTAAGCTGTTGCATTTCTGGGGCTTTTGAAACCCAAGTTTTTCCTTCTTCTTCAAATTTCATGCGTTTGTGTTTTCTTCCCCCCTTTATCATCTTTTTCACTTTTGCATTTCCCTTTCGCATACAATCAGATAGATGGCTAGTGCTTCCTCTAATCCTGTAACTTTGGTTGTGGACATGCCTCCTCATGAAGAAGGAGCATCCATGGTAGAAGACGAGAATTTCCCCACTATGGATGATATAATTCCACATTTGATGAAGGCCATGTCAGACTTCAAGAACCCAACTGAGGGTGAACCTGAACCCGTCGTTTTCGAGATGATGCGGCGGTGATTGTAACATTTAGGGCTAAGTGGCAAATCCCGGCCCACGTTGAGCTTATCCCTGCTAGGAGCGATATAGTGCAAGTACGTCGCCCAAGGTACTATGCATTTTGTGCATACCCCGTTCGTTGTAGGCTATACATTCCCCTTCCTTCCTTGGCGGAGGATTTCTGCCATTTTTACGATGTGTGCCCGACTCAGCTCTCCCCGTAGATATACAAGCTCTTCCTTATGCTTATCAAGTATGCGGAGCTGGCCAACCGTGATGTTTCTCTCTGTTATCTACTTTACCTCTTTGCCCCGAGTTTTTATAGGAGCACGATAATACACATGCACCACCGTTGGACCAAGGGGTTGGTGGTGAAGATGGACGACAAAACTAATCACCATTTTGGGCCAATTTCTTCTATGTAAGGACGGAGCACGTGGTATGGAACCCTAGTGGATTTCCCGAGTGGAACGTTGCTCATAAGTGTTTTCTCCCAAATGACTTCGTTGTTTCTTTTTGGCGATCTAATCATTCTCTCTCTTTTTGAAGGCGAGAGGGATCCTCCGTCACCAATTGCGACATTCACAACTGGGTGAATCATATTTTGCCCCATACGATGGAGATTCATGAATGGTCACAATTTAATGAGAGGTTTGGACGCAGGCTTGCGGCCGATGAGTCACCTTGCTTTGACCCTAGTAATTTTTACCTTTATATCGTCGTTTCTATCCTCATGTTCTTATTTATCTTTCTTCTTTGGTAGGTTTCCAGTCAGATATTATTACACCTCAAACCCCAGCCTTGCACGGTCTTAGTTGCCAAGTTGCTATCCCTCTAGCGGATATTTTGGCTTCTATAGTTTTTTACTTTGTTCATGAGTCGGACCAGGGTGAAGATGAAGAGGCTCCGCTGAAAAGGCGAAGGATAGAGGTTGATGGAAGATTGGTTGAAGATGAGCCGGTGAGGGGCAAACCTGAGTTGACCATGGCCGAGTTGAGGGGCAATAAGCCTCGGATGTAGAGATCATGCCTCATTCGGACACGAAGATCACCTCTGTGGAAGAATGGGAGAGACCAAAAGCGGTTGCAATCATTCCGTAGAGTGATCCATCGACGTCGGGGCAGGCCAATGTTCCTTCTTCGGTGAGGAGAGGGCAAAGATTATGATCGTAGATGATTACAAATCTGGCTCTGATGTCGACCCCGAGGAAGCGAGGATATTCGACGAATGGCTTACTTGTGTGGAGGTGAGAACGAATGGATTATCTTGCTCAATCGTAATCCCTTTGGACTATAATTTGTTGGAGGATACGGTGAGCATGGTCCCCTCCTTTGCCCCTCTTTGTTCCGCCGCTGAAAATATGAGCCTTCAAGCGCTCCGAGATTCTGACCTATCACTGGCCACATTTGGGATGGCTTTGAGGGTGAGTTTCTTTCATCATTTCTGCAATTTTCGCCTTTTTCCTCTTTCTATCTTTGCTAATTTTCTTCTTATTCTCTCTTTTTTTAGACTTCCATTTTGGAGATCAAGAGTGACCGACGAGAAGAGAGTTGGAAGGTTGTTTTTTATAAGATAGTTTCGAAGTATATCCGTTATTATGACAAGTACCATGAGATGCGTGCACGGTTTAGAGCATGTGGTGATCTCCAGGCCCTTAGAGACGAATGGGGTCAGAAATACGAGGAGCTTGTGTGAACATAGGTAGATGTAGTGAGCTCGAGGGGTTACTCAGGGCCAAGGATGACGAGCTCGAGGTAAGCAACGGGGTCGTGGCTGAGTGCGTCGACCTTCAAGTGCAAGTGGCGACCTTGCGGGCTGAGCTTAAGCAAAGCTCGATTAGAGTTGCCAGCCTGAGCAGTGAGTTGACTGAGAATGTGGCAGAGTTGGTAAGGGCTGAGGAGGCTCGGGTAGAGGCTTTGGCAAAGGCGGCGGTGTTGGAGAGCTCTATTCGCGTCCTTCTGTTCGAACATGTAACCGAGGTAGAAACGGTCGCGCTAAGGGAGATGCGGCTTGATAAGCAAATTGGTGGGCTTAAGAAAGAAGTTTTGAGCATAAGTAAGCAAGTCGCCTCACTTAAGGCTAAGAAGGCACAGTTGTTGGTTCGACCTACTTCCTCTTATGCTTTTGTTTTTTTTGACGTTCCGCGTGATTTATACGAGATGTGGATCCATGCTGAGGCAAAGCTCGACATATATAAGAACTTTGATAGCGGTGGGGAAGGTTCCTAAGGCCGACTTCGAAGATTGTTGTGTTAAGGCACGTGATGTTAGGCTTGTCTGTGGTTATGACCTTGCCACATCGGGGAACGGCGATGATGAAGAGGACTTGGATGGGGTTGCATCTTATCCTTGGTATGATAATGAGTATGCCGATGACGCGGGTGATGGTGGAAATGGTGCTGCTGGGTCGGGCGGTGAAGGTGATGATGGCGCAAGCGGTAATGATGTAGTGTAATTATCTTGTACTTAGTTTTTCGCTCTTTTCTTTCTTTCTCTTCTTCTTGTGTGTGTGTGTGGGGGGGGGGTCTTTCTAGCCCTTTGTACGATACTTTATATTTTGGAATATAATGACTATTGACATTTTGCTGTATATTCTTGGCTATTTCGCTTTTCTTCGAATGTTTCTTCTTGTGTAAGAGTTCATGACTTAGTTGATTCAAACAAGATCGAATGTTAATTAATTTGAGCAAGGTCAAACGCTGGTTAATTCGAACCAGGTCAAATGTTAATAAATCCGAACAAAGTTGAATGTTAATGAATTCGAACGAAGTCAAATTTTAAATAATTTGAATGGAGTCGAATTTTAAATAATTCGAACGGAGTCGAATGTTAAATAACTCGAACGAAGTCGAATATGAGTTGATTCGAGCGAGACCGAATGTTGATTCATAGTTAATTCGAATGAGGTCGAATTTTAAGGGGTCTTTTTCGGATTCCGTTGAGTTATTTGATTTATTTTAGCCCCAATTAACTGAATGATTTAATTTATACCTTATTTGTGAACTCGGAATTATTCTTTGCCTTATTTGCTATACTCTGCTAAGTGCTATATAAACCTCATTCTGATTTCTTTCAAACACACGAACACACTCAAAAAGATACAGAAACACACATAAAAAATCTTATTCACACACATTCTCCATTATAATATTTTCTGTTACTTGTATTTGTTGCACTGTCTAGCCAGCTGAAAGCCAAGGCTAGACTATTGGACTCAGCTTGCTTTCACCTTCATGTTTGCTATCTCTTACGGTATGCCCCTGTTTCGGTTACCATAATCTCTTCCATGTGTTGTGTGTCTCAGTATACTTCTGCTTTGATATTTACTTCCTAGCCATCTCCTTCTCAACTACTATGCTTTAGTTCCTATTCTCTATGACTTATATGATTAGTTCACTCTAAACTTTAATATGTGCATGTTTATTATATGCTTCTTGTTTATTTTAACCATTATGTTTTATTTTTGTTACCTATTTGCCCCATGTGGTTGTGTGGTTAGTATTCCAACATGCTTCTGTTCTGCCCTATATTTCTCCTAACCTGCATGACTTAAGTCCTGTCATGTTAGTCATGTTCCATATGATAGCATGTTCATGTTTGATCCATGACACTTATTTTCTTATTTCCCAACTAGCATTCCCCAATTCCTGTTTTATGTGCCGATAGTCTGCCTTAGCAACTCATGGTTCATGTATGCTTCTTTCAAGAATAATGTGTTTTTAGATTATCACTATCTTTTCTGTATGACCGTCTGATTAGCCATTTGACTTCAGCATGTTTCTATATGTTAAATACATGTCTATATGATTCCATTTAGTAATAGTTGATATACTAAGTCATCTCCAGCAATGTGAAACTTTGTTTGTGACTCTGTTCTGTCTATGATTCTGGTTTTCCTATCTTTGTTTAACTACTGGTAACTAAATCCAAATCCATCTGCCAAAACCTAGTCCTGTTATGTTTGCAACCTATTTGTATTCACTTCTAAAAATCCATACTATTTTTTACTAAAACTACTTTCTACTTTTATATACTATTTTCAACTCTTACTCTTAG
Organism: Nicotiana noctiflora; assembly: GCA_032618575.1. Classification (NCBI taxonomy): domain Eukaryota; kingdom Viridiplantae; phylum Streptophyta; class Magnoliopsida; order Solanales; family Solanaceae; genus Nicotiana; species Nicotiana noctiflora. The sequence continues at coordinate 113,504 of JASVEL010013299.1, read as the reverse complement.
CTATCTAGGGTCCTGCTACCCCCAATGTGAGCACTGATTAGGGTCCACGAGACTCCTCTAAATTCTAACACATTGGAGCTGGTTCTCCAATCCTTTAAACTTGTTGAACAACTGATTCTTGTGTGAGCATTGCCCGGGGTCCCTGAGGCCCTTGGGAACTTTGACACACCAGGAACCAGTTTTATGTGTTATGGATGTGCTACCACAATGCTCAGAGATGCTATGTTTGAAGGCCTGGTTCTTAGGTTTATTTTGGGCCTATGAAGGTTCCTTATTGTATAATGGTTCTTTCATTGTGTAATTTATTCAAAATGGTCTGTAATAATAATCTTTGTAAAAATAGATATTGGGGTTACTAGTAAAGCTGGGAGGGATTATTGTATATCTTTGTTGGGATCAGGTAGAATCATGCATGAGTGTAAAATCTCATTTTCAAAAGCTATTATATGCAACCCTCTCCTTACCCATTTTAAAACTGAAAATCAAAGAAAATAGTTAGGGTTTTTACCTTGTAAAGATTGGGAAGTTGAATCTTGGCCCTAGAATCCTTTGGACTAAATGGTTGGAACAATCTTTGAAGATGAAGAACTTCTCTCTGTAAAACCCCTCTCTCTCTCTAATTTTGGTAAGATGATATGATAAAATGAAGGGGAAAGGTGTTATATTAAAGAAGAGGTCGGGTCGAATTTTATAAAATTTCTGGGCCGGGTCAATTCTGCGGTCGCATCTGCGATCGCAGAATCAACATGCGGTCCGCAAAGTGACCGCGGAATGACCTCAAAATTTACACAAGTTCTGTTACGGAATGCGACCACAATGCGGTCCGCATTCTTGATCTGCGGTCGCAAAGTGCACCGCAGATTCATTATGTGATCGCATATCGACCGTATTTTTAACATGATTTTGGGAAACCTTCTGGTAAGCTCTGCGGTTAGAAATAATGCGCATAGGTTGTTGTGATGATTGTTTACTTATATGCATTAGAAATCATGCCCATAGAACTTATCTCACTCTTTAAAATCCTGAATTTTCATACTGTGCATCTTAGAAATCCTGTTATAGGACGTTTATTAATTCCGTATCAAAATTCATGATCATGCATATTCTCAAGTTTCAATGTGCATTAGAAACCATGCCTATATGATCTTTCTTTGGAAATTATCAAATAGTATAACATTCTGCTCACTTAGATATCCTGCCCATAGGAAATCATGTTTAAAATCAGCTTCAACACTAGATATCATGATAGAGAAAGTGTCTAGAATCAGTTTCCCGTGTCATGAAATAATGCTTGTGATCAGTTTCAGCACTTAGGTATCATGCCTATATGGAACATGTATATGCCATGAAATAACACCCGTAATCAATTCTAGTACCTAGAAAGCATGCCTATAGGATCTAAAGATAAAATCTGGTTGTTAAGAATCAATCACTGATTTATAAAATTATGGTCCGACTAACGTTTAGATGCCATGCCTATAGGATTATGCTAGTTATCACTTAGGCAAGCCCGTATGATAATTAAATCTCGGGTTTAAGATTGTGATTTTCCTGCTGCTTGAAATGTGCTCAGATTCAGTAAGTAATAAAAATCAGTTGGCAAACTACTAGGTACTCACTACCTCGCCTAAATAAAACTGTTGTATATTCTATTTGTACTCATTTAGATATCTTGCCTATAGGACTCCTAAAATTATATATAAAAAAATTGCTTGTTTGGAATGGCGTGCACTTGTGTTGTCTATTTGTGGAGGTAAATATGAGCCCCCTTTAATTGTATATTTATGTGATAGTCTTGTTTGACTTTTGTTTGTTGCTTAGTTTTCTCTTTTTAAACAACGTAGGTGAGTCTAGAACCACCTTAAATAGAGGTCCTAAACATCTCCAGGGCCATAGGCAAAGGGACGGGTAGCGCACACATATGATACATATTCGATGTTGTTAGAAGCTTAGGTAATAATTAAGGGGATGGTAATCGGATAGTAGATACGATGACCTGTGTGCTAATGCTATGTGTAGCACCCCAATTTGGGGACGATTATCAAGTATTGCACAGAAGTGATCCTATAGGCTAAAAAACCTAGGACCCATTTACTTCTTTTTAAAAAAATTAATATCTATTTGTTTATATGCTTATAAAACTAATTCCCTTAAATTGAGTTTGGTGGGGACCCACCGTTATGGACCTTAAGGGGTTCCTAACACCTTCCCCTCAAGGTAATTTTGAGCCCTTACTCAATCTCTAGTGATGTAAACTAGTTCATGCGTTACTTGCTCTACGTGCCCTAACACACCTTAATCCATTAGGTGGGGACTCTTCAAATCTCATACCCAATTCCCAAAAAGAAAAAGAGTTGTCCCAAATTGTCGAAACCCGGACTCCGCGAGGAAAAAAGGGGCACGACACCCGGAACTTTGTAAAGGCATTTGCACTGACTAAACAGTCCTCCCAAATCACTGGTCGCCTTGACCTCTCTAACCTTACCACTATAGTGTCTCCCCCTCTCCCATCATCAGGGACATCATCATCATCTACATTTATTGGAGCTGGGGGAGCATGTGAGGAAGAGGGTTCAGAATCTTGACTATCCTCTTCCGAACCCTCGGATGAATTGGCAGCTGATGAGGACTCATCTACCAAATGAAGTCTCATAGGGCATTATTGTCTTTGTTGTGATTGAGCCTCCAAATGTTCTTGCACGGAGTTACCATCAGAAGCTTCCCTAGATGGGATATACTCACAGGTCTCTAAAGTGTCAGGGGCTCTATTGGCGGTTTCTTTCTTGCCGGTAGCCTTTTGAATTGCCATAGGTAGATTATTTTTGCCTCGATCTCGGAATCGGGAGGGTTCTGCCCTCCCATGTGCTTTATTCCCTCTTCCACGTGAACGAACCATTATCTGCAGCACATAATCATTAGAGATCAGTCGCCATTGAAGCTCAAAGTGTATACATTAGCATGATGGAAAAGCTGCAGTAAAATTGTCTCAAGAGGGTAGTGCAGACCGCACAAAAATGAGTATGGCCTCAGAAGGTCCGTTGCGGACCACACAAAAGTGAGTGTGGCCGTAAAGAACCCATTACGAACTGCACAAAAATGAATGTGGACGCAAAGCCCCAGGTTCAGACTATTGTGGTCTCTGAAGTTCCATCATTGCGGATCGCACAAAAGTGAGTGTGACTGCATAAGTCCATTGCAGACCGCACAATTTTTAGCGCGGCCGTATAAGTCAAGCTCACTATTCTCATAACTTAGGGGGCTGCAGACCTTACAAAAGTGTGTGCGGCCGCATGACCTCTATTGCGGACCACACAAAAATGTATGCGGCCGCATAATTCAAACTTAACGGGCACTGACCTAGGTTTTATGCATATTTGTTCTCTAATTGACATGGTTTTAGCAATCAAACTTCATTAACCCAGACCCCAATTATCATATAAAAAGCTACCCACATGATTTCTAAGTAGAAACAATAAAACTCTGACATTTTTGAGCATACAATTAACCATAAATTTAAGAACAAAAGCAAATAAAAGATAAAGAATATAATAAGGAATTGAACATACCAATAATGAAGATGCAGGTGATGAATTAACCGAATAATTTGAGTGCAAATAGGGAAAGTTACTGTGCAATTTTAATCTTTAAGGCCGAGGAGTTCGAAAAGTGTAAACATGAGAGTGAGGTTCTATTTATACTTTTACCCGTGGGACCCATTTTTTAACCTGAGTGCGGTTGCATAATTTTGATGTAGACCACACTCCTTACCCGATTTTGAGATGACTAGATGCAGACCGCACAAAAATGAGTGCGGCCGCAACATTAGTGCGAACCGCACAAAAATGTGTGGGCTGCATTTCATTTTTAACAGACCAACTTTAGAGACCATGCATTTTGACACTTAGGCAAATTTTTCATGCACAGTCCTGCAATGCACACCCATTCCTGCATATATACACTTCAAAACTGGTTAGCAAAAAACCAAGCCTTTCTAAAACAAGGAAAATAAAAAGAAAGGAAAAGACATGTGTTGCCTCCCAAGAAGCGCCTGATTTAACATCGCGACACGACGTAGATTACCAATCATGAAAAATGGAGAACCGCCACAATGTGACCATCATCAACTTTTTCAAGATAATGTTTAACCCGGTACCCATTGACTCTAAAAACCTCATCATTCTTATTTTTCAAATCCAGAGCACCAAATGGGTTACATTCACTACTTCAAAGGGCCCACTCCATTTTGATTTCAACTTGCCCAGAAATATCCTCAATCGGGAATTGAACAATAGCACCAAATCACCTTCTTTGAACTCCTTGTTGTGGATATACTTGTCATGGAGGTACTTCATCTTCTCCTTGTAAAGGGTCGAACTTGTGTAGGCATGATACCCAAATTGATCAAGCTCATTCAAATGTGTCACTCTTAGGTTTGCAGCGACATCCCACTTAAGGTTCAACTTTTTCAACGCCCACATGACTTTATGCTCAAATTCTACCAGAAGATGACACGCCTTCCCAAACACAATCAATACGGAGACATCCCAATCGACATCTTGTGAGCATAATCAAGTTTTCTTGACCAATTAGACTGTTTGTCATTTACACTTTTTGACAAAATGCTCTTGATCTCCCAGTTGGAGACTTCAACCTATCTGCTTGCTTGAGGGTGGTAAAGGGTGGAGACTTTATGAGTGACACCATACTTGGTGAGTAAGGTATCAAAAGCTCGATTGTAAAAGTGTGAACCCTCATCACTAATAATGGTTCGCGGAGTACCAAACATTGTGAAGATGTTATTTTTCAAGAAGGCCACCACACTTCGAGCTTCATTGTTGGGCAAAGCCACGGCTTCAACCTATTTTGAAATATAATCTACAACTACCAAAATATAAGTGTTCCCACAAGAGATCACGAAAGGTCCCATAAAATCAATACCCCAAACATCAAAGATATCAATCTCTAAAATGGTGGTAATGGGCATCTCATTCTTCTTAAAAATTCCACCGGCTCATTGGCATTTATCACAACGCTTTACAAGATCACTAGCATCTTTGTAGCAGGTAGGCCAATAGAATCCATAAGTCAAAACTTTGTAGCCGTTCTCGCTCCTTCATGGTGACCACCATACGATGAAGAGTGGCAAGCCTCAAGAATTCTAATTTGTTCTTCTTCCGGCACACAACGCCAGATCACACCATAGGTACATATTCGGAAAAGATACAGCTCATCCCAATAGTAATCCAAACAATCCCATTGAGTTTCTTTCTTTGGTTTGAAGAGAACACATTCGATACAATGCCTCTCACAAGATAGTTGGCTAGATCTGCAAACCATGGCATCCCGGTTATTGAAACGAATATGAGTTGTTTGCCGGGATATGAATCGCTAATCTCAATAACACAAAAGAATAATAAAAACATCAAATCTTTTAATGGGGTAAAATACAATACTCGATCATAGCAATATATCCACTATAATATTACAACTTACTTCTACAACTTCAAACAAAATAATACTCTTTATTTTAAACACCTCTCTCAATATTACTCACACTCACTATTTATCTTACTATTTATCTCGCAAAATATAATACGTAGATTACTCTCTCTATGCTCTATTGAGCTCTCTCTGATTTTTGTGTACTTAGAGACGGAGAATGAAGGCTTCTATTTATAGCCAAAGTTGCCGTCCCTTGTAACCAATCAAACTTGGTTTTACAAAAATCAGATTTGCCTTTTTCAGAATCAGATTTGGCTTTTTTGCAATATGCAAATACAAATGCAAATTGCACAACTTATTTCAGCCATCCATTCTTCTTTTTCTTTTATTTATTTTAAATGTGTCCTATAGGTATGAAATAAAAAGTTTGGATAAAGATGGATCTAAGTATCGATTAGGTGATTGTTCTGTAATAAAAAGAGAACAGATTGAAAAAAATTACTCCTAAAGGAAGTTCTGCTTTCTACGGGCTTTGCTCACCAAAATTGTGCTCAAGGCATATCCATGTTATTTTTATTTGTCAACTTGGAGATCGTAAATAATTGTAGTTGTATTTTTCACTTAAACAACTATTTAGACGAAGTCGCACAGATATATTTTTGTAATAAGGAAGAGGTGCATGCTTTCCTTTTCTTCTCAATTAAATGGAGCTAGGAGCCCTCTATTTTCTTTAGTTATTTGATTTTGCAGAAAAGTCCACTTGAAATTGACTGTAACTAGCCAGGAATTGCTTTTAAGTGTTTTTTTTTGTGGCCCCAGGAAGGTCTGCATTACATAATTTTGTTTCTTAGACTAGACAAGCTAAGGCATGTAGAGTTGGAGAAAGGATAGGTTATAACTACTTTAATTAGTATATGTGCCACTACACACAGTTGACACTATTTCACAAGACAATATAAGACAATCAAGTAAAGATAAGCCAGTGATTAATGGCTAAGTTACCTAATCCAGTGTTGCAATATTATTCCAACTTGTAAGCATCGATTTCAAAATGGAAGAGAACAGTCGGCCATGTTACTTTTTGCGAGCAGCCTCATTAATTAATTTAGTAGCTTAATATATGTTTGAACCGAAAAACAGAACTTCACTTTGAAGTTGTTTTAGGTCTTAAATATGTTTTTTTTTGGGGGGGCTTAAAGTAAGCACGTAAAAGTATATCATAATTGTCAACCTTAAAGTTTATATCAGCTTCAATATCTTATTGAATGTGTGAACCGCTTAATATAAATATTTATTTATGTAGTTAGGAAAGACACACTTCTACTTATTTTTTTAAAAAAAATAAGTCTGCATGATGCACTTTCCTCTCCCAAAAGCCAAGAAAGAATAAAACAACTTTTATTTTGAAAATTTCCAACAACTTATAGTGGAGTTTGATTGTAAGAATTATATTGACATTTTCAAAAAACAAAAATATTTATGTTTTTCAAATGGACATGTTTTTAGATTAAAAAAATGGAACATGAGATGTGCATACTCTCTAAGAGCTGGCTATTTATAGGCATTAAACTTATCATTTCTCCAGCCAACTCTAGCATAGTAGCTCCAAATTTTGGAAGCAATAGCCCCCCTCCCCCCACCCCCCCCAAAAAAAAAAAAAATAATAACATCCATAAAAAGAAACAAAGAAATATAAAGATATATTTCAACTGAGAAAACAAGGAGTGTTTGGATAAAATGATGGAATTATAAGTTAAATAATAAAATAATCAGATACTTCAGCGAAGTGCGCCCACAATACAAAAATATAGTAGTAGTATAATATTGTATTAATGGGCGTTGTCATTTGTCAAAGTGAAGTAATCTCCAACATAGATGCCAGCCACGCACATCTTAATCATGAACATTGAAGGCGAACCAAGGAGAAATTAGAGAATGAAAGTGACGTCCTCTCACAACAAGAAAGAAAGCGATAATTTTTATGCCATGAACGTTACATGCAACGTTCCCATAAGCCTTTTCCTACTTTATATTCTTCGTAGTTCGTATTACATATAGCTCTAAATCTTCATCTATCTAAACCAAAGTCCTACAAAAACACTTTGGCTTTTACTGCCAATCGTATCAACTTTCTGCAGCTAGCCATGGTAAGTGCTCGCTTTCCATTTTTGTAAAAAAATAAAGCACTAAATTAATGCCATAATGTTGTTGTTTCTAAATTTGTTTTGGGTGCTATTAGGAGGAGGGTAAAAGCACAGAGTATAATTCTGTGACTTCAAGCAAAACTAAAGGAAAAGGTGGATTTAGAGCTACAACTTTCATCTACGGTAAGAGTTATATTTTTCAAATTATTATGTATAATAATAACGTGTTAATCGTGTACCTGGTTTTTGATTGGCCAACTTTAATTTGTATAGGTTTGTTTGGGTTAGAAAACATGGGGTTTATTGCAGTCATGGTGAGTTTTGGATTATACTTCAGTTTTGTGATGGGATTTGACCTCACGGGCTCAGCTAATACTCTCACTAACTTGATGGGGTCGACGTTCTTGCTCTCTGTTCTTGGTGGCTTCATTTCTGATACTTACATCAACAGATACCACACTGCCCTAATTTTTGGACCCTTCGAAATTCTAGTAAGTTAAAGATTTTAGCATCTATATTTACATTTTACAATTAGACAATAAAGGAGTTCTTCTGAAGAAAAAACAAAAACTAACCAATGTGTTATGGTATGTTTGGCATGACGGGTGTATCTTTCCAAGAAAATGTTTTTTAACGAGACATCATGATTTTTGGTGTTTGGTAATCAAAAAAATTTCATCAAAAGGGAGAAAATGATTTTGCTCTATCACTTTTGAATGGAAGTTATTTTCCTTACAAATACCTTAACGCTTACCTAATGTTAGATTTCCTAATATTAGTAATCTAAATTATAATTCTTTTAGAAAAAAGATGGACTAAGCTCCTGCTATGCGCGAGGTCCGGGGAAGGGACGGACCTAGTGTATAGGCTACGGGTCCCGGGAACCCAGTAATTTTGCATAAATCCTGTATTTATATTAAGAAATTCACTAAATATTATTGGTAAATATTTGACTGTGAACCCAATTATTATTGCATATTAATCTGAAATTACGATAGGAACTCATAACCCTCTAATCCTGGAATAGCCTCTGGGCCCGACCATAAAGGTCTACTGTACGAGCCTTACCCTGCATTACTGCAAGAAGCTGTTTTCAGGGCTCGAACTCGTAACCTCCTGATCACATGACAACAACTTTACCAGTTACGTCAAGGCTCCTCTTCTGCCAAATTATATATACACAATGTTAGGACCCGATGGCACTAAACACTTCTTCACAGCGGGAAAAATAAATGATCAACGAAAAATAAATGACACAAAGAATTTAATGTGGTTCACCTAAAACGTTTAGGCTACGTCCACAAACCCGGCACCAACTTCCACTAAAACTTTTAGTAGGCTTACAAAGAGAGACTTCTCCAATTGTTTGGAGGTACAACAATTTCCCGAGCTCTACCCAAAATAGTGGCGCACACAAAAGTGTTTCCCGAAAATACCCGACTAGTATTTTACTCACTATTTTGTCACTCCCCTTTAGAAAAACTTCCTAAAGAAAAACAAACTCTCTCTTTCTCTCTAACTCTTATACTTGAGTTATTGAATGTTTTTGGTGTGTTTAAAACAATGAGATGAAGGGGGTATTTATAGTTTTGAGATAGGGACCAAAAGTGCAAATCTCACCTATCAAGAAGGATCAATTTGCAATATTCCCATCTCACCTACCATTTATTGATGTCATTGCTTACATCAATAAGCAAATTGGAGGAAGCTTCTAACAATTCTCCCCCTTCCGACTATTTGGAGAGTTTCCTATCCCTGCAGCTTCTCTGCAGAACTCAAATTTACCCTTTGGTACAGTTTTGGTCAACATGTCTGATCCGTTTTCATCTGTATGGATCTTTTCTAGCCGCAACATCTTCTTCTCTAACACATCCCCGATCCAATTATATCTAACATCAATATGCTTGGATCTGGAATGGAATGAGGCATTCTTCGCAAGGTGGATAGCACTTTGACTATCACAAAATAGCCGGTAACCGTCTTGCGAAAATCCAAGTTCAGTTAAGAACTTCTTCATCCACAGCAGTTCTTTGCAAGCTTCCGTTGCTGCAATGAATTCAGCTTCAGTAGTTGATAGTGCAACACATTTTTGCAACTTTGATTGCCATGACACAGCTCCCCCGGAAAAGTTAATCAAGTATCCTGAAGTTGATTTTCTAGAATCAACATCTCCGGCCATATCTGCATCGGTATAGCCAACCAACACAGGGTTGTCTTCTCCAAAACACAAGCATAGTTTGGAGGTTCCTCGAAGATACTTGAGAATCCACTTAACAGCATCCCAATGTTCCTTTCCTGGATTAGAAAGAAATCTACTTACCACTCCTACAGCGTGAGCGATATCTGGCCGTGTACACACCATGGCATACATCAAACTTCCTACTGCTGAAGCATATGGAATCCGCTCCATCTTTTTTCTCTCATCATCTATTGACGGGCTTTGCTTGGTGCTCAATCTAAAGTGGTTAGCAAGAGGACAACTAACTGCTTTAGTTTTCTCCATGTTGAACCGTTGAAGTACCTTCTCGATGTACTTCTCCCGAGACAACCATAACTTCTTGGCTTCTCGGTCTCGCATAATCCTCATCCCAAGGATCTGTTTTGCTGGCCCCAAGTCTTTCATGGCGAAGAACTTGCTTAGCTGCTCTTTCAAGCTATTAATTCCGGAAACATTCCGGCCAACAATCAACATATCATCCACATAGAGCAATAGGATGATAAAATCATCGTCAGAAAACTTCTGAACGAACACACAATGGTCCGAAGTTGTCTTCTTGTAGCCGTGTTGCCCCATCACCGACTCGAACTTCTTGTACCACTGCCTTGGTGCCTGTTTTAAGCCATAGAGGCTTTTCCTCAATCTACAAACGCAGTCCTCTTTCCCCTTTTGCTGGAAACCGTCCGGTTGCTCCATGTATATCTCCTCTTCCAAATCACCGTATAGGAAGGCGGTTTTCACATCCATCTGCTCAACCTCCAGGTTGAGGCTTGCTACTAATCCCAGCACCGTGCGTATTGAGGTCATTTTCACAACCGGTGAGAATATTTCATCAAAGTCTATACCTTTCCTTTGATTGAAATCTTTGACGACCAATCTTGCTTTGAATCTCGGACAAGAACTGTTTTCATCATGCTTGATCTTGAACACCCATTTATTCTTCAAAGCTCTCTTGCCTTTCGGCAACTTCACCAGCTCAAACGTCTTGTTCTCATGCAAGGATTTCATCTCGTCTTGCATGGCTTCTATCCACTTCTCCTTATGTTCATCATCAACAGGCTTCTTCAAAACTGTCGGGTTCTCCCCCGTCAGTGAGTAACACATACTCATGTGGAGAATATCTGGTAGACTGTTGCACAACTCTTCCAGATCTTGTATGATAAGGAGGGTTGTTGAGGATTGCTGGTTGAGGTTGATCATCCTCGTTTGCATCATCATCACCATTATCCTCGTTACCTTCAACATCTGCTGGTTCATCTTCATTTGGAAGATCAGGGGCTTCAGGTTGATTATCCTGAACATCGTCTCCAACTTGTCTCGGCACCATTGTTGGAGGCAACTCAAACTCAGCAGAATCATCAGTGGACTTCTCTACTTTGTCAATGTCTTCAATTGTTTGGTCCTCAACGAACACAACATCTCGACTCCTAACGAGCTTCTTCTTCACCGGATCATAGAACTTATAGCCAAGCATGTCTTGACCATAGCCGATGAATACACACTCCCTTGTCTTGACATCAAGTTTGCTCCTTTCATCCTTCGGAACATGGACATAGGCTTTGCAGCCAAATACCCGCAATTGATCATAAGAGATATCTCTTCCTGACCAAATCTTTTCTGGAGCCTCGTACTGAAGAGGGACACGGGGTGAATGGTTTAGCACATAGGCTGCTGTAACTAGTGCTTCACCCCAGAAAGCCTTTGGTAACTTTGAATGAGAGAGTAAACATCCGGTTCTCTCGATCAAGGTTCTGTTCATCCTCTCAGCCAAGCCATTCAACTGTGGAGTTTTAGGAGGTGTGAACCGATGTCGAATACCATGCTCTTTACAATAAGCATCAAATTGACCCTGGTATTCACCGCCATTGTCTGTCCGGATGCACTTCAACTTCTTACCAGTCTCTCTTTCCACCAAGGTCCGAAATTGTTTGAAAACTTGAAACACTTGATCCTTGGTCTTCAGCGTGTATACCCATGTCTTTCGTGAATGATCATCAATAAAGGTCACGAAATATTGGGCACCACCGAGGGACTTCTTGAAAGGCCCGCATACATCTGAGTGTACCAGATCCAACACGTCTTGCTTTCTCGAAGGAGGGAATCTTTTGAATGAAACTCTGTTTTGTTTCCCGGCTAAACAGTCAGCACACTTCTTCAACTGGATCTGGTTTAGACCTGGTAAGGCGTTCTTCTTCACCAAATGCGCCATTGACTTTTCACTCATGTGGCCAAGACGTCTATGCCACAACTTGGTATTGCTATCATTCTCCGCAACATTTATAACTTGTTGGGAGATGCTTGCGTGGGTCACGTACAACTTTGACTGCTTCGTGCCCCGCGCCACCACCAATGAGCCTTTCGTGAGCTTCCATTGGCCATTATGAAAGGTATTGCAATAACCTTCCTCATCAAGCTTGCCTACGGAGATCAGATTCAGGCGCATATCTGGAACATGCCTGACATCTCTTAAAAGTAGCTTCATCCCATTCATGGTCTCTAGGCAAACATCTCCTTTGCCTACAACCGTTGAGAAATTGGCATTTCCCATCTTTACACGACCGAAGTCTCCAGGTGTGTAAGATGAGAAGAGTTCTCTCCGTGGCATTGCATGAATGGTAGCTCCACTATCAATCACCCATGTCGTCTCTTGGGTTGTCAAATTGATAATGTCGTCATCGTAGACAATGTTAAACTTACCAAAGGAGTTCGCTTCATCATCACTGCTTTCTTCGGGTTTCTCCTTTTTGCCTTTGTTCTTCTTCTGGTCATTTTGGAACTGTCGGCAAAATCTTTTGATATGGCCCTTCTTTTTGCAGTAATGGCACTCAACATGTGCAAATTTGTTGGATCTACCTCTGCTCTTATCTCTGTTACTCTGGCCTTTGTTTTGACTTCTCCCCCTGGTCGTAACAGCCAACACCTCTGATGAAGAAGATGATCCTTGTGATCGGCGTCTCATTTCTTCATTTAGAATGCCACTCTTGATTGTCTCCATGTTTACCACACCGTTGGGTGCAGAATTGGTGATTGAAACCTTCAAGGTTTCCCATGACTCTGGGAGTGTTGCCAGCACCATAAGAGCAAGTACCTCGTCATCGAACTTTATGCCCATTCCCGACAACCGGTCGACAATCCCTTGTATTTCATTAAGGTGATCTGCCAGAGTTGTCCCTTCTACATATTTTACTTGCATTAATTTTGTCAAGTAAAATAATTTGTTGTTACCCGTTTTAGAGGCATACAACTCCTCGAGCTTGTTCCATAACGACCTTGCATGTGTCACACCAGAAATGTGGTTGTACACATTATCTTCAAGAAATTGTCGTATGTAGCCGCACACTTGGTTGTGCTCAAATTCCCGGTCCTCGTCTGACTTGTCTTCAGGTTTCTGAGCACTGAACACCGGCAGGTGCATCTTCGTCACGAACAGGAGATCCTTCATCTTGTTTCTCCATAAGTGGTAATTTGTGCCGTTTAGGTTGACCATCTTGCTTGTCCTTGCCTCCATATTTCCGGCGGTGAATAGTAACCGTAGATATGAATAGTGCCCGTATGGATGAATAGTACCCGTACGTATGAATAGTACCGTACGTATGAGTAGTATTCTAACCAAAGCTCGGATACCACTTGTTAGGACCCGGTGGCACTAAACACTTCTTCACAGCGGGAAAAATAAATGATCAGCGAAAAATAAATGACACAAAGAATTTAACGTGGTTCACCTAAAACGTTTAGGCTACGTCCACAAACCCGGCACCAACTTCCACTAAAACTTTTAGTAGGCTTACAAAGAGAGACTTCTCCAATAGTTTGGAGGTACAACAATTTCCCGAGCTCTACCCAAAATAGTGGCGCACACAAAAGTGTTTCCCGAAAATACCCGACTAGTATTTTACTCACTATTTTGTCACTCCCCTTTAGGAAAACTTCCTAAAGAAAAACAAACTCTCTCTTTCTCTCTAACTCTTATACTTGAGTTATTGAATGTTTTTTGTGTGTTTAAAACAATGAGATGAAGGGGGTATTTATAGTTTTGAGATAGGGACCAAAAGTGCAAATCTCACCTATCAAGAAGGATCAATTTGCAATATTCTCATCTCACCTACCATTTATTGATGTCATTGCTTACATCAATAAGCAAATTGGAGGAAGCTTCTAACACACAAGACTCTTGAAAATGATAATACTTTATGATGATGATGATTGTAGGCATTTGCATTGATAACAATTCAAGCTCATTATAAGAGTTTGCAACCAGAGTGTGTGGTGCCAAACTGCATATCAGGATGGAAAGCTGTATTCTTCTATGCATCACTTTGCTGCTTTGCATTGGGGAGTGGTGGGGTTAGAGGAGCATTGCCAGCATTGGGTGCTGACCAATTTGATCACAAGGATCCAAAAGAGGCTAAGGCTCTTGGAAGATACTTCAATTTGGTATTGCTTAGTTCTGTGATTGGTGGCGCTTTTGGAGTCACGTTTGTTGTCTATGTTAGTACAGTTAAAGCTTGGTGGAAAGGTTTTCTCATCAGTTTGGTTGCTACTTCACTTGGTTTTGTTTTCTTTACCTTTGGAAAACCTTTCTTGCGCCTTCAACGTCCTGCTGGAAGTCCTATTACTAGAATTTTCCAGGTTTAATTATATTAGTCTCTTCTTATTCTGCTTTCTGTTATATGCTAATTTGAAGGAAAAATAATTTAAAAATGTGTTTGAAAGTGTAAATCATAAAAACCAGGGCTTAAAAACTGGATGATTTTTTTTCAGGTTATCGTTGTAGCAATCGAAAACCGAAATTTGGAAATACCAGAAAATATTGACGAGCTGTATGAGATTAATGATAAAGAATCAGACTCGTCACAGCAAAAACTTGCACATACTAAACAATTCAGGTGATGTTACTTTAATTCTCTGATGAATACTAATAAGAAAAGACAGTATTTTCAATCTTATTTGTTGAGTATATATTATTTTTAATGAAAATCCAACTTGGTTTAAAGAGATAAAAGCAAGAGGGAAGGTGAGAAAGGGAACCCTGCATAAAAATATTTAGGTTCATTCTAAACAACAACAATAACAACCCAGTATATATTATTTCACTTAGTGGGGTCTGGAGAGGGTAGTGTGTACGCAGACCTTACCCTACCCTAGGGTAGAGAGGCTGTTTCCAAATATACCCCCGACATCCTTCCTTCCAAGAACTTCCCACCATGCTCTTGAGAAGACTCGAACTCACAACCTCTCGGTTGGAAATGGAGATTGCTTACCATTAAGAAAAAAATGTGCATCATAGTTCCAAGAGAAAGTTTGCCATTTCTAGAAGCTTTCACACACTACACTAGATCTTCCAATCATGCATGATGCATTCATTTTCTTCTTGTTATTTTCAACTCTTTTCTTTTTTGCTTAACATTCTAATTAGAAAGGTGGTAGTTCTAGATGCCATTGATTATTCCCTAGAACCCCCACAATGATAAGTAACCAACAATTTGATATTATTTAGTTTTCTCTTTATTAGTACTTTTACCTTTCCAGTTTTTACATATTAGGATCGAAAAAAGTCAGGTGTCATGCGGAAAGCTAGTAAATTAAAGTAAATCGTTAACAACGATAAATCAGACAACAAAATAGATATATACCAAAAGAGACACAAACATTTAATGTGGTTCAGTTAATTGACTTACGTCCACGGCAGATATGAGCAATCCCTATAATAAAAAAAAGAGTACAGAATATCAAGAGAACAAACTCACGAAAATGCAAATACAAGTGATACACTAACACTTATCCCGTAAAGTTCTCCCCTCAAACATGACTCTCAAGCCCCC
Source organism: Nicotiana noctiflora (assembly GCA_032618575.1). Taxonomy (NCBI): domain Eukaryota; kingdom Viridiplantae; phylum Streptophyta; class Magnoliopsida; order Solanales; family Solanaceae; genus Nicotiana; species Nicotiana noctiflora. The sequence goes on along the minus strand of JASVEL010013299.1, from coordinate 97,878 downwards.
TATGGCTACATTGTGGGTGCTACTAAATGAGAATGTCAGATCTTCAATTTATAGAACTCAAAACCTTTTCCTACAAGAAATAATATGTTCCTTCTAGGAAAAGAAAAATTCAATTATGATAAATATATTGTCATTTCCTCGTGAGATAGAAAAACCAATTATGGTAAAAAAAATCTAGACAAACATCTAACACTAACTCACTCTCAGCTTCATACTAATATATTAAGTATCTTATTAGTAGTAGTATATTAAGTATCTTATTAGTAGTAGTATATTAAGTCATTAATTTTGTCGATCTTATGCATAAAAGACACACGACCTTTACATAATTCCTAGTGGCTCTATAATAATGTAACGTATCTGTTTATGAGTGTGTGTATACATATATTAACTGTTGATATACTGTGAATTAAGCAGGTTCTTAGACAAAGCTGCAATCCTTCCTAAAACTGTTGAAGCCACTCCATGGACAGTTTGCACTGTAACACAAGTTGAAGAAGTCAAAGTGTTAATAAGAATGTTGCCTATCATAGCTAGTACAATTATAATGAACACATGTATGGCTCAACTCCAAACATTCTCAGTAGCACAAGGCTATCGAATGAACCGTTTCATAAGAAACTTCGAGGTACCAGCACCCTCAGTGCCCGCGATCCCATTAATCTTTATGTGTATTCTCATCCCAATTTACGACATGTTCTTCGTCCCCTTTGCTCGAAAAATCACCAAACATCCCTCGGGCATCACTCAACTCCAACGTGTTGGTGTCGGGCTAGTCCTATCGATCGTGTCCATGGCCGTGGCTGCTCTAGTTGAGATCAAAAGAAAGCACCATTCCTTGAAAAATCCATTGAAGCCTATTCATCTAGCTTGGCTAGGATTTCAATATGCTATTTTTGGAATAGCTGACATGTTTACCTTAGTGGGCTTGCTTGAATTTTTCTACAAAGAAGCACCTGCTGGAATGAGGTCCTTATCCACTTCATTTACATGGATTTCAATTTCTTTGGGCTACTTCTTGAGTAGTGTCCTTGTAGAAATTATCAATTCAGTGACAAAAAGAAGAGCACCAACCAAGAAAGGATGGTTAGTGGGCTTAGACTTAGATCAGAATAATTTGCACCTCTTCTATTGGTTCTTGGCTATTCTTAGTGGGCTCAACTTTCTGAACTACCTATTTTGGGCCTCTTGGTACAAGTACAAAACCGATGAAATTGTGGAGCCCAAGCCCAATATAGGTGATTCAATCAGCTTGTCCAGATCAGTGTCTGTGAGTAGGGTGCCATTGCTTAAGCCCAGTGACAATACATCAGCATTGCCTATAATTGAAGAATGCTCCAATGGACACACTGAGGAAGGTAATGAAAATTCATCAGCAGTGCCTAAAATAGAAGCAGCATCCTCTAGTGGACACCCTGAGGGAACTGAGAAGAATGCCCAGAATTGAAACATCATCTACCGAAGAGATTGGTGTGAAAAATTAACTAAAAATAATACAAATGTTCTTTTCATCAGTCACATGACAAAAGTAAATTGGTCGAACACTCATAATGTGTTTTTTCATCTCATTTTTTAAGTATAATTTGGGTTTTTTTCATGCATCTACATTATTTTTTGGCATTAAGTTTTCTGATTAGTGTTTACTCTATCCGATTCATAATAAGTGTCCAATTTGCTTTTAGCACGATCATTAAGAAAATACTAAATCCTATACAGAAATATCTAGTATGACTGAACTACCCCTAATTAACATTTAATCTTAAAGTATGAAAACTTTTTAGGGATATGTACATAGGGGTTATTTTGTAAAATTGATTACACAACTGAACACTTATTTTGAACCAAAATGAAAAGCAAATTAGACATTTATTGTGAACAGGAGGGAGTAGCTCTTTTTATGCCCGGTGTTACGATCAGATATGGATTTAAATTGAGAATTTTTCACAAAATTAAGACCTAATTAGCAATAAATAGAAATCATTTCCTATATTACGTGATATATGTATGTTTTACGTTATTTTATGATGTATATAGTGTATTAAACGAATTGTATTCAATAATACAACATGAAATGACGCCGCACAAACAAGGATTCCTGTAAATCATGATCTGTATTTAGGTGTATTAAGCTGTATTAAGCGGGAAAAAAGTAACGTTTCAGCGCAAATCATGGAAGGTGAATCTGTATTTATGTGTATTAAGCTGTAATAAGCGGCGTCATTTCACAAAAAACGGGGGTTATACCATAAATTGGTGAGAGAAAAATATTTTGTACCATCTAATAAGGCTTAAATATAGGAAAGTATTAAATTTAAATTTTTTGCTACAAAATAAAAAAGGTTATTATATTATGTAAAATGTTAAAAAGGTTTTATATATTATAAATATGGTACTAACCTATTCTATAGGTGGTAAAATTTTCATTTAAATTTGACGGTCTCAAACTTTGACGTTATTAGCACAAATTCATTGTACTGCTGCACTAAAAGGTTCAAGAATTTAATATTTCTTGAGAAATTTGTGATATATATATATATATATATATATATTTATATTTCGCTTGACAATCATGCTTCCCGTGAAAATAAGCCACAAGGAGAAAAATCGTACTACTTGAAGAAGATTTCATTAAAGAGGTGGCGATAAAAGGGAAAAATAATTAAGGAGAGAAGTAAGAAGTTTGTTGACTAGGCAATTAATTTCTTTTCCCACTACGTACTGAAAGCTAATTAAAGTGCAGATTAAAGAATGTCTCATTCCTTGATTTTCCATTCTTGTTTATTCCACAAACTACTTGGTACAATTAAGACGATGATAGCTCGTTAATAAAAATAGAGGTGCAACTATATGGACTTAATTCGAGACAAATATTTGTCGTTCGAGTTTCGACTGAGCTGGGCAAATAGTTGGGCTAATTGGTGATGATTTCACATTCGGCTGTATAATATAAACAAATTATTAGTTATTCGATTGTGGGAAGGTAAATTACATAATCTAAACAATAGCATGGATAGCAAATTCTTCCTATGAAAGAACAAAAACATGTGAATGAGTAGGCCAACGAATATTATGGTGGACCGTTACGGTTGGGATTTTACTCCACTGTCTATGTCTTCATCTCCCAGCGTGAACTGTGATCAATTGTTAAATGGAATATTACCACTGTTCTTCTATTCAGAACACTCGTGAAAATAAATAAATATTTATTTCAAGCAATGGATCAAGCGTTAGCACTTAGCACTCAATTTATTTATTTCAATCACGGGATCAGGTAAGCACTCAATTTCAGGGCACGCAATGTCTTGAAGTTTTTATTTATTACATAAAATGCGTTTAGAACTCTAAAATTATTATATCTAAAACCAGAACTCCTGGGCTCCTGTTACTTCATTTTTTTGGTTGGGAGTTTTACCTATGTATACCATATAACAAACTTTATTATCTTTCATGTTTAAGGTTTGTGTTTATTACATTTAAGCATACCAACTTTCAATTTATGTACCACAATTCAAATTAAGACTTTAATTATACTCTCATTTAATGTAGCCGTGTATTTAGGGACAAAATTTTTCAATTAATCATTATACCCGCCTCAAGTTTGGAAAACTGTAATTTGGGGAAGTTGGGGATAATTATGACTTTTTGAAAAAACTTTATTTTTTCCTTTTCTAGAAAATCTTTCTTTGCGCGTGTTCACGTTGTTCTGATCACTTTAATGCAGCAATTGAAATTTCAAGTTTTATTTATAAAGATATATTTATACTAGTAGATTATTTAAATTTTAATTTGACTCCACATAAATATCTAGTAAGCACAACTTACCAACCTAGAAACAATAAGGTAGGTAACTAGTTGGAACAAATAGAGTCCATCAAAAAGTTATATACCATCGGCATATAAAACTTAGGTTGAGTATATTTGTAACAAATATATAATCTTCGTATAAAATCTATAAAATTACTTTTCTGAACTTTTTGTTGCAGATGAAGAGCAAATTTTGCTACAGCCTCTCTACCTTAGGGTAGGGGTAAGGTCTGCGTACACACTACCCTCCCCAGACCCCACTAAGTGGGATTATACTGGGTTGTTGTTGTTATATAAGTTAAGTTATATATATATATGTTAAGTATATATATATATATATGGTAACTAGATTCTTCACATCTAGTACTTTATTTACTATGAAAGCGCCTAGGCTCTGATACCATTAACAGGATCTCTGGATAGGATATATTATGTATATATATTATATGTATACGTATTAAATAGATATATATTATGTATTAAGAGATATATCAAAAACTTGTGTAATAATTTTTATTACTAAAAATGACATATCTTTATTAATTTTCTCTCCCCCAATGGAATGAGCACTGTAAACGCGTGATTTTTGACCCTTCCCCGAGATTTTCTATATTTTTAGCGTAAAATATTTAGTTTAGTTTTAATATAGCTATTTTAGCTAAATTTGACTCTTTTACTTTATTTTTACCTCAAAATGAAAAATAACAAAAATATGGGTTTATTAATGTTTCGTAGTCATTTTAAACTTGAAAAATACAAAAATAGTACTTTATATTTTTTATCTTTTTATAAAAAAACGAAAATAATAAAAAATAGTTTCATTAATATTTTGCAGTTATTTTAAACTTGAAAAATATAAAAATAGTACTTTATATTTTTATCTTTTTATAAAAACGAAAATAATAAAAAATAGTTTCATAAATATTTTGTAGTTATTTTAAACTTGAAAAATACAAAAATAGTACTTTATATTTTTATCTTTTTATAAAAACGAAAATAATAAAAAATAGTTTCATTAATATTTTTGCAGTTACTTCAATCTTGAAAAAATAAAAATAGTTTTGTTCAGTCGTCGGTTTTACTTTTATAGTTATTTTGATTACCTAGGATTAATTAAATAACACCATTCACGGTTCCAGGCAAGGAATAATATTCGGGTTCAAACTACCCGGTTTTATAATTTTCGGACCTAGCACGTAATAATTCGAGTCCACCATACGGGAAACACAGACAAAACCAACCCATACCCACACATGTACACACTATAGGGACAACACATAATGGGGGATGTGAGAATAATTAAAAAAATGACAAAAAAAAAGAAACTAAAAACAAAAGAAAAAAAGACAAAAGAAACAAAAGGTAGTGTGCTTCATCTCCTTCATAAAGAAGGGAACACGGCAAAGTGGGGGGAATTGAAAAAAGACTATAACATATAGAGCACGGTGATTGAGAGAAAAAAGAAAAAGATAAGAAAAAAAAAGGCAGAAACAAAAAACGAAAAAGAAAGAGAAAGGAGAGACTACTGTGGTGATGATCTTTTTCATTTGAGAAAGAAAAAAGACGCTACTGTACAAACAAATGGAGGGGACCTTCTTTTTTTTTTTTTTCATGAAGAATGCCTAAGACCCATGACAATGGAGAAGCAGTCAGGTCCCTAACGTCCATCTTCTTCATCTTCCCGTAAACACACGCAGACCCACCCCCCTGATCATAAACAGCACGGCTTCTCCATTTTCGTCCAGCAACGTCAACCAGCCTCTCGCACAACGTCAACCAGCCTGTCCAAACATCCACCCTCGTCTCCCTCACGCCATTGACGCAGCAGCTCACTGCTGCTTCGTCTCCGACCAGTCGAAGCGTCCAGCAGCACCATCACGTCCAGCTTCACGTCCAAACGACCCTCTTCTGCTTCAGCTTCTCTTACCAGTCTGTTGCGTTGTAAAACCAGTAGCAGCCCTCACGTCTTCTTCGACCAGCATACATGACACCAAAACGACCTTCCTGAGGTTCCGTCGAGGTTCGATTTGAATCGTTGTACTTTGTTCCCGGTTCGAGGTTTGAGCTTCAACCCTTTAATATACATGTGTTATTTTAGTCTATTCACAATGCTCCTTTATTGTATCAATGGTAGTGATAAGAATGATATTAGCCTTTAATTTAATCATGTTGGTCCATTGTCTGATATTTATGAATCACTGTTATGTGTTTGGCTTGGATGCGTTTCATACTTGCTATTTTGTTTAAGCTTTATGTTAGGATTTGAAATCTTTTGTTTAGTTTTTTTGGATTTTTTTATCTGATTTGTGATCCATAAAATGAGGCAGTATCTCTAATTGTGTTTTTGATTGTATGCTTCTTATTTTCTATATTCTTGATATTATCTTGCCCTCATAATGAACATGAATGAGATTGAGATTTAATTGACAGCAGCCTACGATTTCTCTTGTCACAACAGTTATATCTCTATTGAACTTGTGAATGAACTCAAGAAGTTTGTATTGTAATAGTATTCTTATATGGAGGAAATTGTTTAACGTTTGCTCTTCGAAAAAATGTTATGATTAATACAAAGTTATGGGGCCTTCATAAATGTATATATTTAAATACTTAGACTTCGGGACGAGCCGCTTAGTGAATTTCACGGCCTTCTCAAATACTAACGCGTTAGACTCTTTAGGCGTGTGTTTTAATAAAGTTACCTTCTTAAACTCGGGTGCACATTTATGTGACCCAAATCCAAATCTCAACGAAGTCGAAATGTGTTGACAACCACGGGTGCACTGGTGCGACGTGGTTCGAGATACATTTTCACAACGTTGCAATTCTTTGTTAAAATAATAATAATAATAATAATTCTTATAATAATGATAATAATCGAAAGCGGTTAAAAGTTAAAATTTGCACAGAGGTTAAAGCACATTATAAAATCAGATAAATAAGCCACATACGATGATTAAGCGACCGTGCTAGAACCACGGAACTCGGGAATGCCTAACACCTTCTCCCGGGTTAATAGAATTCCTTATCTAGATTTCTGGTTCGCGGACTGTAATACAGAGTCAATCTTTTCCTCGATTCGGGATTCAATCGATGACTTGGGACACCATAAATCTCCCAAGTGGCGACTCTGAATTAAATAAATAAATCCCGTTTCGATTGTCCTTTAATTGGAAAAACTCCATCGCGCCCTCGCGGGTGCGTAAAAAGGAGGTGTGACAAGCACAACAAGGTACTAATACCACCATTAAAAGGAAAAAAACTAAATAAGATGTGCCAAAGTACAATTTACAACACAATCTAGATATCTCTAACAAATCTCATAAATCCTTCAAGATTTGGAGGAGGTTCCGTTGGCGGTGGTGGAAAAGAAGCTTGTTCATCACCACTTTCCGGCGAAGCAGCATCCTCAACAAGCTCTGCAATCATTTCTTCGTAAGCGTCATCCACTCCTCGTCAATCCAGTGACTAGTAACAGTTAGGTAGTCACAATCAATCTCTAAATAGCACTGATTTATCCAAGCTCTCCCTCATAGCTGCTCTATGATCTCCTATTTGAAGTCTTGCTTGACTGAAGGCGCTCTCTGATGCAACTTGAAGCTTGAATAGATAATATATCGCGAGCCATCCTTGCAAGAACAGGAGAATGTTTTTCCCTTAACTTCCACCATTCCAAAAGCTCAAAACTCTCGTCTGGATTCTCCTTCTCTAGTCCCTGCGACAAATAAACTTGAAGCTCATTTAGATGGGAAGATTCGTCAAAATTATCTCCTTGAGAACCCCTAAACTCCGTCCAAGATTTAAGTGCCTTCAAGCCCGCGGCTCTTTTGGACGACTGTGAAGTAGACGAAGTAGGGGTTGGAACAGTTGGCATAGAATTTTGTAAGGCTTGTTGGTATGCATTATAAATTGTTTGAGTATTAATTTTAATTGATGCTTTTGCATCTGCAAGAGTAGCACGTTCTTCTACTGTAAGATCTAAAGCGTTATAAGTATTTGTATACCAAAAATGAGGACCCCCTAATTTCATTGTATGGTTTAAAATTGCTACTACACCATAAATATGAGGGATAGGGAAAAAAATATTTTTTAAATTTTTCTTTCATTGCATTTATAGCAAGTTCATAAATAGGCCCACCCTTGTTATAATCCACAAATAATGCACATAATGCTGCAATATAAACTAAACAATTAGAAATAGTTAGATAATATTGTCCGAAAAATATATCCTGTTGAGTTTCATCAAAAATCCTCTTGGGTTTCATCAAAATCCAATTGCCTATGAACTTGTAAATTAGGATAAAGAGCAGTCATAATTTCATTATCTAGTTGATCTTCTCGTGAAATATTATGACAAAATTCAGTATCGCTAAATTGAAAATAGGGATTATCACTATCAAGAATAATTGGACCACTAGGATGGGTAGGTCGGGGAACCGGGGGGGGAGGTTAGTTGGTTGATGACTACTTTCACCCATTTTAGCTTTTCCCTTAGCACTAAGCATTTTTTTCAATGAAAATGCCATTTTAATTATAATTATGCAAACAAAATCACACAAAATATATTCTTAAAAATTAAGAGTTGGAACGACTTTACCGAATTGACGAACAACTTCTTCAAAATTGAAAATTACAAATTGTTGAAGACTTGAATACTTCAATTCACCAACTTCACAAAATTTCACAAAATCGGAATAATAATATAAGCAATTGAGAGAGATTAAGATAGATTGATGAATTGGTGACTTACAATGAAAGAATGGGGGAGGGGGGTATTTATAGTTGAGAATTGGGAAAAAGTGTAATTATATAAAGTTTGCGGTTATATTAAAGTTGGGGGACCATTTGGCTATTTTTTAATGCCAAAAACGGCTACATTTGGAGTCCAATTGCTAGTTCTTCAATTCTGCCCGTTGGGCCATTTTGTTTTTTTTAAAAAAAAAAATTTAATTTGTTACCGTTATGACCGCTTGAGGCCCGCCAGGCCCGCTAAGACCGGCCCAGGACCGCTAGCCGGTCCCGGTCTTCGCGGTCTCGGTCTCGCGGTCCTATTGGGTTGGACCGGCCCATGACGGGCTTTAGGCCCACTGGAAGACCGGCACGCTAAGATCGGCCCACCAGGACAGCCAGGACCGCCAGGCACGCGGTCCCGGTCCGGTCACGGTCCAAGACCGGCCCACAACACACCCTTAATTTCAAGCAATGGATCAAGCGTTAGCACTTAGCACTCAATTTATTTATTTCAATCACGGGATCAGGTAAGCACTCAATTTCAGGGCACGCAATGTCTTGAAGTTTTTATTTATTACATAAAATGCGTTTAGAACTCTCAAATTATTATATCTAAAACCAGAATTCCTGGGCTCCTGTTACTTCATTTTTTTGGTTGGGAGTTTTACTTATGTATACCATATAGCAAACCTTATTATCTTTCATGTTTAAGGTTTGTGTTTATTACATTTAAGCATACCAACTTTCAATTTATGTACAACAATTCAAATTAAGGCTTTAATTATACTCTCATTTAATGTAGCCGTGTATTCAGGGACAAAATCTTTCAATTAATCACTTTACCCACCTCAAGTTTGGAAAACTGTAATTTGGGGAAGTTGGGGATAATTATGACTTTTTGAAAAAACTTTATTTTTCCTTTTCTGAAAAATCTTTCTTTATGATAATAATTTCCGATCACTTTAATGCAGCAATTGAAATTTCAAGTTTTATTTATAAAGATATATTTATACTAGTAGATTATTTAAATTTTAATTTGACTCCACATAAATATCTAGTAAGCACAACTTACCAACCTAGAAACAATAAGGTAGGTAACTAGTTGGAACAAATAGAGTCCATCAAAAAGTTATATACCATCGGCATATAAAACTTAGGTTGAGTATATTTGTAACAAATATATAATCTTCGTATAAAATCTATAAAATTACTTTTCTGAACTTTTTGTTGCAGATGAAGAGCAAATTTTGCTATCAACTTTTGTTTTTGACACAAGATTGTAGTTTAGTTGTAGTATAAATGTAGTAATTTTGTAGATACTCTTAAAAATAATACAACTTTATGCAATACTTAAACTGATTTGTAGTTTATTTGTAGAAATTTTATCTACAAGATATCTACAAACTGAATATATTGAATTTTAATATCCCAATTCTCATTTCAATTGTAGCATAATTGGCATTTTTCTACATATTGTAGAAGACTTGTAAAAGTTTTAGACTTCCCAATCAACAATTCATCTACGATATATCTACAATTTATCTACAATTTATCTACAATTTCTGGAAATATGTTTTCTTCTTCTTCTTCGAGTTTGAATCTAAAATTCAGTCAAAACAAAGTCTAATCTTCACCAAAACCCCTCAAAATTGAGATATAAACTCCTAAACATATTCTGAATTATTTATAACAATACCCAATCCAAACAAATAATGATTTTTGAAAACCCAAATTTGAATTCAAAGCTTTCAAGCTTTTTAATGGCTATCAATGGTGAAAAATATATGGAAGAACAAATTTTTTCAACTTTGAGTTGTTGAAACTCAAAAATTTAAATTGCTCGTTCTTTTTTTTGAGAATTTTATTTGTAGTTCTAAAAAAAAAAGGGAGACGAAAAAATGTAAAAGAAAAAAAAAAAAAAGAGAAGCAAAAGAAAGAAAAGGGAGAGAGGAACGTAAGAAAAAGAAGGGAGCCAAAAATAAAAGCAAAACAAAAAAGAAAGAAGATTGAGAAGGGGGAGGGAACGAACAAAAAATTTGAAAAAAAGAAAAGAAAGGAGAACAACGAGAAAGAGTAGAGGCTATAAGAGAGAAAAATCAGAACTAAAAAATCAATTAACACTAAGATTCTCTCCTTAATTTTTTCTCGTTTTTAGGGAATATTCTGCCATTTTAATGCCTAATAGTCAAATGGTACAAAATTTGTAGATAAAACAACTGGACGAGTAATTAACAAACTATGCACATTTAGGGTAATAAATTTTCATATACGGTATAGGTATGTAAAAATCCCTTTTTGGTTTAACCATTCGGTACCAACTGGCCCGACTGATTTGGATTTGTGTCGCGGGTCCATTTTAGGGAAAACGCACCATATCAAAAAATAAAATTTTTACCTCCTTTAGCAAATTTATATATCATATTTATTATAAATCAAAATTGTTTTAATATATTATTGTCTATAACTACCTTTGATATTTTATAGCAAAATATGTATTTATGGTGTATACTATCACTAGGCATGAAATACGCTATTCATGTTTTTCTTCTCTCTTAGCCGGTTGGACATACTTGTTTTTAAGGTGATTGCCGTTACTGTATTCATGAATACATGGCGCGGATACATGTGAATACATGTGCATGCAGCTGGACTGCCTTTATTTTAGGCGCTTTTTACTGTAGTATTCATAAATATAGCAGCGTGAATACATGCGCGTACAGTTGGACTAACCCGATTTTAGGTACTTTTTGGCGTGAATACATGTGAATACATGCACGTCCGGCTGGACTACCCTGATTTTTAGGGGTTTTTTGTTGCGCGAAAACAACGAATACACTTTAACAACTGAATAGTAGCTATAAGAAATAATTATATATATGGTAACTATAAGAAGTTAATAGCCACTAAACAATAGTGATTTTTGAATTTAGGTTTAAATCCGGAATCTCTAATTAAGGATGGATTAATCTGAGATCCCATCCAATCCGCTGGTGGTCTACTATTAAGGCTTCATTTCATTTCTTATAACTCATTGTTCAAGTAATTTTTGATGTTTTCAAGGCTCTAAATGGGCCTCCATTTAGCCCAACAAGAGCAGGATAAATTGTTAAAATATCATGGTATAACCAGTTTTTACACTAGATAATAAAAATAGTCAGTATTTATCAAGTCAATAAAAAATAGCCATTAGTTTTGATATATTTGTGTACGAACTCCAGTATATTATGCTTGACCGGTATACTTAGATAACTCCTATAAAATTTGCGGGAGACTGGGACACTAGTGCTTCAAACTCCAGTATATTATACTGGACAATTATACTTGCTGGAACTCCCGTAAAATTTTGCGGGAGTTCCAGCATAATTATGCTTGAACTCCGGTAAAATTTGCGGGAGTTCCAGCATAGTTATACTGGAACTCCCGTAAAATTTACGTGAGTTCAAACATACTTATGCTGGAACTCCCATAAAATTTGCGAGCGTATTTTTTCGGATTTTGAACAGTATTTTTGCTCAAATTTAAAGTGGCTAAATTTCAATGACTTTTGAAACTTTGCTATTTTTTAATGATCAGTGATAAATTTGACTATTTTTAAATTTGACTCTCGATCAGTCTTATCAATAGGAGCCACTACATATCCTGGGAAAACGTTTACACTAAGATGAAAACTGGAAACACTTATCTTGCTTTATCAACAAGTTGACAAAAGTATATAGGCATTTTCATTCCACTAATTAACGTTACGTGATTTCTTAACAAAAACAACTGTAAATTCAGACATTACCCTAGATTTCTTAAAATTTATCATTAACTTCACATGTCAAGATTTGGTCTGTCTGAAGGAAAGGCGTTGTTTTTGCAGTTTACAAGTAGTGTAATTATGTCCAGTACTACAATTGTTAAAGAAATTGCGTAGAATCAGTTAAATGATAGTATGATTAAAGTAAGGGACTGATACAAAGAAAAAGTTTAACGATTCTTAAAGAAGTAAATAATTCCAGTGATAGTTCCCAAGATTAGAGAATCTAATCTTTTGAGGACAATATTAAGAAAAGAACAACAAATGAAAAAAAAAAAACCACCTCGAGGAAAACAGGACTCATCATTTATTTATTTATTCATTTTCTGGTGAAAACAAAACAAGGTCATAAATGCAGTATGCACCATAAATACACTACATAGTTCCATGCACAATTATATGTTTGCATTTTGAAAAGCTTATAAATAAATAGAAGTTTGATTTCGTTTTTCCATTATAGATGCTCAATGTAATGTATACGTCAAAATGTTTGTTTGGAATGAAATTGGACCAAATTAATTAAGTGAACAATTTATACAAGGGACACCAATTAACTTGCGTTTGAGAAACAATTGAGGTTGTTTTGTAAATAGGAATAAAAAGGATAAACATGTCTTTTTGGCTTTCAATTATTCTCCCAGCTTTTCCTTTCCTCAATATTTCCTTTTTATTACAGTAATGGTTTCCCCCCTTAGAATGCTTCTTAGTTTAAAAAGAGGTGTCATAACTAAAAAAAAAAAAAAAAAAAAAAAAAAAAGAGGTGTCATAACTCATAACTTTATACATTACTGAGAAACTTAAAATATTGCCGGTTTTCAGTCATTCTAGTGTTGATCAGTAAACTAAGTTGTTCTAATACAAATTGTGAATAAGTCACCAACCTCATTATTAGGGAATTTTTAAAACATGAAAATCGTATAATGTAACTATAACTCTCTTAAATTCCCAATATATAATTTCACTCGTGAGATCAATGGTATTAGGAATGGTTAGTGTCAAGTTTGGATTTAGCCACATCGACTAACACGGTTGTTTCGATTTGCCATATTTATATACGTCGTACTATATATTTGTGTAGTTAAACAATTTCTAATGTTTTTATATGTATATACCAAGTTAATACGGATCCTAACAAAGATGTACAGTCACGGGTGGATTTACATGGCCCCAAGAGATGCCACGGAGCACTGCTTTGTCGAATTATTTTACTATTTATATATATGAATAATAAGTAAAACAGAAATACAAAATTGATGTAAGAGGTCTTGGGTACAAACTCCCTTGGCTCCATAAAATAATTTTTGACTGTTAGGGCTTCTTGCTAAAAATAGTGACAACAATCCTGCAAATTAGAAGTGCATAAAGAACATAAGCACCGACAACGGGAGGTATAAATTAGGGGTGGGCATATATTGGGTAAAACCGATAACCCGAACCGTTAATTCTTTATTGGGTTATCGATATTGGGTTATTGGGTTAACGGTTCGGTAACGGGGTAAACAAAATTTTTTATTGGGTTATTGGTTCGGTCTCGGTTTATATTTTTGTTATCGGGTAAAAACCGATAACCCAATAAGAATATAGTAATTTACGAATTTACCCTTATATACTAGGGTTCCCTTTTATTTTACTAGTTTCCTATTTCCCTTCCCTCATTCCCTGTTATGTTCCCTCGCCACTGTCGCCAGTCGCCTCTTCCAGAGTTCCAGTTCTAGTCTTCTCTTTAGTTTAGTTAGTTCACTCCAACTCTCCAAGAACAAGAACCAGTCGGCGACGCAGCCCCCCCCCCCAACTTCAGTTCCTCTTTTCGTTTTCCCATTCTCCCGCAGCGGCGCAGCCCCCCCAACTTCAGTCTTCACTCTTCAGTCGGCGCATCCCCCAACTCCAAGTTCAATCGCATCGTGTAAGTTTGGCTTAAGATTTTTGTTTGCTTCTTGTTAATTGTTGTGTTTGCTCAAGATTTTTGCCTCTGTTTGCTTCTATTTTTTTGTGTCGTTATATATAGCAACTGTGCGACTGTGTCGTTATATATAGCAGTTGTTGCAGCTGTGTCGTTAAAACTTTTTCTTGTTGCAGCTGTGTCGTTAAAACTTTTTCAGTAGACAACTTTTTGCATCAATAGGATAACTGTTTATCAGTAGACAATAATTGTTAATATTTGCTTTACTTCATGTTTGGCAGTTTTGCATCAATAGGATAACTGTTTATCAGTAGACAATAATTGTTAATATTTGCTTTACTTCATGTTTGGCAGTTTGGGTATGTGAACTGTGAAGACTGAATAGAGCCGTCGTTTTTGCTTCCTTAATTGTTAATATTTGCTTAATTGAACAAAATAGAAGTTTGAGTGTTTTGACCATGAGTTGCGTAACTAACATTTTGAATACTGCTATGTCATTGAACAAATGGATCTAACATTTTACTCCTCCAATCATTTAGGTGTCGATTTTGAATACTGATATGACTGTGCACATTTCAGTTTAAATGTAATTTTATCTTATCGGGTAAACCGATAACCGAACCGATAAGGATCAATAACCGATAACTCGATAACCGATAACTAATATCTTATCGGTTTGGTTATCGGGTTATGATATTTGTAAACCGATAACCGATAGGCAAAACCGATAATTTCCAAAACCGAACCGAACTGACCGATGCCCACCCCTAGTATAAATTGTTTAAATTAAACTCAGAAACTATAAGGTAGAAGCGGATGTAAACAAAATCTTAATTCATACCAAGATCTTGAACATGATAATCTTACATAAAATTATTATAAAAAACATATCTGAAGCGAAATCCATTATCGTGAAGCGAAAGCGTTAAATGAAATTGGTTTCTCGCCCCTTGCCCTAACTTTACGTTACAGCCACCTTTAGTGATGGAAGAGAGAAATAAAATACAGTAACCCTAATGGGCTGGGAGAGGATCAATTTATAGAGGTTCCCACTTAATCTGGTACTGTATACGGTGGAAAATCGGGGCTACTCGATTTCATCCTTTGATGGAAAAAGTGATACCACGTCGGAAGGTCAAGACGTCGAGTTCAGGGTCAAAGTTTTCTTTCATAGATGGAGGCCGATATCACTTATCGAGGTAAGAAGAGGGGGTACATCGAGATGATACCAGTATGAGTCAGTAACGAAAAGAGCGAGATACCCGCAACGGGACGAAGATCATGGCGCGAATTTCAGAATGAATGGATCATCGACGGTTAATCAGTTGTCAAAAATAATTTTCTACTATAGAAGTATACATTATTTAGGACTTCCCTATTATATAAAGGGGGATCCTATTCATTTGTGTAACGACCCGACCAGTCGTTTCACGAGTTATAGCCCTGTTTTCCCCATTTTTGCTGTCACGACCCTAGTTCACCAATTGTGAACATGTCGTGATGGCACCCAGTCCCCAGGACTAGGTAAGCCTAACACGTTGCGGAATATACAAGTTATAAATACTTAAATAAGAAACGGCGGAAAAATAGCATAAAAGATATGTAATCCGTGCCGCTTGGCACATACATCCATCACACAATGAATAAAACACTACCAAGATCCGGAACCCCACGGTAACACAGACTAAAAGAGAAAATACAACTGTGGCTCTATGTGTAAAGAGTATCTAACAAAGAAATGAAGAAAAATGTCAACTAGTACTACTAGAATAGAAGGAAAGCCTCCGGATCTGCGGACGTAGCAGATCATACCTCGAGGTCTCCAGAAAAGCTGCGGAAATCACCTAGCACGAGCCTGCTCTGATGTACCTGGATCTGCACAACAAAAGTATGCAGAAGAGTAGCTTGAGTACACCACGGCGGTACTCAGTAAGTGCCAAGCCTAACCTCGATGGAGTAGTGACGAGGTAGGTCAGGGCCCTACTGAGAAAACAATAATATAATGATTATAACAAAATAAACAGTTTAAATGATAATAATTTCCGATCACTTTAATGCAGCAATTGAAATTTCAAGTTTTATTTATAAAGATATATTTATACTAGTAGATTATTTAAATTTTAATTTGACTCCACATAAATATCTAGTAAGCACAACTTACCAACCTAGAAACAATAAGGTAGGTAACTAGTTGGAACAAATAGAGTCCATCAAAAAGTTATATACCATCGGCATATAAAACTTAGGTTGAGTATATTTGTAACAAATATATAATCTTCGTATAAAATCTATAAAATTACTTTTCTGAACTTTTTGTTGCAGATGAAGAGCAAATTTTGCTATCAACTTTTGTTTTTGACACAAGATTGTAGTTTAGTTGTAGTATAAATGTAGTAATTTTGTAGATACTCTTAAAAATAATACAACTTTATGCAATACTTAAACTGATTTGTAGTTTATTTGTAGAAATTTTATCTACAAGATATCTACAAACTGAATATATTGAATTTTAATATCCCAATTCTCATTTCAATTGTAGCATAATTGGCATTTTTCTACATATTGTAGAAGACTTGTAAAAGTTTTAGACTTCCCAATCAACAATTCATCTACGATATATCTACAATTTATCTACAATTTATCTACAATTTCTGGAAATATGTTTTCTTCTTCTTCTTCGAGTTTGAATCTAAAATTCAGTCAAAACAAAGTCTAATCTTCACCAAAACCCCTCAAAATTGAGATATAAACTCCTAAACATATTCTGAATTATTTATAACAATACCCAATCCAAACAAATAATGATTTTTGAAAACCCAAATTTGAATTCAAAGCTTTCAAGCTTTTTAATGGCTATCAATGGTGAAAAATATATGGAAGAACAAATTTTTTCAACTTTGAGTTGTTGAAACTCAAAAATTTAAATTGCTCGTTCTTTTTTTTGAGAATTTTATTTGTAGTTCTAAAAAAAAAAGGGAGACGAAAAAATGAAAAAAAAAAAAAAAAAAAAGAGAAGCAAAAGAAAGAAAAGGGAGAGAGGAACGTAAGAAAAAGAAGGGAGCCAAAAATAAAAGCAAAACAAAAAAGAAAGAAGATTGAGAAGGGGGAGGGAACGAACAAAAAATTTGAAAAAAAGAAAAGAAAGGAGAACAACGAGAAAGAGTAGAGGCTATAAGAGAGAAAAATCAGAACTAAAAAATCAATTAACACTAAGATTCTCTCCTTAATTTTTTCTCGTTTTTAGGGAATATTCTGCCATTTTAATGCCTAATAGTCAAATGGTACAAAATTTGTAGATAAAACAACTGGACGAGTAATTAACAAACTATGCACATTTAGGGTAATAAATTTTCATATACGGTATAGGTATGTAAAAATCCCTTTTTGGTTTAACCATTCGGTACCAACTGGCCCGACTGATTTGGATTTGTGTCGCGGGTCCATTTTAGGGAAAACGCACCATATCAAAAAATAAAATTTTTACCTCCTTTAGCAAATTTATATATCATATTTATTATAAATCAAAATTGTTTTAATATATTATTGTCTATAACTACCTTTGATATTTTATAGCAAAATATGTATTTATGGTGTATACTATCACTAGGCATGAAATACGCTATTCATGTTTTTCTTCTCTCTTAGCCGGTTGGACATACTTGTTTTTAAGGTGATTGCCGTTACTGTATTCATGAATACATGGCGCGGATACATGTGAATACATGTGCATGCAGCTGGACTGCCTTTATTTTAGGCGCTTTTTACTGTAGTATTCATAAATATAGCAGCGTGAATACATGTGAATACATGCGCGTACAGTTGGACTAACCCGATTTTAGGTACTTTTTGGCGTGAATACATGTGAATACATGCACGTCCGGCTGGACTACCCTGATTTTTAGGGGTTTTTTGTTGCGCGAAAACAACGAATACACTTTAACAACTGAATAGTAGCTATAAGAAATAGTTATATATATGGTAACTATAAGAAGTTAATAGCCACTAAACAATAGTGATTTTTGAATTTAGGTTTAAATCCGGAATCTCTAATTAAGGATGGATTAATCTGAGATCCCATCCAATCCGCTGGTGGTCTACTATTAAGGCTTCATTTCATTTCTTATAACTCATTGTTCAAGTAATTTTTGATGTTTTCAAGGCTCTAAATGGGCCTCCATTTAGCCCAACAAGAGCAGGATAAATTGTTAAAATATCATGGTATAACCAGTTTTTACACTAGATAATAAAAATAGTCAGTATTTATCAAGTCAATAAAAAATAGCCATTAGTTTTGATATATTTGTGTACGAACTCCAGTATATTATGCTTGACCGGTATACTTAGATAACTCCTATAAAATTTGCGGGAGACTGGGACACTAGTGCTTCAAACTCCAGTATATTATACTGGACAATTATACTTGCTGGAACTCCCGTAAAATTTTGCGGGAGTTCCAGCATAATTATGCTTGAACTCCGGTAAAATTTGCGGGAGTTCCAGCATAGTTATACTGGAACTCCCGTAAAATTTACGTGAGTTCAAACATACTTATGCTGGAACTCCCATAAAATTTGCGAGCGTATTTTTTCGGATTTTGAACAGTATTTTTGCTCAAATTTAAAGTGGCTAAATTTCAATGACTTTTGAAACTTTGCTATTTTTTAATGATCAGTGATAAATTTGACTATTTTTAAATTTGACTCTCGATCAGTCTTATCAATAGGAGCCACTACATATCCTGGGAAAACGTTTACACTAAGATGAAAACTGGAAACACTTATCTTGCTTTATCAACAAGTTGACAAAAGTATATAGGCATTTTCATTCCACTAATTAACGTTACGTGATTTCTTAACAAAAACAACTGTAAATTCAGACATTACCCTAGATTTCTTAAAATTTATCATTAACTTCACATGTCAAGATTTGGTCTGTCTGAAGGAAAGGCGTTGTTTTTGCAGTTTACAAGTAGTGTAATTATGTCCAGTACTACAATTGTTAAAGAAATTGCGTAGAATCAGTTAAATGATAGTATGATTAAAGTAAGGGACTGATACAAAGAAAAAGTTTAACGATTCTTAAAGAAGTAAATAATTCCAGTGATAGTTCCCAAGATTAGAGAATCTAATCTTTTGAGGACAATATTAAGAAAAGAACAACAAATGAAAAAAAAAAAACCACCTCGAGGAAAACAGGACTCATCATTTATTTATTTATTCATTTTCTGGTGAAAACAAAACAAGGTCATAAATGCAGTATGCACCATAAATACACTACATAGTTCCATGCACAATTATATGTTTGCATTTTGAAAAGCTTATAAATAAATAGAAGTTTGATTTCGTTTTTCCATTATAGATGCTCAATGTAATGTATACGTCAAAATGTTTGTTTGGAATGAAATTGGACCAAATTAATTAAGTGAACAATTTATACAAGGGACACCAATTAACTTGCGTTTGAGAAACAATTGAGGTTGTTTTGTAAATAGGAATAAAAAGGATAAACATGTCTTTTTGGCTTTCAATTATTCTCCCAGCTTTTCCTTTCCTCAATATTTCCTTTTTATTACAGTAATGGTTTCCCCCCTTAGAATGCTTCTTAGTTTAAAAAGAGGTGTCATAACTAAAAAAAAAAAAAAAAAAAAAAAAAAAAGAGGTGTCATAACTCATAACTTTATACATTACTGAGAAACTTAAAATATTGCCGGTTTTCAGTCATTCTAGTGTTGATCAGTAAACTAAGTTGTTCTAATACAAATTGTGAATAAGTCACCAACCTCATTATTAGGGAATTTTTAAAACATGAAAATCGTATAATGTAACTATAACTCTCTTAAATTCCCAATATATAATTTCACTCGTGAGATCAATGGTATTAGGAATGGTTAGTGTCAAGTTTGGATTTAGCCACATCGACTAACACGGTTGTTTCGATTTGCCATATTTATATACGTCGTACTATATATTTGTGTAGTTAAACAATTTCTAATGTTTTTATATGTATATACCAAGTTAATACGGATCCTAACAAAGATGTACAGTCACGGGTGGATTTACATGGCCCCAAGAGATGCCACGGAGCACTGCTTTGTCGAATTATTTTACTATTTATATATATGAATAATAAGTAAAACAGAAATACAAAATTGATGTAAGAGGTCTTGGGTACAAACTCCCTTGGCTCCATAAAATAATTTTTGACTGTTAGGGCTTCTTGCTAAAAATAGTGACAACAATCCTGCAAATTAGAAGTGCATAAAGAACATAAGCACCGACAACGGGAGGTATAAATTAGGGGTGGGCATATATTGGGTAAAACCGATAACCCGAACCGTTAATTCTTTATTGGGTTATCGGTATTGGGTTATTGGGTTAACGGTCCGGTAACGGGGTAAACAAAATTTTTTATTGGGTTATTGGTTCGGTCTCGGTTTATATTTTTGTTATCGGGTAAAAACCGATAACCCAATAAGAATATAGTAATTTACGAATTTACCCTTATATACTAGGGTTCCCTTTTATTTTACTAGTTTCCTATTTCCCTTCCCTCATTCCCTGTTATGTTCCCTCGCCACTGTCGCCAGTCGCCTCTTCCAGAGTTCCAGTTCTAGTCTTCTCTTTAGTTTAGTTAGTTCACTCCAACTCTCCAAGAACAAGAACCAGTCGGCGACGCAGCCCCCCCCCCCAACTTCAGTTCCTCTTTTCGTTTTCCCATTCTCCCGCAGCGGCGCAGCCCCCCCCAACTTCAGTCTTCACTCTTCAGTCGGCGCATCCCCCAACTCCAAGTTCAATCGCATCGTGTAAGTTTGGCTTAAGATTTTTGTTTGCTTCTTGTTAATTGTTGTGTTTGCTCAAGATTTTTGCCTCTGTTTGCTTCTATTTTTTTGTGTCGTTATATATAGCAACTGTGCGACTGTGTCGTTATATATAGCAGTTGTTGCAGCTGTGTCGTTAAAACTTTTTCTTGTTGCAGCTGTGTCGTTAAAACTTTTTCAGTAGACAACTTTTTGCATCAATAGGATAACTGTTTATCAGTAGACAATAATTGTTAATATTTGCTTTACTTCATGTTTGGCAGTTTTGCATCAATAGGATAACTGTTTATCAGTAGACAATAATTGTTAATATTTGCTTTACTTCATGTTTGGCAGTTTGGGTATGTGAACTGTGAAGACTGAATAGAGCCGTCGTTTTTGCTTCCTTAATTGTTAATATTTGCTTAATTGAACAAAATAGAAGTTTGAGTGTTTTGACCATGAGTTGCGTAACTAACATTTTGAATATTGCTATGTCATTGAACAAATGGATCTAACATTTTACTCCTCCAATCATTTAGGTGTCGATTTTGAATACTGATATGACTGTGCACATTTCAGTTTAAATGTAATTTTATCTTATCGGGTAAACCGATAACCGAACCGATAAGGATCAATAACCGATAACTCGATAACCGATAACTAATATCTTATCGGTTTGGTTATCGGGTTATGATATTTGTAAACCGATAACCGATAGGCAAAACCGATAATTTCCAAAACCGAACCGAACTGACCGATGCCCACCCCTAGTATAAATTGTTTAAATTAAACTCAGAAACTATAAGGTAGAAGCGGATGTAAACAAAATCTTAATTCATACCAAGATCTTGAACATGATAATCTTACATAAAATTATTATAAAAAACATATCTGAAGCGAAATCCATTATCGTGAAGCGAAAGCGTTAAATGAAATTGGTTTCTCGCCCCTTGCCCTAACTTTACGTTACAGCCACCTTTAGTGATGGAAGAGAGAAATAAAATACAGTAACCCTAATGGGCTGGGAGAGGATCAATTTATAGAGGTTCCCACTTAATCTGGTACTGTATACGGTGGAAAATCGGGGCTACTCGATTTCATCCTTTGATGGAAAAAGTGATACCACGTCGGAAGGTCAAGACGTCGAGTTCAGGGTCAAAGTTTTCTTTCATAGATGGAGGCCGATATCACTTATCGAGGTAAGAAGAGGGGGTACATCGAGATGATACCAGTATGAGTCAGTAACGAAAAGAGCGAGATACCCGCAACGGGACGAAGATCATGGCGCGAATTTCAGAATGAATGGATCATCGACGGTTAATCAGTTGTCAAAAATAATTTTCTACTATAGAAGTATACATTATTTAGGACTTCCCTATTATATAAAGGGGGATCCCATTCATTTGTGTAACGACCCGACCAGTCGTTTCACGAGTTATAGCCCTGTTTTCCCCATTTTTGCTTTCTTATGTGTTCCTCAGTTGTATTTCAACATATCATGTTGGTTGGTTCGGGTACGGAATGGTTTTATTGTGGAATGAGACACTTAGTCTCCTACTTAAAAGTTTAAGTTAG
This sequence comes from Nicotiana noctiflora, assembly GCA_032618575.1. Lineage (NCBI taxonomy): Eukaryota > Viridiplantae > Streptophyta > Magnoliopsida > Solanales > Solanaceae > Nicotiana > Nicotiana noctiflora. The sequence continues at coordinate 75,270 of JASVEL010013299.1, read as the reverse complement.
AAAAGTCAACCGGATGTTGACTTATGAGTAAATGACCTCGGATTTAGATTTTTATGATTCGGTTAGCTCCGTGAGGGTATTTTAGACTTGAGAGCGCGTCCAGAATATAATTTGGAGGTCCATGGTAGAATTTGACTTGAATTGGTGAAATTGAAAATTTGGGCGATTTTGGTCGGTTGTGGAAAATTTGATATCGCGGTCGGAATGGGATTCTAGAAGTTGAAGTAGGCTCGTAGTGTCATTTATGACGTGTGTGCAAAATTTTAGGTCATGCGGAGGTGATTCGGTAGGTTTGCGGAATTTGGAAGTTTAGAAGTTCTTAGACTTGAATCCAAGGGTAACTTGGTATTTTGATGTTGTTTCAAGAGATTCGAAGGTTCAACTAAGTTTGAATGATGTTATGGGATGTGTTGGCATGTTTGGTTGAGTTCCCGAAGGGCTCGGGATGATTTTGGATGGTCAACGAAGAATTTGGAAAAGGAATAAGGCAGCTAAATTTGCTGCTTCTGATGTAATTGCACCTACGCAGTGGGGACTGCAAGCGCGAGGTCACAGGTGTGGTAGGAAAGCCGTAGATACGAAATTGGAGGGCTAGGCGAGGAGCAGCAGATGCGTTGAGATTGAAACATCTGCGGGCCCGTATGTGCAATGCCTGGGCGTAGGTACGATCTTTGGACTTTAAGTACTTTCGCAAATGCGGACATTTGTGCGCAGAAGCGGCACCACAGGTGCGCTATTCTGACCGTAGGTGAAAAAATGCATAAGAGGAAGGCATAAATTAAACCCTTCGCGAACTTTGGGTTATTCTTCACCATTTTTGTTTGGTTTGGAGCTTTTGGGAGTGAATTGAAGAGGGATTCAAGGGGATATTCACTGAGGTGAGTTACTTGAGCCCTAATACTCGTGTTTATGGTAATTTTCCATTGTTTAATCATATAACTAGTGGTGATTAATGTTGAAAATGAGGGGTTATGGCTTGAGATTTTGAAGATTTTGAAGAGTTTGACTGAGGATTTGAGGGGTCAAATGGAGTCGGATTTTGATAAATCTTGTATGTATGGACTCGTGGGTGCAATGACTTTTTAGTTTTGTGATTTTCATAGGATTACGAGACGTGGGACCGGGGGCCAGGTTTGAGAGTATGTCATGCCCCAAAATTTGAGGAGCGCGATCGGCGCTCAACCGAGTAAACCCGACTGAGCAAGCCTATTAGATTTCATTCTACCCAAAACTATTTCATAAATAAAGAGGATATGGACTCCATTACTCATACTTAGTAAGAATTTCATTACCAACTTCCACATTGTTTCCATTAGCAGCTTAAAACATAATTATCAAAATATTGCAAGTTTATAATTATTTATCAAACATCAATATTTCAACTTTAATTCGCAATACTAAACACCACCCACAACCAGTCTACGGAGCCTCTATATAAAACTAAAGGATACTATGGAAGTGCCGGCAACAAGGCTCCGGCTACACCTCTAAATACAAAGTGCATGATAATAATCATACATGACCCCGAAATGAAGTGGGGCTCACCAAATCAGCAAAAAGGAAGATGCGTCACTGGCTGCGACCAACATTGCCTTCTATAGAACCACCTACAATCATAACACGAATGTAGCGACAAAAGGGACGTTAGTGCCATTGAATAGCACTAGTATGTATAACTAAACACCATCTATTTAGAAAGAACTTTCATACAACAATAAGGAAATCGCAAATGAAACTCAAACACTTTAAATGATCGTAACATTATCAAATAAAAGGAATCACATAGCTTTCGCATAATTTTCATACCTTTAGGTTGTGTTTCATAGCACGTCCATGGGGTTCACATATCATGTTATACACCTATGCATTTCATAGCCCGTCCATAGTGTTCACGCATCATGTTATACACCTATGCGTTTCATAGCCCGTCCATAGAGTTCACACATTATATTATATTATACACCTATGCATTTTATAGCCCGTCCATAGGTCCCACATATTATATTATACACTATGAGATTCATAGCCCGTCCATAGGTTCCACATATTATATTATATACCTGTGCATTTCATAGCCCGTCCATAGGTTCCACATCATATTATACACCTATGCGTTTCATAGCCCGTGCATAGGTTCTACATTTTATATTATACCCCTATGCGTTTCATAGTCCTTCCATAGGGTTCACATATCATATTATACATCTATGCGTTTCACAGCTCGTCCATAGGTTCCACATATCAATTAATCGGCACATGGGGCCACAATCATTACAACATACTTGGTACTAGGCCATATTTCATAACTCAATATCAATTTCAACAACAAGCTATTCAATTCAAGATGTCAAGTACACATGAGAGGAACCATGAATCCTCGGCATATACAATATCTCAGAGATCATGCACCTCAAGTTTATTGACAATGGAACTTTAAACACTAGGGGCTCTTCTAAATTAATAGAGGGGTACATTAACCCGCAATAAAAACACACATCAAAGGCATAATCAAATAATTACATCAATTATTCTTGAATCCTTCCTTTTCAATAATGACATTATACAATTTCTCGGCACGCTGGCCACACTATATTTCCCAAATTCATTTGATTACTTCAAACATCTCTACACATAAAGGATTTCACATAGTTTGGCATAAGATATGCGACTCAATCTCAAGTTAAGGTCTTAGAATTTCAATACATGATTCACATCCCTTTTTAAGCTATCAACAATAGCACTTTGATCATATTGGAATGCATATTTTATAATTATAGGGTCACAACACCAATTCATGTAAAGTACCAATCACAACAAGAATCTAAAGTTCAATCTTACCACATTTACACAGCCACTTTCTTCACTTCCAAACATCTGTGTACATTACCAACAACTAGATAGAATCAATCAAATACTTTTGGTACACATAAGAACAATTTGGTGGATCAACCATTACGAGTTTTCTCACACAATTTGGCATCAAAATCTCAAATTAAACTTGACTTTAAGTCTAGGTATGTTAGCACATAGTTCCTAGTATTCACATATCTTCATTTACCAAGAATAACATATTAATCACATTGAGGTACATCCTTCACATATGTTCTTGCAACACCCAAATTCTTTGAAATAATGAATACTACATGAATCAAATTCCGAACTTACAACATACACAGGGACACCATGGGAGCTCAATTTCTAAGAAGAGGGAGTTTTAGCCATGCATACCTCAAAGAGCTTTTCCTTAAGTTACTATAATGTTTTAGAAATTCTAGCAATGCCCATCCACTTTGAGACATGACAAAATTAAACACAAATTAGGAAGATATTCATAATTCTAGCTCATTTGAGCATTTTATCAAACATTAGTTGAGCATCTTGATTTCAAATTTCTTTTACAAGATTTTCTTCATTTTCCAACCCAATCTTTACTTATTTATGTTGAATAATCTTCCCATAAACCTAAGTTGTACAAACATGTAAACAAAATACTAATACACCCAAGAATCATACCTTAATAACCCATCTCACAATCTCTACAACACCAACACAACCTAGGTTAGGCACCTTTGGCTTTCAATCATTTTCCCATGAGTTCAAATATGTAAATCTTACATGAATAATAACTACAGAGTAGTTAGAGATGGTAGATATACCTCTTGTAGTAAGAATCTTAAGAATCCAATTTGTAGTGTTCTTGAATAAATTTAGGGATTTGAATGAAATCTAAGGATTTTCAAGGTTAATCCTTGTGAATATAAGTGTTTAGGAGTAGCAATCGACACAAAATACTCCAAAAACCTTACCTTGGATCATAGGAATGAAATTTGGGATGAAATCCTCTTGAGAGAGCAAGTCTTAACCCCAAAAGTGAGTTGGGAACTAGACTGGTCCTGGGGTATTAAAACCTTCCAGGCGCACAAACTTTCACATAGTTCGCGCATTTTTTGCGCGTCGGAGGCAGAATACTCCGCAAAATGCACGAACTCCCAAAGTTCACACAAAGTTCGTGCAAGTGACACCTGACTAGTAAAATGGTCATAACTTTCTGTATACACATCCAAATGACGAACAGTTTATTGCGTTGGAAACTAGACTTAAAGGTATTTAATTTTATAGGTTTATACTCACCCAAATCCTTATATAAATGGAGATATGATTGTTCCAAGTGAGGCTTTGTGCGCACTCATTTACAGATTTCATCTAATATGCAATTTTCCAACTTGGCTTAGACTTAGGCCTCTCCTTAGATCCCAAATCACTTATAATAATACTTATACACTTATTACCATGTATAATTGATATCCATAATATTATAAATCCTTATTTTCATACGAAATAAAATAATATAGCTTATCTTGGCACGACAAAATCTTAAATTACTCGAAAAGAAATTTCTGGGGCCTTACAGAGTATTCCTTACAGAGTATTTCGGAATTTGTGCCTAATTTTCTAGTTTTTCTTGTGGATTCGTTCAATTAGTGTATATTGATGGTATTGTTCTGGTTGTTAATAGATTCGGCGTGATTGGAGACCGAGTCGAGGGGCAAGAGCATCGTGGAGTAGGGATTTGACCGGGTTGGGATAAGTAACGATTGTAAATCTAGTCCTAAGGGTATGAAACCCAGATTTTTGTATCGTTTTACTATTTTGAGGTGACGCGCATGCTAGGAAACGAACGTGTTGGCATGCACCATTGGGGATTGTGACTTAGTCCGTCCCGTAGCAACTATAATGTGGCGTATTTGACTGAAAATATATGATACTTATGTGTTTTAGAAAGAGTTTCTATAAATTGGGCTGAATGCCATATTTGAGCCTTGTGCCAGAGCTTTTTAGAACCTTAGGGGAATTTTTCTTATTATCCTCTCACTATTTTGATTGAAAATCTATACTCAGTCATGTTATACCTACTGATTTCATAACTCAGTCTTTATTACTCTATGTTGATATATATAAAATGTTGTTCTGGCTGAGTACCCTGTTTTACTGATAGCCCGAGTGGCTTGAGATGTTTATGACTGAGAGAGCTCGAGGGCCTAATTGGTGAGGAGATTTATGGGATCAGGCTGCACGTCGCAGTATGTTGTTACTGATTCATGATTGAGTGAGGCTGAGGGCCTGATTGATTTATGCCACGAGGTGGCTTGTTTTAGTGCTTGGGCTGAAGGAGCACCTTTGAAGTCTGCTTACCCCTAATGAGCGTGGGTACCCTAGGTGTGAGAGATAATATGTCTGAGTGGCTGTATACAAGTGGTTGTGAGATCTGCCCGAGGGGCTGTTTATGAGTGATGTTCTACCCGAAGGGCTATTTATGATCTTATCATTTTGCTCACCATTGCACTAAGCCTCTGTTCAAGAACTGATGAAAAATATCTTCAAATAATTTTACTGAAACTGAGTTTAAAGGAAATGATTTGATTCAAACTCTGCTTTTAAAAGCCTATTATAATTTTACTGAGATTCCTTAATATGAATTTGTTATGTTTTGTTGTTCGTTACTGCTTTTCAATCTTTATTTACTTTAGTTACTTACTGAGTTGGCGTACTCACATTATTCCCTGCACTTTATGTGCAGATCCAGGCACATCATGACCCTGTAGCGGCTGTTGACTAGTCCAGTTGTAGATTCTTTTAAGAGATGGAAAAGTAGCTGCTGACGATCGCAGCCCTGTTCTTCTCCCTCCTATTTTCTTGTAATTTATTTTGTAGTTACAGCTCCTGAATATGTTAGTCTTAGTATCTCGTACATTATTTAGTAGATGCTTATGACCAGTGACACCCCAATGTCGGGATTTTCTTTCCGCACTTTGTTGTTCAGATTTTTCCTATGAGGTTTTTCTATTAATTAGCTTGAAGTTGTATTTAAATTGAAATATCGGGCTATTTTTGGTAAGAGTCGGCTTGCCTAATACCACATGTCACACCTCCTTTTGGCGCAAGGCCCGCGAGTGCGCTAGGTATAAAAAGGAGTTTTTCCAATTAAAGGACAACCAAAACGGGATTCATTTATTGAGATATTCGGAGTCGCCACTTGGGAGATTTATGGTGTCCCAAGTCACCGGTTGAATCCTGAATTGAGGAAAGGTTTGACTCTATTTAACAGTCTGCGTACCAGAAATCCGGATAAGGAATTCTGTTAACCCGGGAGAAGGTGTTAGGCATTCCCGAGTTCCGTGGTTCTAGCACGGTCGCTCAACTGTTATATTTGGCTTGATTATCTGATTTATTAACAAAATAATCCTAAAATGACTACATTTCCTATTTTTTTTTAGTATTTATAAATAAAGAAATATCTTAATTAATCTAGAAATTAAAAATGCAACACTTATCTAATTTATGACAAAAAATTAATGAAACAGATTTTAATATATATTTAAACAGAAAATATTTTTTTTCGGAATTATTTTATTATTATTTTATTAAATACGAAATTTCATAACTTAATAATAAAAGAAGCTAATTCAGAATAATATTAAAACTTGAATATATAAAAAGAAAAACTAATAAAATCATTTATTCAAAACTATTAAAAATTATAGCCATATTAAAGCTTATATGGTAAAAATTATTTTTATTCCAAATCGTTCAAAACTAAGCTTATTTTTAGAAAAAAAACAGCAATTATAAATTGACTATAATTTTATTTAAATTCGTTTTTTTTATAAGCTAAAAAATATATATATTATTTGTTATATTTAGATAAATGTTTAATAAAAATAACCATTACTTAAATAAATACAAAAATAAAAGTGAAAAATCAACGACTAATATATATATATATATATACAAACTAAACCAATTATCTTACAACTAACTTAAACTCATATTTTTTTTAATTTTTTACTATTTTTGAATTAAACCCTTGTTGTTAACTATTTACAACTATTTACCAAAATCAAAATCAATCTTAATTATTTACACCTATATTTTGAGATGGTTAAACTTGAAAAGAAACAATTCTTGTGTTATTGAAAATTCAAATCGTACCTAAATGCCTAATTTACGCAAAGTAATTAAAATTCACATTTTTATTGGATTTAACTACATATTAACAACTTAATTTATTAAAGACAATATTAAAGAAGTTCTAATTAATTTGATTAACAAAAGAGTAATTCATTCTTCCTTTTATTTACTAAATGATTTGAACATTAATAAACAGATTCATAATTATACTATTTAATAACCATTTTTTAGAAGTGAATTATTATTACTACAAGAAGGCTTAATTATTTAAAGTTATCACAAAAACTTACAGAATATTAATATGGAATTTATTAAAACATAATCTGTAAAAGAAGATAGAAATAGAAACTATTTAAAATTTCAACAATATTCTCATCTTTCTCATATATTCATCTTATCATTGAAACATGATTAGGTATGTACCTGATATTGGAAAGAAAAGAATATCGGTGATCAACACAGCAAATAACACAGCAAATCACAGCAACAGCAGTACAATCAAGAATACCAGTATCCGGATTTAAGCAATAAGAACCAACATCCCAGAATTGAGTTTCAAAATAAGACTTTGTAAAATAAAAACTAACACTCTTTTTTTTTTTTAGATTTTTTTTTCATTTTTTTGTTTTTGTTTTGTTTTTCTTTTCTTCACTATTTGGTAACACTCTTAAGATTTTTCAGATTTTTTCTCTCTAGGATTTTTTTTCTTCCTAATCCTCTTCTCCCTTTTCTATGAAATGAAATATGATTCTTATATAAGCAAGACTAAACTCTTTCTTTAATTAAAAACAAATCATTATTAATTAAAAACTAAAAGTAAGACTTCCACTTTCTTTTATTTTTATCTAACTTTTAATTCCACTATGTTATGTTTTATTCTCCACTATACATATTCTATCAATACTTTAATTACCACTATCTTATGTTTTGTCCCCCACTTTAATTTAACAATAATTAAATAACTAATGGACAAAATAACTTTAATTCAAATAATTGACTATAATTTAATGACTAAAATAACCCCAAAATTATTGAAATTTACTACTATACCCTTATCAGCTATAACCAATTCACCTAAATCAAACAATATATATATATATATATATATATACAAAAAAAAACCAAGAAAATATATATCGTCCGAAAAAATAAAAATACAAAATAATGAGAAATATATTCTGCCTGAAAAATAATAAAATAAAATAAAATATACATATATACATATAGTCATATATATCTAATATACCCATGTATACACGTATATACACAGCATATACATAGTATATACACATGCATAATTAGGGTTTTTATTACTTTATTCAAACATATATATATATATATATATATATATACACATGCATAATTAGGGTTTTTTATTACTTTATTCAAACATATATATATATATATATATGTATATATATATACATGTATGCTATATATACACGTATATATATGTATATAACATATGTTTATACCTATATACACGTGTATATACATATATATATATATGTATATATATATATATATATATATATATATATATATATATATATATATATATATACATACCCTCGCCGGAAAAATCAAAAGAAAGGAAGATGAAGAAGAAAAGCTCGGGACATGCTCGGCGACGACAACAATCATGGTGACTGGAGCTCGGCAGCCATGGATGGGCTGGAGCTCGGCAGCCATGGCCATGGTTGTCGGTTTTCTCGGCCAAAAATGACGCAGCAACCATGGCGAGGTTGCTGCTCGTCGACGGCAGGGATGCTGCGAGGCTGAGCAGGAAGTCGTCCAGCTGCTGCTGGCCGTGGCAACGACGGGGGAGGGGTGCTGGGGTTGGTGGTCGGCCATGGTGAGAGGGATGGAGGAAGAAGAAGAAGAGAGGGAATAGTTTGTGTGGAGGCTTTTGTGTTATGTGTGTTTTAGGTTTAGGGTTAGTTTGAATAGTGTATAGTAATTAGTATATGGGTTATGGGTTTGGGTCATGGGTTTGGGTTATGTGGTTTTGGGTTGGGTAGAATAGGTTTGGGCTCAAGTTTAAAAATTAAGAAGAGGCCCAATTCCGGATTTATCTTCTCTATATATATATTTTTAATTTTTATTTTTATTTATTATGAAAGAAAATGTTAAGATTAAATTATAAAAACCCAAAATTATCTTAAAAACACTAATTAACTCATAATAATAATTATCACACAAAATTAGACGTAAATTAAAATAAAATCGCACAAATTAGATATTACATGCTAAAAATGCAAAATACATATTTTTGTGATTTTATAAAATAAACTTAATAATTACTAGTTATAAACTTGAATTTTATATAAATACAATATTATATATATATATATATATATATATATATATATATATATATATATATATATATATATATATATATATCTAAGCAAATAAATATGCACAGATAAATGCAAACAATTCAAGAAAAATAACACAAAATTCATAAATATTGCAAACAACACAAAACTCTTTTTTATTTTGAATTTTTGGGAGTAATTCTCATATAGGGCAAAAATCACGTGCTCACAAAAGCATCAGCATTATTTGAAGAGTTTCTGTGCAAAGACAAGTGAGCGGATACGAGCGATTTTTTGCCCGTTTGAGCACTCCGTGAGAAGCATTTTTTTTTCAAAATTTTTGACCGAACCTTTGCTTCAAAAGGTTTCCTACATATCCCTGGCTAAAAGGGAATCAGGTCAATGTAGTTCGGAAAGTTTTGGTAGCTGGGACTACCAATGAAACTGCTATTTTTGCTGTTACTGTTGCTGTTGTTGCGGTTACTGCTTGCTGACCTCCTTATTACACCATGCAAAAGCAAAATAAAAAGCTAGACTAAATTATGATCTATGAACTGTAAATTCTTATCTATATCTTCAATTTATTCTTCTGCTGGGGGATACTGCTTCCTCGATTTAAGACTTGTTATGCAGGGGGTTCTCGTTGTAACCCTCGGTATTATTGAATTCTGTTTCGACCTTGAAATGTATTCCTCTGTTTTACAGGCGGGCTCCTGATTGTGATAACTTGCAATTAACACCTCCGTTCTACAGGCGGGCATCCCGACTTCTTCAATTTGAAAATAACACCTCTATTCTGCAGGCGGGCATCCTGACTTCTTCAATTTGAAAATAACACCTCTGTTCTACAGGCGGGCATCCTGACTTCTTCAATTTGAAAATAACACCTCTGTTCTACAGGCGGGCTCCTGATTTTTTCATCTTGAAATAACAACCTCCATTCTACAGGCGGGCTCCTGACTTCTTCAACTTCAAAATAATAACCTCCATTCTACAGGCGGGCATCCCGACTCCTTCAATTTGAAAATAACACCTCTGTTCTACAGGCGGGCATCCTGACTTCTTCAACTTCAAAATAACAACCTCCATTCTACAGGCGGGCTCCTGATTTCTTCAAAATAACACCTCCATTCTACAGGCGGGCTCCTGATTTCTTCAAAATAACACCTCCATTCTACAGGCGGGCTCCCGATTTCCTCAAAATAACACCTCCATTCTATAGGCGGGCTCCTGATTTCCTCAAAATAACACCTCCATTCTACAGGCGGGCTCCTGATTTCTTCAATTTAAAAATAACACCTCCATTCTACAGGCGGGCTCCTGATTTCTTCCACTTAAAAATAACACCTCCATTCTACAGGCGGGCTCCTAATTACTAAGACATGAAAGTTGTTCCCTTGTTATACAGGTGGGCGCCTAATTACTAAGATATGAAAAGTATTCCCTCGTTATACAGGTGGGCGCCTAATTACTAAGACATGAAAAATGTATTCCCTCGTTATACAGGTGGGCGCCTAATTTCTAAGACATTAAAAATGTATTCCCTCGTTATACAGGTGGGCGCCTAATGCTAAGACATGAAAATTATTCCCTCGTTATACAGGTGGGCGCCTAATTGTTAAGACATGAAAATGTATTCCCTCGTTATACAGGTGGGCGCCTATTTGCTAAGACATGAAAATTATTCCCTCGTTATACAGGTGGGCGCCTATTTGCTAAGACATGAAAATTATTCCCTTGTTATACAGGTGGGCGCCTAATTACTAAGACATGAAAATTATTCCCTTGTTATACAGGTGGGCGCCTAATTACTAAGACATGAAAAGTATTCCCTTGTTATACAGGTGGGCGCCTAATTACTACGACATGAAAACATGAAAATTATTCCCTTGTTATACAGGTGGGCGCCTAATTGCTACGACATGAAAATTATTCCCTTGTTATACAGGTGGGCGCCTAATTATTAAGACATGAAAATTATTCCCTTGTTATACAGGTGGGCGCCTAATTACTACGACATGAAAATTATTCCCTTGTTATACAGGTGGGCGCCTAATTACTAAGACATGAAAATTATTCCCTTGTTATACAGGTGGGCGCCTAATTGTTACGACATGAAAATTATTCCCTTGTTATACAGGTGGGCGCCTAATTACTAAGACATGAAAATTATTCCCTTGTTATACAGGTGGGCGCCTAATTTACTAAGATGTGAAAAGTATTTGCTTGCATCCTCGTTCAACCGAGAAATTTTTTGACAATGACAGAAAATTTTCTGCCCCAGTTCGTGTGACTTTCATTGTGGCGTATCTCCTTGCCGTTTCAACCTTTATTTTCCTGTAAAACCAAAGAAAATTTTGTTAGTTTCAAAACATGGTGAGTGATCTTGCTACTCCTGTTGGGACTGTTTGTTTTTCTTTTCTTCCACCTCTCTTGCTATGTGCCTCTCAATTGGTTGAGGATAATTTCACTTGCTGGGGATGGTTTCTCTGTTAGGGATGGACTTTCCATTATCCGTTTCCCCCTCTCTTTCTTCAAAACCACTGGGGGAATCTTTTTCAACTCCAATACTGCAGGGGCCAAGATGTTATAGATGGAGATATTGGGATCACTTGCTATGGATGGGTTTTCCTTTCTCCTTCCTTTTCTGTGTGGTCTTGACCATCTCCAAACTTGGTCAACAATCCATCGGAGTTCTGCTGAGGATCTTCTTGGAACTTGATTTGTAAGTTCCTCAAACATCACTTATCAAATTTTCTCCATATTCTCCATTGTACTGTCTCGGCGACTGGTAGTATACTTTAAAAACCTTTCTCTTAAATACAAAGAGAACGAATTTCTAGAAAAGTCTTTTAGACAAAAGAAATAAAAAGAAAAAGAGAAAATATTTCTGAACAAAATGCTGAGAAAAGAAAAGAAAAAGAACTTATCTGGATAGTATGACTGTTCCCAATGATCATTTCATGCATTCCGGATTAAATGACCTAGTCTATTTGTATCAATCAACTTTATGATGGCCTTATTTCCCCGGGGTAAACAGATGTGCAATTCTTTGCTCATGTGGATCATTTTCGCCAAAACTCGCCCTGTCGACTCATAGCGCCCTTCGAGGGGTTTTCACTAATGAGACTCTCTCATTTCTCTCATCTCACGTCGCCTTAAGGTGCCCGTGAAGGTTTTCACCCTAAAACTCTCTCATTTTGATTCATCTCAGCTTACATCGCCTTACAGTGCCTTTTGAAGGTTTTCACCGATAAGACTCTCTCATTTTATTTTTTAGTTGGGGATTGGAATGTTGCCGATAAGATTCTCTCTGTTGGGAATTCTCTCAGCTCATGGTCCTTTTCTAGTCAAGAATCAGTGTATTACCCTGAGCTCTCTTCTTCCTATCCTGATACTTATTAAACAATGATCGGGAGGTCTTTTGGGCATAAGATGGGTTTTTTGCGTGGGTAAAAAGGATCATCACGAAGTTTTAAATAACTTGATGAGTAAAGGAATACAACTTTTGGAATCAAAATTTCTAAATAGAAACATAACTTCTGCCTCAGTTTTCTTATTTGGGGATTTTTGAATTGCGTGACCTTTTGTCACGTTGCGACCGAGCCGTGTGGCGCCTACATATCCTTCTTGAGGAATCAGGTCAAACGTAGTTCAATCAACTTGTGTTTTTATTATCAATTTTTTTTTTTTTCATTTTATTCTTTTTCTTTCTTTTTCTTTTATTTTAACGATTCCAAAAGAGGGGTATGAAACAAAAATAATTAAGGCTCAAAAGGGAAAGCAAAGGTTGAAAGTGTTTGGATAGAAGAAAGAATTGCCTCCGTCATTTCATTGTTCAATAAACACCAAATACAGACAAACGAGCAAGCAATTATCATGATCAAAGAAATTACACATAATATCTCTTGACTGCATCAGAGTTGATGGCCATGTCGGTGTTTCTTCCTTCAATATCTGTCAGACACAAAGCGCCATTGGATAGCACCCTGGTCACGGTATAAGGTCCTTGCCAATTTGGGGCGAACTTGCCATTCGCTTCAGTTTGATGCGGTAGAATCCTTTTCAACACTTGTTGCCCTACTTCAAATTTTCTGGGGCACACCTTCTTATTGTAAGCTCTTTCCATTCTCCTCTGATACAATTGGCCATGACATACTGCTGCCAATCTCTTTTCATCAATTAAACTCAACTGATCCAATCGAGTTTTGACCCATTCGTCATCATCAATCTCAGCTTCAACGATAATTCGGAGAGATGGAATCTCAACTTCTGCTGGTATTACTGCTTCAGTTCCATATACCAACAAGTAAGGAGTTGCACCTACTGAAGTGCGGACAGTAGTGCGATAACCCATCAATGCAAATGGTAGCTTATCATGCCATTGCCTATGTCACACCTCTTTTTTACGCACCCGCAAGGATGCAAAGAGTTTTTCCAATTAAAGGACAATCGAGATGGGATTTATTTTAATTATTTCAGAGTCGCCACTTGGGAGATTTATGGTGTCCCAAGTCACCGGTTAAATCCCGAATCGAGGAAAAGAATGACTCTATTTAACAATCCGCGAACCAGAAATCCGGATAAGGAATTCTATTAACCCGGGAGAAGGTATTAGGCATTCCCGAATTCCGTGGTTCTAGCACGGTCGCTCAACTGTCGTGTTTGGCTTATCTATCCGCTTTTTACAATTATGTACTTAGTGCAAGTTAATATCCCTTTACCGCTTTTATTATTGGTTATGATTTACGAAAGAGAAAGTTGCTTAAAAATATGCTTTCGAATCACGTCACATGAAATGCACCGGATCCTCGACATATTCTTATTCAACATTTCGGGGTTTGGATTTGGGTCGCATGAAATGCACACCCGTATTTAAGAAGATAGAACTAAAATATGCGCCCGGATCGACTACTTATTTACACCGTTGAGAAGGGCGTGATATTCGTTAAGAAACGACGCATCTCAAAATCTAAGTATTTTATATGTACATTTATGAAGGCTATGCGATTAGTGTAACTATTGGGCGAGGCGCACCTTTGATTCAAATCTAAAGCGAACTACATCCCACCGTATTTTACTTAGGAGTTGATTCCAAATTATTTAAAACTTGCTACGAACCACACCACATGAAATGCGCCTGTGGTTCCTGACACGCTTTATTTGCTCTTGCCCGAAATTGAGGTCGGGTCACATGAAATGCACCCCCGACTCTTTTAATCTAATTACGTCATTTAGTTGAGTAATAACTCCCTAGCTAATCTTGCTTTTAACATAAGATCTAACATTTAACAGATTTGGAGATTACACACATGAGTAGAGAAGATTGAACTGAGATACAACAGACTGATTCAGGTTTACGCGCATATCTAATGATAGTGTATCTTTGGTCTAGCTACATTTTCCATAACAAAACTAGCAATACCAACTTAATCAAAGAATAACAGAACGTAATCAAATATAAGAACTTTGGACGACTACATGATTCAATAGACTTTAAGCATAAGCTTCAAACTTCATTCTTTTCGAACCAAGGAATTACAATAACAGAGATGTGTACCTGGAATGCGGAAGAACAAGGAAGAGTGAGCAATGGCAATGCAGCAACAGTAACAGGAGCAACAACAATAGGCCAGTAGCAACCAAAGTAACCAACAGCCACACAAACGACTTAGCAGCAACAACAATAACCAACCAATAACAACAAAAATAACCACACCAGTAGCAAACTTAACACAGCAGCAGCATACAACAACTGAGATGTACCAGCAGCAACAAAGACACAACAACAACAATGACTAACAGCAGCAACAATCAACCGGGAGCCACAACTCTGGACCAGCAGCACCAAATGACCCCAACAGCAACAACAATAGACCAAACCAGCAAACACTAGACCAAGCCAGCAACACTATGGACACTCAGCCATTCAACCCAGCTAAAACAGTGGCCCAGCACCACCAATAACACAAGAACAACACTGGACCAACAACAATATGCACAGCAACAGCAATAGATACAACTGCAATAGCACTGGACCAACAGCAACACAAGAACCAAGCAGCAGCACTCAATACACACGACCAACAACCAGTGGCAGTTAACCAACAGTAGCACAACAAAAACACTAGACTAGCAGCAATACTCAACACAGCAGCCACAACTATTCAACACAGCAGCCACACAATAACCACACACGACCAAACCACAGCATACAAACCAAACAGGAAACCAGTGGCTTTTTCTCACAAATAGCAATCAAACAGTCACCAAAACTCCAATGAAACAGTGGCCAGGATCTATGTGAATGGCTATATGCTTTTCAATCTTTCTCTATGTGTTTTCGAAATGTGTCTTTTACTGTGTGTGTCTCCCTCTCAGGTTTTTTCCTTAACTCTCAGCTTTTTCTATATGTATCTTTTGTATCTCCCTATCTCTTTTCAAAATCCCATACTTATAGTCAAAACTTTCAAACCTGGATGGCCAGCAGACTAGACTAAGGCCTTGCCCATCCCCCTCTGCCTTTTTTCCACTCAGATTAGCCTAAGTATGGGCTTTCATTAATCTAAGCTGCTGGTCTGCCACACCTAGTGGGGATACCCTGCTGTAGCAGGTTCCACTAGCCCTTTTATGGGCAAGGGTACTTAAAAAATCCAGAAATAGGCTAACACTAACTAAATTGCCATCAGCTATATCCAAATGCCCTATGTAACAGTGATTCTGGGCATTCTTGCCCTGTTATTCCCACGGGTTTATACAACTAATCGACGAGGTCGTCTAGACTGGTTACAACATATTTGGATCGTTCAAGCCACTTATGATGACCCACAGATTCGACCATTACTGATTCATTACCAGAAATACAATGAACGATAGGAGGAGAAGAGACAGAATCAATTAAAGGAAATTGACAAGCCAATTAATCTAAACTAACTAAACAAAATCAAATAGACACGGAAAAGGGGAAAGTCTTACCCCAGAAACTCAAAATGTAGGCGGCTCAACTTCGAACTTGACTTGTCGAAGCCAAATGGGCTTTAATCGAGGTGTTCTCGATTGGGAACACCTAGACTAAAGTCCATTGGACTTCGATTGAAGACTAATCCGACTTGAATTGGCTTTTTGAAAACTAGGGTTCTTGGGCTCGGATTTGGGGCTTTTGCATTTCTGGTTAGATTCGAACCAAACCAATGTTAATGGGAGTGTGGGGGAGGTGTGAGGAGGCTGTGGTGTGAATTTGGTGAAGTTTGGCGTAGTTTGGGTTTTGACTCGAATCTTTGAATGAAGATTCGAGACGTTTGGTGGTGATTCGAGGTTAACGAAGGCTGGGTTCGTAATGGGGGAGGTGAGGGGAAGATTTTGTTATTAGTTTGGTGGCCGTTGGCCTACCGGAACCGCCGTGAGGCGATTTCCGGCAGGCGGCGCAATGGTGGCGGACGGCGGAGAGAGGCCCGGTCTCTGAGGACCTTTGGGAGATGAAGGGAGAGGGGGGGTCTGGCTTGGGGGGCGGGGTGCGTTTGTGAGATTATATACGAATTAAGAGGTTAAATCCTGATCGTTGGATCAAACTTGATCAACGACCAGGATCTCTCCCATAACCAAACGGTGTCGTTTGGTTAAGTCTCAGGCTGAATGTATATTGGAATTAAAAGATTAATCTGGGCCGTTGGATAATAAAATCCAACGGTCCAGATCAAGCGTTACATTCTGATACTGGGCGGGTATTGGGCTGGAGCGTGTGGGCTGGGATTATTTTGGCTTTTTGGGCTTGGGGTTCAATTATAAAGTGGCCCAGTCCTATCTCTTTAATATTAGACTCCATGATGTATTACATATATATATGTATATATATATATATATATATTAACTTGTAACACACATACATCTTCCACTACAATTATCCTACATAATTACATATCACATATGTATATATATATATATTATATATATATATTAACTTGTAACACACATACATCTTCCACTACAATTATCCTACATAATTACATATCACATAATTTGATATCAAACACTAAAAATGCAAAACCTAATGTATATATTTTTTGTATTAATTTAAATAAATAAACATGCACACAAAAAGATAAAATAACACAAAATCACAAAAATCATGCCCAACACGAAACTATTTTTATTTTTGAATTTTCTGGGAGTACTTCTCAAGTAAGGCAAAAATCACGTGCTCACAGCTGCCCCTCTTTGCGCGTAAACACGCAGAGTTTTCGTGCAAAGATAAGTGAGCGGATATAAGCGATTTTGCCCATTCGAGCATTCCGTATGAAGCATTTTGGAAAAGTTTTGACCGAACCTTGCTTCAAAGGTCTCCTACATATCCCTGGCTAAAAGGGAATCAGGTCAATGTAGTTCGGGAAGTTCTGGTAGCTGGGACTACCATGACTGTTGCGATCTCGCTGTTACTGCTGTTGCCGCTGTTACTGCTGTTACCACCGCTTAGCTGATTTCCTTGTTACACCGCACTAAGCAACAAAAACAAGAAGCTAGACTAAGTTACAGTACTACAAGTTCTTATCTATCCCTTTTTAACTTGATCTTGTCGCGCTCCTTGCCATCCCGTCTGACTTGGCGTTCCTTCTGATGCTTCTTCTCTTCTTACGAACTTGGATTCATGCCGAAGATTTCTGTTACATTCTACCGCTTTCCTCTAACAAACTAAAACAGATCGCCACTCCATTCTCCAGGCGGGCTCCCTGACTTCAACTACTACTTCAAAATTAAATCGCCACTCCATTCTCCAGGCGGGCTCCCTGACTTCAACTACTACTTCAAAATTAAATCGCCACTCCATTCTCCAGGCGGGCTCCCCGACTTCACTTACTACTTCAAAATTAAATCGCCACTCCATTCTCTAGGCGGGCTCCCTGACTTCAACTACTACTTCAAAATTAAATCGCCACTCCATTCTCCAGGCGGGCTCCCTGACTTCACTTACTACTTCAAAATTAAATCGCCACTCCATTCTCCAGGCGGGCTCCCTGACTTCAACTACTACTTCAAAATAAAAATCGCCACTCTATTCTCCAGGCGGGCTCCCTGACTTCAATTACAACTTCAAAATTAAATCGCCACTCCATTCTCCAGGCGGGCTCCCTGACTTCAACTACTACTCACCGATTTCATCCTATCTTGATTACCTTCCTTTGCCTCTTGTACCATTTTCTTCTTCCTGCATTGCCTCTCGGGCCACCTTCTCTTCTGAATTAACCTGTCTTGGAATTGCCTTCCCCTGGGTCGTATTACTTTTTCTTCCGGCTGCTGGGGGTATTTTGGAACTGTTTACTCGCCTGCTGGGGATGATGCTGCTGAGGAAGTATTCTTTGTTTCCTTCACCCCTCATTTTCTTCCTTCTTCCCATACCTCCTCTGGGACTCACGCTTTTGCCTCCTCGAACAAATTATGGGATGTAATACTGCTAGGAGAATCTCGAAGCCATTGTTTTATTTTCCCACAACTGCTGGGGGTGATACCAAGCTCAAATATTACCCCATCGTGTCGTCTGGCCTTTCTCAAAACTATTCTGCTCGGAGCTGGTACTTCCCGAAATCTTGTGTTGCTTTCTACCCTTATCCTCTGAGTCTTGCTTTCCAGAAAATTTTCGCAACAGGAGAAAATTTTCTGCCCCAGTTTGATAAACTTCTGGACGGTGTGCTTTTCTGCCAACGAACCCTCTTTTCCTGCTTTTAAATCAAAGAAAAATTGTTAGTTTCAAAATGCGGTGAGTGGTCGTGCCACTCTTGTTGGGGCCATTTTCTTTTCTCTTTCAGCTGCTTGGCCTCTCTCGAACTTTGAGGGCGACGTTGACGCTTGCCGGGGACGATGCTCTTTCCACGAACGACCTCTCATCTTTCCTTTTATTCCAATCTTTGGTTTGGTCCGACTCTTTTTAGCCAGTGATCTGTTGCGTGAAATCATCTTTCGGACATGCCACATGTGTCCATCATACTCCATAATTCTTGCGAACCTTCCACTCAGCCTGTCATCCCAATCTCACTACCGTAACGACTTTTGTCTCATTGCCTTGTTCCATGTCTATCCACTTTCAATATACTGCTTTGGGAGACTTGGTAGTAAGCTTTGAAAAATCAATTTTCGAAAATGAAAGAAAAGAAAGAATACTGACCGCAAATGACAAAAGAAGAAAAACTTTTCTGAACTCAAAAATAGGAAAACTTATCTGAATGTGTGCCTGATCCAATGTTATGCCGCGCCTTTGAGATTAGACTACCCAGTCTATTCATATCAATCACTTTCTAATGCCGCGTCCCGCTAGAGGTAAACGGATGTCCCAACCTTGTCTCATGCAGACATCTTGTAACCATCTCGTCCTGTCACCTCACAGTGCCCTTCAAAGGGTTTTCACTAATGAGATTCTCTCATTTCTCTCTATCTCCCGTCGCCTTAGGGTGCCCGTAAAGGTTTTCACCGTAAGACTCTCTCATTTTACTTCTCTCAACTTCCTTCGCCTTAAGGTGCCCGCGAGGGTTTTCACCGTTAAGACTCTCTCATTTATGCTTTCTTTCCCTGCGGCGGGGTATCACCCCTGAGATTCCCTCTAGAGCGTTATCCCCTTTCGGCTTGTGCATCCTGGATTCAATCGAGGGTCGGGATGTCACTCTTGGCTTTCATTCACATGACTTGGCACTTCTCAAATACCGATCGAGAGGTCTTTCTGGTTCTTGATATGGTTTCTGCGCGTGAGGCTGAAGAAAGGGGTTTAGCCTCAACGGTTAGCTTATTACAACTTTCGGAATCCATACTATCTTTCAAACGAAACAATGACTTCTGCCCCAGTTTTGTTGCTTGGGGGATTTTTTGATTTTTATTTTATTATGACCGAGCCGTGTGGCGCCTACGTATCCTTCTTGAGGAATCAGGTCGAACGTAGTTCACTTTTTCTTGTATTACTTCTTTGTTTCTTTTCTATTCTGTTACACATCTTCCTTGATGATTCCGAAAGAGGGTATATGAAAGAATAATTAAGGCTCAAATGGGGAACAAAGGTTAAGGTGTTTGGGTAGTAGAAAAATTGCCTCTCTCATTTCATTCTCCGAAAAATGCCAAATACACACAAACGAAACCAAACGTTGACAAATGCATTAAGGAATTACACATAATATCTCTTAACTGCGTCAGAATTGATAGCCATATCGGTGCATCTTCCCTCGACATCAGTCAGACATAGAGCGCCGTTGGATAATACTCTAGTCACCACAAAAGGTCCCTGCCAATTTGGAGCGAACTTGCCTTTCGCTTCGGCCTGATGGGGTAGAACTCTCTTCAGCACATGCTGTCCCACTTCAAATCTCCCGGGACGTACCTTCTTGTTATATGCTCTCGCCATTCTCTTTTGATACAATTGGCCGTGACATACTGCTGTCAATCTCTTTTCATCGATCAAGCTCAATTGCTCTAATCGGGTTTTGACCCACTCATCATCGTCAATCTCAGCTTCAGCGACAATTCGGAGGGATGGAATTTCAACTTCTGCGGGTATTACTGCTTCGGTCCCGTATACCAACAAGTAAGGAGTTGCACCTACCGAAGTCCGGACGGTAGTGCGATAACCCAACAACGCAAATGGTAACTTTTCATGCCACTGCCTAGACTCTTATACCATCTTCCTCAATATCTTCTTTATGTTCTTGTTTGCTGCCTCGACCGCACCGTTTGCTTTTGGGCGATACGGTGTGGAATTTCGTTGTGTAATCTTGAACTGTTGACATACCTCTTTCATCAATCCACTGTTAAGATTTGCACCGTTATCTGTAATGATCATCTTTGGAATTCCAAACCTACAAATGACGTGGGAGTGTACGAAGTCCACTACCGCCTTCTTGGTCACTGATTTGAATGTTTTGGCCTCCACCCACTTGGTAAAATAATCAATCGTTACCAGAATGAACCTGTGACCGTTGGAAGCTGCAGGCTCAATAGGTCCAATAACATCCATACCCCATGCGACAAACGGCCATGGTGCGGACATTGTATGCAATTCAGTCGGCGGAGAATGAATCAAATCTCCGTGTATCTGACACTGATGGCATCTTCGCACGAAACTTATACAATCCCGCTCCATAGTGAGCCAATAATATCCTGCTCGAAGAATCTTCTTCGCCAATACGTATCCGCTCATGTGTGGTCCGCAAACTCCCGAGTGTATATCCGTCATCACTGTTGTGGCTTGACTTGCATCTATACATCTCAACAATCCCAAATCTGGGGTTCTTTTGTACAGCACCCCTCCACTAAGGAAAAATCCGTTCGCCAACCGCCGAATAGCTCGCTTTTGATCTCCGGTTGCTTGCTCTGGGTATACTCCTAACCTGAGGTACTCCTTGACATCATGAAACCACGGCTCACCATCCACCTCTTCCTCTATCACATTACAATAAGCATGTTGATTCCGGACATGGATATGTAACGGATCGACACGAACCTTGTCCGGGTGATGTAGCATTGATGCTAAAGTAGCCAACGCGTCGGCAACCTCATTATGCATCCTCGGGATGTGCCTGAATTCTACCGATCGAAAGCGTTTGGTCAAATCATGCAAACACTGACGATATGGGATAAGCTTTAAATCTCTGGTTTCCCATTCTCCCTGAATCTGATGTACCAGAAGGTCCGAGTCCCCCAAGACCAAGACGTCCCGTACATCCATGTCCACCGCTAATCGCAACCCCAAGATACATGCCTCGTACTCAGCCATATTATTGGTACAATGAAAACGCAGTTGAGCAGTAACAGGATAATGATGTCCTGTTTCAGATATGAGCACAGCCCCTACTCCGACTCCTTTTGCGTTCGCCGCTCCGTCGAAGAAGAGCTTCCACCCTGGATCCTTGGTTAGTTCTAACCCCTCAATTTGCAACACCTCTTCGTCCGGAAAATACGTCCTCAAGGGTTCGTATTCGTCATCAACAGGATTTTCAGCTAAGTGATCGGCCAGGGCTTGAGCTTTCATAGCCGTCCTTGTCACGTATATGATGTCGAACTCCGTAAGTAATATTTGCCATTTTGCTAACCTCCCCGTAGGCATAGGTTTCTGGAAAATATACTTCAACGGATCCAAACGCGAAATGAGGTAAGTGGTGTAAGAAGACAAATAGTGTTTCAGCTTTTGGGCTACCCAAGTCAGGGCGCAACATGTCTTTTCTAGATGAGTGTACTTGACCTCGTGGACTGTGAATTTCTTACTGAGGTAGTAAATGGCCCGTTCCTTCCTGCCAGTAAGATCATGCTGCCCCAGTACGCAGCCAAACGAATTCTCCAAGACTGTCAGATAAAGAATCAGGGGTCTACCTGGCTCAGGCGGAACTAGTACGGGTGGATTTGACAGATACCCTTTGATCCGGTCAAACGCTTCCTGACATTCCGCCGTCCATTCTATCGCAGCGTCTTTCTTCAATAGGCGGAATATGGGTTCACAGGTTGCCGTAAGCTGGGCAATAAACCTACTGATGTAATTCAACCTTCCCAACAGACTCATTACCTCCGTTTTATTCTTCGGCGGGGGTAACTCCTGAATGGACTTGATTTTGGATGGGTCCAACTCAATGCCCCGTCGGCTGACGATGAATCCTAGCAGCTTTCCTGATGGAACTCCGAATGCGCATTTGGCCGGATTAAGCTTGATGTCGTACCTTCGGAGTCTTTGAAAGAACTTCCCGAGGTCAGCAACATGGTCTTCTTGACGCCTAGATTTTATGATCACATCATCCACGTACACCTCAATTTCCTTGTGTATCATGTCATGGAATACCGTAGTCATCGCCCTCATATATGTTGCTCCTGCATTCTTCAAACCGAACGGCATCACTCGGTAGCAATAAGTTCCCCACGGTGTGATAAAAGCCGTCTTTTCTGCGTCCTCTTCATCCATCAAAATTTGATGATATCCCGCATAACAGTCCACAAAGGATCCGATTTCGCGTCCGGCGCAATTATCAATCAGGATATGGATATTGGGAAGCGGGAAATTATCCTTAGGACTCGCCTTGTTGAGGTTGCGATAATCCACGCATACCCTGATCTTTCCGTCTTTCTTTGGCACCGGTACTACGTTAGCCAACCATTCGTGGTATCGAGTGACACGAATGACTTTCGCCTGCAACTGCTTGGTTACCTCCTCCTTAATCTTCACACTCATCTCCGTCTTGAATTTCCGCAGCTTCTGCTTGACGGGAGGATATGCCGGATCAGTGGGTAATCTATGAACCACTAGATCAGTGCTGAGTCCCGGCATGTCGTCGTACGACCATGCGAAAATGTCTTTAAACTCTATGAGTGTTTTGATCAATTCTTCTCTCAGATTGGGTTCAATATGGACACTTATCCGGGTTTCTTTGACGTCATCCGCATTCCCTAGATTAACGGCCTCAGTATCATTTAAATTCGGTTTGGGTTTTTCCTCGAAGTGACTTAATTCTTCACCGATTTCTTCTACGGCTTCATCATCGCCGTACTCTGACTCACTCTCGTCACTTCTTATTTCATGCGTTATTATTTCCAAACCCGATTGACTTTCTAGATTGGGTTGATTAATCTTTAAGCACGCCATATCATTAAGATCAGTTGAAAGAAGGCTGTTCAGAAAAGTAAAAAAGAAGGAAAAAAAATAAACAAAATTAGACACGAAGGGAACCAAATTTCATTAAATGGGAACTGTACAAAGGAAAACAAACTGCAAACTTAAATCAAAAATGAACTAAAAACGACGGGATTTTACTCCGGGGACAAACCCCCAATACAAAATTTCGAAAGAAAAACAATCCAAGACAAACTACCAAGACTCCTTCCGGACAGGGAGAGGAGTAGCCTTCCAGTTATTCAGTTTTGCCTTTGGTCCCACAAACTGTATCTCGGCGTGACTGGATCCTTCACCGTCCTCGAGCATACATACGTCTGTGAATAGGCCCTCGAACTTCCTGAAGAACTCTTCGCCTGGCCTGATCGTAGGACCGGGAATCTTTGTCGTTGGAGGTCCTCTTGCTCCGGACCTGACAAAAGATTGGGAAAGGCGTGGAACAGGTTTTGGGAGCACCCATGTCTTCTGCTTACTCTTCTTGGCTCGCCGGATGTCCTCTGATGTTGGCTGGAATCCCAAACCGAAGGTTCCCAAGTTCTCGACCACAGATACCGGTTGTATGATTCCTTGCAGAGATGCACCTAGACCTTTGCCGGGTATGAAACCATGTCTCAACATTTCGTGCGCCACCATGACATCCGCAGTAATTGTTCTATCGCCGGGAATGCATTCCCCTTCCGGAACTCGGTGGGCGGACACCACATCGCAGACCTGATATACCCACGGCCCGACATCTTCTTCTGTTTCAACAAAGGGAATGATGGTGCCTGATTGTGGATCGTTCTCTCCATGGACGACGATCTCCTGTCGGTCCCACTCGAACTTGACGAGTTGGTGCAAGCTGGATGGAACTGCTCTTGCGGCATGGATCCATGGTCGCCCTATCAGGAGGTTATGTGACACCACCATGTCCAGCACCTGGAATTCCATAGTGAACTCCACCGGCCCAATTGTCAAGATTAGCACTATGTCACCAACCGACGCTTTGCCTCCTCCGTCAAACCCTCGAACACATACGCCGTTCTTGCGTACCCTGCCGATGTCTACTTTTAATTTGCCCAGTGTAGAGAGAGGACAAATGTTAGCACTGGACCCATTATCGACAAGGACTTTGGTAACCACCGCCTCTTCACACTTCACCGTAAGATATAAAGCCCTGTTGTGCTCAGTGCCTTCCTCAGGCAACTCGTCATCGGTGAAGGTGATCCGATTTGCTTCGAAGATCCGATTGGTGATCTTCTCCAAATGGCTTACTGAGATTTTATCCGGTACATGTGCCTCATTCAGGACTTTCATCAATGCTTGCCGATGTTCTTCAGAATGTATCAGCAAGGATAGCAATGATATTTGCGCCGGAGTCTTCTTCAACTGCTCCAAGACAGAGTAGTCATGCAGCTTCATCTTTTTCAAGAATTCTTCCGCTTCTTCATCAGTTACCGGCTTTTTCAATGCTGCCGGAGTGGTCTTCCTCAATTCCGCAGGGGCAAAACATCTCCCCGAGCGGGTCAACCCTTGGGCTTCACAAACTTCCTCTTTCACCTCCTTTCCTCTGTAGGTCGTTGTAATCCGAGCATAATTCCACGGGACAGCCCGGCTATCAGTTACTGGCAACTGTGTTGCCGGCTGGATGATGAAAGGATCCATTCGAACGCCTGCTACTGTCAAGATGGGCTTGATTGCTGCCCCTGGTACAACTATCTTGGCCGGCTTCACCGGTACTTCGTTCACACTTTCCTTTCCTGCTTCCGACTCTCCTGGCATGTCCTTCTTGCAACTGGGCGACTCATCAAAGCTTGGCCCTTTTCTCGTTCCTGCCCCGCTAGACTTAATCATCATTACAGTCCGAGAGGCTTTCTCCTTTCCTTCCTCCGCCCGTACCAACTCGATCATATTGGTCTCATGATGAGTCGGAAGCGGGTTTTGGTTGATGTTGGGCTCTGTTGGAGTCTGGACCTCAATCCTGCGAGTGTCAATGAGCTCCTGGATGGCTGTTTTCAACCTCCAACACTTTTCCGTGTCGTGTCTCGGACATCCTGAGCAGTATGCACAATTTACTGAATGGTCCAGATTCTTTGGAAAGGGGTTTGGTAGCTTAGCTTCAACCGGATTTAGCAACCCTACTTGCTTCAACCGGTGGAACAGATTGGTGTAGGACTCTCCTAAGGGAGTGAAAGTCTTTGGCCTCGGCGCCCTGTCGCCCCTGAATGCTTGGTTCGGACGGAAACTCGCGCCCGAGGGGTTTCTGTAAGCTCTTGGGGGTGGGTGATTGTTTTGCGGGTTTGGTGCACGCCACGGTGCACGGACGGGAGGTGCAGAATAGGACTGTGCATGGTGGACAGTAAAATGGGGATCAGGTGCGGGATAGTAATGTTGCGGGTGGTTATATGGGTTGTGGGAGTAATTTTGGTGGTGAGGTCGGGGTGGGCTATATTGGGGTGCGGGGCCTCTATTTCTGAACCATGCCCCGGACTCGACGGCCGCAACTTCCTCTCTCCTCTTTTTCCCCGGTACTCCTCCAGTACCACTTTGGATAGCCTGAGTGGTGGCTTTCAGTGCTGAGTAACTCATGATCTTGTTGGCCTTCAAACCCTCCTCGATCATACCCCCCATTTTTATCACCTCAGTGAATGATTTGCCTACGGACGTTACCAGATGTCCGAAGTAGGTGGGCTCTAATGTCCGCAAGAAGTAGTCCACCATCTCGCTCTCTCTCATCGGTGGATCTACCCTGGCCGCCTGTTCCCTCCAACGGAAACCGAATTCCCTGAAGCTTTCAGCGGGCTTCTTCTCTAATTTTAACAATGATAGGCGGTCGGGGATTATCTCAAGATTGTACTGGAACTGGCCGATAAAAGCTTGAGCCAAATCATCCCACGTAAACCATCTACTGGGATCCTGTCTCTAGTGTACCACTCCAGCGCAGATCCTCCCAGACTCTGACCGAAGTAAGCTATCAGAAGCTCGTCCCGTCCTCTGGCCCTCTCATTTTACTGCAGAACCCTCGGAGGTGGGCTACTGGGTCGCCATGCCCCTCGTATAGGTCGAATTTGGGCATTTTAAACCCCGCTGGCAACTGGACGTCCGGAAATGGACATAGATCTTTGTAGGCGACGCTGACCCGGTTGCCCAAACCGTGCATGTTCCTGAAGGACTGCTCCAGGCTTTTAACTTTTCTGACAACTTCCTCGTGTTCCGAACTTTGGAAGTGCTTTTCCGGTTCTGCCGGATTATCCCAGTGAGGTGTATGTGATTGTGGTTCAGGAGCCCTGAAAGTAGGCTCCGGAGGATAGTAAGAGTTGTCATGGATCTGAACATATGGCTCGCTGGCCGGCCTTTGCAGAGGAGCAGGTGGAGGTGCCACAAAAACAGGGGTGGCCGGAGGAGGATTTGGTTTGGTTGGTGGAATGTGGGTGGCATATGGATTTTCCCCCTGAAAGTACGGATAGATCGGGGCGCTTGTCGAAGGATCGACGGGCGGATGTTCCGGAGCTGAGGCGAGAGTAGGGCGGTTTGGTGAAGACTGTTCCCTGGCCCAGGCCAGGTGCATCTCTGTTATCTGTTGTTTTAACCGGTCTACCTCTTCTTTCATGATTTGTAGCTCCGATTTTTCTTCCTCGAGACTCTTGCCAGAACTAGACATGCTTACTGTAACCGGTCCTTTGGATCTAGTACGGTAGTGATGGCTGGCCAGTATATTCTGTCAAACCAACTGCTAAACTTTCTGGAAATGCAACAAACTTGTTAGTTCACCGAGTTTGACAGATATGTTATAGCACGTTGGATGCAATGCACCTAACCAAATAACCCTTTCTACATGTACTCTTAACATGCGTCATTCCGACCCTTTTTCTTTTTCTTTTTCTTTTTCTTCTTTTTTTTTCTTTTTCGACTATCTTTGCAAGCCTTATTGTTATTTAACCTATGGATTCCTTTCTTTTTAGTGGTGGTCGAATCTTATGTGGATTGCCTACGTATCACGACCCCGCGTGAATCAGACCGAGCGTAGTTCTGGTAACAAGATTGTGGCAAAATTCAGTAACTTTTATATCAAATAAAACCGTGCGGTTACAAAACACGTCTTACAACAATCAGCAAAATAAAAAAAATGCTTGACTTGGGAAAGTAAAGATAAAAATGCCAACTAGCTTGACTCAACATTTCAAAATACATTTTCAATCAAAAATCTAATGCCCTAAAATCCCTGGGGGCCCGCGAGGCATCATTCGGCCTTGCCGCGGGCCTTGGTGTGAGGTCCTTATGCAGTTCCCTCAACTCTTCCATGATCCGATGAACATAACCCATAATTGAAGCGAAAAGGTCGGCGCGGGGCATTCGTTCGCAAGCTAGGCACTTCATGGTGACATAGTGCCCGATTTCTCCAATTCTGTCCTTGATCATGTCCCTTTCTCCGAGTAGCCGCTCTATCTGCTGGTTTTTCGTCCCCAATCTTCGAGCATTGCTGGTGACTTGATCTAGGAGCCTATCCACTTGTCCTTGCAGTCGGGCCATCAAATTGTGGCAACGGTCGAGGTCCGTTCTGGCATCTTGGGCTTGCTTGAAAACCCGCTCCCCGAGGACAACATTTGCTTCCCTCAGACTAGCGATGATCTCAGTGTAATCTTCTTCCACCCGTTTTAGGTGAAGTGCATGTTGATGTGCCTCCTTTCTCCAGCTAGCATGGATCCTCGTTGTCTGGGCTTTCGACTCGTCCAATTCTCTTTGGATATCGGTGACTTGGCTTCTCAAACCCTTTATCAATTTTTCGTCGGCCCGACTCCTCAACTGTCTGTCAGCATCCCTTTTCATTTGTTGGATTTGAGCTCTCAAGAAGTCATTTTCTTGTGCCAACTTCTTTTTGTCTCCTTCGTCCGGTGGCAGCTTGCATGTTCTTCTCGAATTGGAGGTCCCGGACCTGCTGTTCTATCCTGCCAATCTTCGTCCTGTACCCCTCCTCCTTTGCTAACCAATCCCATTGTTCCCGTGAATCTTCCGTGAATTGTTGGACATGGGCTCTTTTAGAACATTTCCGACGAATCTGAAATCTTTTCCCGAACCACACGTTGTACTTTGGGTCCACCTCTCCCTTAGCTAGTTCTCGGACCATGGTTTTAGGCTCAAGGAACCGACATTCGTGCCACGGCCTTCTAATCTTCTCTTCGGGGAATACGACTCCTGGGCTCAACTCAATGGCGTACTTCCTCAGGTCTTGATCGGTAGGAATAACCTGAAACCTTCCTAGTTGACGTAATACACGGTGAGGGACATATGGTTGGACACTGCCGGATCCCCATCAGAAGGATATAACACTCCTCGGCTGCCATATATATTACTTCAGCATCGGGTAACCACCCGAACGCCCATTCAACCTGATCGGCTTCTATTGAGCTCAGTCGTGCAAGCCATGCCTCGACGCCTTCAGGGAATACAGCACCCATCATCCGTTCTTCGAAACCCCCGATACAGTTTTTTCCGGTCAACCCATGGTTCATGTATTGTGTTCGGTGATGGAGGTGTTCTTGCATCCATAATTGGAGTAACAGATTGCAACCTTGGAAGAAATTGCCCCCTTCTCGGCATACAGTCAAGGCTCGATAGATTTCGGACAAAACCAAAGGGACCACCGTGCTGGTAGCCTTTTTGATTGCAACATCGGCTATTCCTACCAGACTTATCTCTATTTTCTTATCTTCGCGCGGACAAATCACAATCCCCAAGAATGTCGTTATGAATGCTAGAATTCGTCTGGCCTCCCACTTGGTTCTATTCCCTGCGTGAGTCAGTCCAAGGTTTGACTCTTCAAAACCCCGAGGAGTGCCGTACCGTTGATATAAGAATTGAAGATCGCAACATCCCTTCAGCAGATCATCATTTTTCACCTTCCGACTAATGCTCAGCAAATCCAGAAACCCATGTGGAGACACCGGTCTTGGAGAGAGCAGGTATTGCCCTCTTAATTTCCCATTTAATCCTGCATAGCCCGCAATTTCCTCTAATGTGGGTGTCAGCTCAAAGTCAACGAAACGGAACACATTGCGGGTCGGATCCCAGAAAGATACTAGTGCCTTGATGATGTCTTCCCTTGGCTCGATATTCAACAGATCAACCAAACCTCCCAAAATTCTCCCTACAACCTTTTTGCTACTGTCTTCCAAATCGTTCCACCATATACGGAGCTGCCGAGGGACCTCACTAAAGATTGAAAATGATTTATTCTGATTCGTGCTCATCCTGCACATTTATTAAGGTGATTTAAATAAGAAAAACAACTTTGTTTTGCCAAAAATAAAAAAATCAGTTTTCAATCACGGCCTTTCAACGTCTCGGGGACGAAGGCTTTTAAGGTTGTGGGGTAAATTGATCGAAATCAAAATTGACCCAAAGGTGGCCGTTTATACGAAATTAGCCTTCCGGCGTCCCTTTCGGGAACATTCGGCTATTTTTAAAAACAGCGTCACCGACTTATTTAGTACAAAAGTTAGTTTTGATTTTTCGGCCATTTTTCAAAAGGTGAAGTTGGACCCGATGGAGGTTGCCTACGTATCTCACATCCAATGAGAATCAAACCCACGTAGTTCGGTTTTGACGAAACAAACGACATTATTTATTTATTCATTTTACTAAAGGAAGACAAGTAAGCTATTTCTATCTTAAGAACAAAACATATTTTCCTTTCCTTTTTTTTTTTTTTTTTTTTTTTAAATCTCTAAAGCCGGTCAACATGCAAGTCTATAACAGATAAATGCGCAGGACAAACAGGATGCAGCAGGATAGTCTGTTCATTTCAGGTCACCTGTCCTAGACGGACCCAACCCCTGTGTTGAGTCCCCTAAGCCAAATGCGACATGATGCAAATAAACGTTTCCTACTAGGGATCCGGCATGAAGCTTTGTTATTCTAGGTTTAAAAACCTGGGTTTATCCGTTCTAGACTTGGCTTACCCGAGCGGACAGCTCGAGCCGAGGAGGAGGCAGCAACCCGGGATACAGAAGCTTCACCGGTTTTGCAACTTATCCAAACCTCGTTCTAAAATGGGAATCGGACACTATACAGAAAAGAAGTCACACGAAGTGCACCCTTCTTCATGATTTAGAAGACTCAGAGAGGAGATTGGTTCCGGCACAATTTATATGTACAATTCACAAAATATCAAAGCAGTAAAAACAACATTTTGCACATTGATGCCAACATGTAAAAGAATCGGATAATAAAATATGCCAAATACAACAGTTATTCCGAGCTCGAATTCTAAAGATATCCCCAGCAGAGTCGCCAGAGCTGTCACACCTCTTTTTTACCGCACCCGCGAGGATGCAAAGAGTTTTTCCAATTAAAGGACAATTGAGATGGGATTTATTTTAATTATTTCGGAGTCGCCACTTGGGAGATTTATGGTGTCCCAAGTCACCGGTTAAATCCCGAATCGAGGAAAAGAATGACTCTATTTAACAGTCCGCGAACCAGAAATCCGGATAAGGAATTCTATTAACCCGGGAGAAGGTATTAGGCATTCCCGAATTCCGTGGTTCTAGCACGGTCGCTCAACTGTCGTGTTTGGCTTATCTATCTGCTTTTTACAATTATGTACTTAGTGCAAGTTAATATCCCTTTACCGCTTTTATTATTGGTTACGATTTACGAAAGAGAAAGTTGCTTAAAAATATGCTTTCGAATCACGTCACATGAAATGCACCCGGATCCTCGACATATTCTTAT
Source organism: Nicotiana noctiflora (assembly GCA_032618575.1). Classification (NCBI taxonomy): domain Eukaryota; kingdom Viridiplantae; phylum Streptophyta; class Magnoliopsida; order Solanales; family Solanaceae; genus Nicotiana; species Nicotiana noctiflora. Next base: position 43,647 of record JASVEL010013299.1, on the reverse strand, counting down.
TCAACATTTCGGGGTTTGGATTTGGGTCGCATGAAATGCACACCCGTATTTAAGAAGATAGAACTAAAATATGCGCCCGGATCGACTACTTATTTACACTGTTGAGAAGGGCGTGATATTCGTTAAGAAACGACGCATCTCAAAATCTAAGTATTTTATATGTACATTTATGAAGGCTATGCGATTAGTGTAACTATTGGGCGAGGCGCACCTTTGATTCAAATCTAAAGCGAACTACATCCCACTGTATTTTACTTAGGAGTTGATTCCAAATTATTTAAAACTTGCTACGAACCACACCACATGAAATGCGCCTGTGGTTCCTGACACGCTTTATTTGCTCTTGCCCGAAATTGGGGTCGGGTCACATGAAATGCACCCCCGACTCTTTTAATCTAATTACGTCATTTAGTTGAGTAATAACTCCCTAGCTAATCTTGCTTTTAACCTAAAGATCTAACATTTAACAGATTTGGAGATTACACACATGAGTAGAGAAGATTGAACAGAGATACAACAGACTAATTCGGGTTTACGCGCATATCTAATGATAGTGTATCTTTGGTCTAGCTACATTTTCCATAACAAAACTAGCAATACCAACTTAATCAAAGAATAACAGAACGTAATCAAATATAAGAACTTTGGACGACTACATGATTCAATAGACTTTAAGCATAAGCTTCAAACTTCATTCTTTTCGAACCAAGGAATTACAATAACAGAGATGTGTACCTGGAATGCGGAAGAACAAAGGAGAGTGAGCAATGGCAATGCAGCAACAGTAACAGGAGCAACAACAATAGGCCAGTAGCAACCAAAGTAACCAACAGCCACACAAACGACTTAGCAGCAACAACAATAACCAACCAATAACAACAAAAATAACCACACCAGTAGCAAACTTAACACAGCAGCAGCATACAACAACTGAGATGTACCAGCAGCAACAAAGACACAACAACAACAATGACTAACAGCAGCAACAATCAACCGGGAGCCACAACTCTGGACCAGCAGCACCAAATGACCCCAACAGCAACAACAATAGACCAAACCAGCAAACACTAGACCAAGCCAGCAACACTATGGACACTCAGCCATTCAACCCAGCTAAAACAGTGGCCCAGCACCACCAATAACACAAGAACAACACTGGACCAACAACAATATGCACAGCAACAGCAATAGATACAACTGCAATAGCACTGGACCAACAGCAACACAAGAACCAAGCAGCAGCACTCAATACACACGACCAACAACCAGTGGCAGTTAACCAACAGTAGCACAACAAAAACACTAGACTAGCAGCAATACTCAACACAGCAGCCACAACTATTCAACACAGCAGCCACACAATAACCACACACGACCAAACCACAGCATACAAACCAAACAGGAAACCAGTGGCTTTTTCTCACAAATAGCAATCAAACAGTCACCAAAACTCCAATGAAACAGTGGCCAGGATCTATGTGAATGGCTATATGCTTTTCAATCTTTCTCTATGTGTTTTCGAAATGTGTCTTTTACTGTGTGTGTCTCCCTCTCAGGTTTTTTCCTTAACTCTCAGCTTTTTCTATATGTATCTTTTGTATCTCCCTATCTCTTTTCAAAATCCCATACTTATAGTCAAAACTTTCAAACCTGGATGGCCAGCAGACTAGACTAAGGCCTTGCCCATCCCCCTCTGCCTTTTTTCCACTCAGATTAGCCTAAGTATGGGCTTTCATTAATCTAAGCTGCTGGTCTGCCACACCTAGTGGGGATACCCTGCTGTAGCAGGTTCCACTAGCCCTTTTATGGGCAAGGGTACTTAAAAAATCCAGAAATAGGCTAACACTAACTAAATTGCCATCAGCTATATCCAAATGCCCTATGTAACAGTGATTCTGGGCATTCTTGCCCTGTTATTCCCACGGGTTTATACAACTAATCGACGAGGTCGTCTAGACTGGTTACAACATATTTGGATCGTTCAAGCCACTTATGATGACCCACAGATTCGACCATTACTGATTCATTACCAGAAATACAATGAACGATAGGAGGAGAAGAGACAGAATCAATTAAAGGAAATTGACAAGCCAATTAATCTAAACTAACTAAACAAAATCAAATAGACACGGAAAAGGGGAAAGTCTTACCCCAGAAACTCAAAATGTAAGCGGCTCAGCTTCGAACTTGACTTGTCGAAGCCAAATGGGCTTTAATCGAGGTGTTCTCGATTGGGAACACCTAGACTAAAGTCCATTGGACTTCGATTGAAGACTAATCCGACTTGAATTGGCTTTTTGAAAACTAGGGTTCTTGGGCTCGGATTTGGGGCTTTTGCATTTCTGGTTAGATTCGAACCAAACCAATGTTAATGGGAGTGTGGGGGAGGTGTGAGGAGGCTGTGGTGTGAATTTGGTGAAGTTTGGCGTAGCTTGGGTTTTGACTCGAATCTTTGAATGAAGATTCGAGACGTTTGGTGGTGATTCGAGGTTAACGAAGGCTGGGTTCGTAATGGGGGAGGTGAGGGGAAGATTTTGGTATTAGTTTGGTGGCCGTTGGCCTACCGGAACCGCCGTGAGGCGATTTCCGGCAGGCGGCGCAATAGTGGCGGACGGCGGAGAGAAGCCTGGTCTCTGAGGACCTTTGGGAGATGAAGGGAGAGGGGGGTCTGGCTTGGGGGGGCGGGGTATGAAAATGAGTTTATATACGATTTGAGAGGTTAAATCCTGATCGTTGGATCAAACTTGATCAACGACCAGGATCTCCTCTCATCACCAAACGGTGTCGTTTGGTTAAGTCTCAGGCTGAATGTATATTGGAATTAAAAGATTAATCTGGGCCGTTGGATAATAAAATCCAACGGTCCAGATCAAGCGTTACATTCTGATGCTGGGCGGGTATTGGGCTGGAGCGTGTGGGCTGGGATTATTTTGGCTTTTTGGGCTTGGGGTTTAATTATAAAGTGGCCCAGTCCTATCTCTTTAATATTAGACTCCATGATGTATTACATATATATATGTATATATATATATATTATATATATATATTAACTTGTAACACACATACATCTTCCACTACAATTATCCTACATAATTACATATCACATAATTTGATATCAAACACTAAAAATGCAAAACCTAATGTATATATTTTTTGTATTAATTTAAATAAATAAACATGCACACAAAAAGATAAAATAACACAAAATCACAAAAATCATGCCCAACACGAAACTATTTTTATTTTTGAATTTTCTGGGAGTACTTCTCAAGTAAGGCAAAAATCACGTGCTCACAGCCTAGACCCTTCTACCATTTTTCTCAATATCTTCTTTATATTCTTATTTGCTGCCTCAACTGCACCATTTGCTTTAGGACGATATGGGGTGGAATTACGATGTGTAATCTTGAACTGTTGACATACTTCTTTCATCAACCCACTGTTAAGATTAGCACCGTTGTCCGTGATGATCATTTTTGGAATCCCAAATCTACAGATGATATGGGAATGCACAAAATCCACAACTGCCTTCTTGGTCACTGACTTGAAAGTTTTAGCTTCAACCCATTTGGTAAAATAGTCAATGGCTACCAGAATGAACCTGTGACCATTGGAAGCTGCCGGCTCAATCGGTCCAATGATATCCATGCCCCATGCAACAAATGGCCATGGTGCTGACATTGTATGCAACTCCGTTGGCGGAGAGTGAATCAAATCTCCGTGTATCTGGCACTGATGGCACTTCCGTACAAAATTTATACAATCACGCTCCATGGTGAGCCAGTAATATCCTGCCCGTAGGATCTTCTTCGCCAACACGTATCCGCTCATGTGCGGTCCACAAACTCCGGCATGTACCTCTGTCATCATTGTTGTGGCTTGACCTGCATCTATACATCGCAACAATCCCAAATCCGGGGTTCTTTTGTACAACACTCCTCCACTAAGAAAAAATCCATTTGCCAATCGTCGAATAGCTCTCTTTTGATCTCCAGTCGCCTGCTCCGGGTATATTCCCATTCTCAGGTATTCTTTGACATCATGAAACCATGGCTCGCCATCCATTTCCTCCTCTATCATGCTATAGTAAGCATGCTGCTCATGAACTTGGATATGTAATGGGTCAATATGAATTTTGTCTGGGTGATGCAACATTGATGCCAAGGTGGCCAGTGCATCAGCAACCTCATTGTGAACTCTTGGAATGTGTCTGAATTCCACCGATCGAAATCGCTTACTCAGATCGTGCAAACATTGTCGATATGGTATAAGCTTCAAATCACGTGTCTCCCATTCACCTTGAATTTGATGTATCAGAAGGTCTGAGTCCCCCAAGACCAAGACGTCCTGTACATCCATGTCTGCAGCTAATCTTAATCCCAAAATACAAGCCTCGTATTCAGCCATGTTATTGGTGCAATAGAATCGCAGTTGTGCCGTGACAGGATAATGATGTCCTGTTTTTGAAATAAGAACTGCTCCTATCCCAACTCCTTTCGAGTTTACGGCTCCATCAAAGAAAAGCTTCCATCCTGGTTCCTCCATTGATTCCACCTCATCTACGTGCATCACTTCTTCATCGGGGAAATACGTCCTCAATGGTTCATACTCTTCATCAACAGGGTTTTCAGCCAAGTGATCAGCCAACGCTTGGGCCTTCATGGCCGTCCTCGTCACATAGACGATATCAAACTCCGTGAGTAATATCTGCCACTTTGCTAGCCTTCCCGTGGGCATAGGCTTTTGGAAGATATATTTCAATGGGTCCAAGCGTGAAATGAGATAAGTAGTATATGAAGATAAATAATGTTTCAACTTTTGGGCTACCCAAGTAAGGGCGCAACATGTCTTCTCTAGCTGAGTATACTTAACCTCATATACTGTAAACTTCTTGCTGAGATAGTAGATGGCTTGCTCTTTTCTCCCTATACCGTCATGTTGCCCCAGTACACAGCCAAATGAATTTTCCAGTACCGTTAGATAGAGAATCAATGGTCTTCCAGGTTCAGGTGGAACTAGCACGGGCGGATTTGATAGATACCCCTTGATTTGGTCAAAGGCTTCCTGACATTCTGTCGTCCATTCTACCGCAGCATCTTTCTTCAACAGCCGAAATATGGGATCACAGGTTGCCGTGAGTTGAGCAATGAATCTGCTGATGTAATTCAATCTTCCCAATAGACTCGTTACCTCCGTTTTATTCTTTGGCGGTGGCAAGTCCTGGATGGATTTGATCTTGGATGGGTCCAACTCAATGCCTCGTCGGCTAACGATGAATCCCAACAACTTTCCTGATGGAACCCCAAAAGCACATTTGGCCGGGTTGAGTTTAATGTCATACCTTCGAAGTCTTTGAAAAAACTTCCTTAGGTCCATTATATGGTCCTCTTGCCGTCTAGACTTTATGATCACATCGTCCACGTACACTTCAATCTCTTTGTGTATCATGTCATGGAACACAATGGTCATTGCTCTCATGTACGTTGCCTCAGCGTTCTTCAAACCAAATGGCATTACCCTGTAGCAATAGGTTCCCCATGGCGTAATGAAAGCTGTCTTTTCTGCATCTTCTTCATCCATCAAGATCTGATGATATCCTGCATAGCAATCCACGAAGGATCCGATTTCGCGCCCTGCGCAATTATCAATCAGGATATGGATATTGGGCAATGGAAAATTATCCTTAGGGCTTGCTTTGTTGAGATTGCGGTAATCAACACACACCCTGATCTTTCCATCCTTCTTCGGTACTGGTACCACATTGGCCAACCAATCGGGATATCGAGTGACGCGAATAACTTTGGCTTGTAACTGTTTAGTTATTTCTTCCTTAATCTTGACACTCATATCTATTTTAAACTTCCTCAATTTTTGCTTGACAGGAGGGTAGGCCGGGTCAGTGGGCAATTTGTGAACCACTAAATCAGTGCTCAATCCTGGCATGTCATCATATGACCATGCGAAAACATCTTTGAATTCAATGAGGGTTTTGACTAGCTCTTCCCTAGTACTTGACTCAATATGGATGCTGATTTTTGTTTCCCTAACGTCATCTGTACTCCCTAGATTGACAACTTCAGTTTCATTTAAATTGGGCTTCGGTTTCTCTTCGAACTGGCACAATTCCCTACTTATTTCCTCAAAGCCTTCATCCTCTTCGCATTCGGATTCATTATTTAACTCAAACTCTGGTTCAACTAAGTTGGAGTTGGATTGATTATTTAGACTAGGTCGAGGATCCGTTGTGCATTCCATGTCTTTAGGACCAGTAACAGAAGAACTGTTCAGAAAAGAAGAGGTAAAAAAAAAATTAAAATCAGAAAAAGAAAGGAAACACTTTCGTTCTTATTAAGAAAATGCGGAACAAAACAGTTTCACACTTTGAAGAAAAATACAAACAAAACAAAAGGATTACAATTCTGGGATAACCCAGGAAACAAGAAAGGAAATCCAAAGTTGACTACCAAGACTCCCTTCGAGTGGGAAGAGGAGTGGCCGCCCAGTTGTTGATTTTAGCTTCAGGCCCTACAAATTGTATGTCCGCTTTGCTGGAACCCTCTCCAGCTTCTAACATGTGGACATCAGCAAACATTTTTTCAAAGGTCAATTCCAAGTCCTCATCTATACCGATCAATGGTCCTTTGATTTTCGGAACCGCTGATTTCTTAGCCCTTGCTTTGATGAAAGATTTGGACAGGCGTGGAACTGGTTTGGGGAGAACCCAAACTCTTTTCTTCATTCTCCTGGCCCGTTGTATATCTTCCACGGTGGGTTTGAACCCCAATCCAAATGTCCCTGAATTTTCGGGCAAAGACACAGGCTCAAGAATACCCTGAAGCCCTACCCCCAGGCCTTTTCCCGGCACAAACCCGTTTCCCAGCATCTCTGAGATTGTCATGATGGTTGCGGGAGCTATGCCATGAAGTGTGAAGTTCTTTCCTTCAGAAATTTCTGCAGCTGGAACCCCGTCGAAGATTTGGTACACCCACGGTCCTTTGTCATCTTCTGTCTCTATAAATGGTACAATATCATCTCCCCCAAAGATTGTGCCGTCAGATCCGTACACAACTATCTCCTGCCCGTCCCATTCAAATTTCACCATCTGGTGTAATGTGGAACGCACCGCTTTGGCAGCATGGATCCAAGGTCGCCCAAGTAGGAAATTGTAGGATACTGTCACGTCGACCACCTGGAACTCCATGGTGAACTCAACTGGACCAATGGTTAATTCCAGTATGATATCACCCACCGTGTTGGTACCACTTCCGTCGAAACCTCTGACGCAGACGCTGTTCTTACGAATCCGGTTGTGATCCACTTTCAACTTGTTTAAAGCAACTAAGGTACAGATGTTGGCACTAGATCCATTATCAACCAATACTCGATTGACTACCGAGTCTTCGCACTTTACCGTTAGGTATAGGGCTTTGTTGTGTTCTGTGCCCTCTACAGGTAGCTCATTGTCAGAAAAGGTCACCCGATTCACTTCGAAGATTTTCTGCACCATCTTCTCTAAGTGATTTACTGAGATTTTGTCCGGAACGTGGGCTTCGTTCAGGATTTTCATCAGCGCCTGGCAATGGTCATTGGAACGGATCAACAAAGACAGCAGTGAAATTTGAGCTGGAGTCTTCCTCAATTGCTCCAGAATGGAGTAATCTTGGGCTTTCATTTTCTTCAAAAATTCCTCGGCTTCTTCATCCGTCACTGGCTTCTTTGTTGTTGTTGAATTGGTCTTTCTTAACTCGACGGGAGCAAAGCATCTCCCTGAACGAGTCAATCCCTGGGTCTCACATACGTTCTCTTCCAACTCCTTGCCCTGGTATGTTACTGTTGCTTTTTCATATCTCCAAGGCACCATCTTATTGCTAATTATCGGCAATTGAACTACCGGTTTGACAATGACCGGCTCTCGGCAAACTCCTTTTACCACTAACACGGGTGCGAGTGGCGCCCCCAATACTACCACTTTGGCAGATCCTGATTTCTCTGGAGCAACAACTGCATTCTCTTCCACTATCATTGTAGACTTACCCTTTAACTTCCCCTCACTTATCACTGCTTCCTTACCCATTTTTTTGTCTTTCGGAACAGCTCGGATCATCATCACTGTCTGTGATGGCTTCTTCGTCTCTCCTCCCTCATGCATAAACTCAATCATTTGAGTCTCGTGATGCACCGGCAATGGGTTTTGATTAATGTTGGGCACTTCGCACTACTAGAAAATATGTCTATGGCAACGGTTACCAAAACGTTGCAATAGGCAGGAAAACCGTTGCCATAGACCAATTGCAACGGTTTAGAGACCGTTACATCAGATCCCGTGCCAATAGATCTACGGCAACGGTTTTTGCAACGGTTCGTATAGCCGTTACAATAGGAGACCTGTGGCAACGGTTCGACAGTTGTCGCAATAGGCTTATCTACTGCAACGGTTTCTCATTCAAATGGAACAGTTATAGCCCGTTGCAATATCAGTTTATGCAACGGTTTATCAGGCTATTGCAACGGTTTTGTTACGCTATTGCAACAAATTTATTATGCTATTGCAACGGTTTTGTTACGCTATTGCAACAAATTTATTATGCTATTGCAACAATTTGAATTACCGATTGAAATTGTTATTAGGAACTACTGCATCAATTTATAAGGCTATTGCAACGGGTTTTTGATACTATTGAAACAATCTATGGATGCTTTTGCAACGATTTTTATTTCTTTGTATAAAAATAAATTTATAACATTGTACAATTCAAAAGCATACAACAACATAAAATTTTCCTAAATATTGTAATACACGAATAATTTCAAGAACTATCCCATGACTCTAAGTAGTGCCTTCGCCGCTTTATTCATTCTTTGCTCATTCAATCCACCTGTAGAGATGAAAATAAATATTTTAGTAAAACTTTGAAAGTGCAATTTGAGTACTAAAGAACACTCAAAGTAGTCAATAAAGTTTTCCAAATTCAAATTCAAAGCAAACCCAAAGATAAACTAAAGACACTACATACATATGGCATTTTGTAACGAGAGATCATTCGTTGCAAATCTGTCCTGAGGAAGCAGCAACTATCATAAAGATCAATAATGTTTTCTTCCATTATAACCATCAGTTATAAAATTCTCCACAGTTACAAATTGAATCAACACAACCAAGGGAGCACTCTAAACTCCACATGCTTCAAATGTACCACTTTATATTACCTATCTTGGGACATCATATTTAAGAAGTTATTTGCAGCAAAAATACTTAACTAGATATGTAAACAATATGTCAGTTTAGATCTAAGATACCATATCATACAAAAAATTACTCGAATAATACCAGAATAGTTGAAAGGAGATGGAACTCTACTGTCACAGAGTTTCAAGTTTCGATAACTTATTCTTAAAAACTACCATCAATTGACTAGCTGAGCGTACGTCCCGTGAAGCTAATCTGTCATAAGGTGGCAGTGTTAGACATTTGGAGCACATGCTAATATTGTGAAGCTCTGTTATCCTGGTTGCTGGATTGCATAGCCCTAAGCATCCAAATCATGCAATCCATACAAATAAGATATATGACTAAGAAAGTTCTCGTTTTCTATGCTTCATGTGTCACCTTATAAAAGTTTATGGAGTACTACTTTTGTATAATTTTTGAGTTAAAATGCTGATACACAAGCATCAATTTTAAGAAATAATAGAATGGCAAATGAAAAAAAAATTACAACACCATTTCTACGCAGATAGATTATTTTTTTTCTTTAATAGCACTGCTCAATATTGCTAAGTTACCAGTTATTTTTCATCATGTTGCTAGGTTGATATCCATCACATGGTCGAAGTTCCTATTTCTGGTCATACGTCAAACCTGGTATGTGAGTTGGGTTCAGAACGTCGTGATATTCAAAGGAGTTAAGACTTTGTAGATTTTGAGTTGAAACTCACCATTCGCAATATGAGACCGATACTATAAATGTTAAATCTATCTGGAGCATACAGCTGTAAAAAAGAATTATAATAAGTCTTCTAACTAATGAGTTGAGTCAATCAAAATCAATTAAAGGTTCTTGCACAAATCGCAAATATAGAAGCTAAAACCAAAGAACTCATCCTATATTTTTTCTTCTTCTTATCAATGTTTGATCAAGGTAAATTTTTGAAATCACTGGGAGGAAACATTTTTACAAATATCTCCATAATGACATGGCAATTTTATCCAAGGCTATTAGCTTTGTCTAATTTCATCTGATTATTATATGCTAAATATTTCTTTCATCATCATCACTCCCCAAAGAGACATAAAAAATATGTATTTAAATATTTATACAATTGATTACAATTAAATTTGAAGCACTACTGCTCCCAAAGATAACTCAAGTACAATAGTAAAATATGAAGATGGCATATCCCCTCCTTTGAAAAGTCATAATATTCTTCTCTCTAGATAAATGTGAACACTTAGAGGATCACTTACCTGCTATGGATTCTCTGAATTTGCTTTATAAAACTTAGAGGACCACCAACCTGTTCAATTCGAATTCAATATCTACTCCAGTTAAATCACATAGCACATGCTAAGGTAGCTAAGGTAGATAATATCATGCCAAAACTATAACTCACAATTTTCTGGAAAGCAGCATGGATACAACCAAAAAAATATACATAGGAACTTTATAACCAATCAGCAAATTGTCCTCATTCAAGAAAGCAATTGTTTCTCAAAAATAAAGAAAGCCATAATTTATTTTCAATTCCCAATTAACAACAAAATATAGACATATATCTGTTCAGCGGAATTGACTAAGGACTACCTAAGTCTTTTACTCTATCTATTTACTTATATATACACATAAATAAATAATCTAAAAAAATTCCTAAAATTAGGGATTTTAAAGGCTGGTCATTATTAAAAAAAATTGTAAGAGATGAATGAGATATTAGATTCTAACCGATATCAAGATAATCAAACTGCTAATATACGAAATTATGAATTTTCCGCAAATGACGATAATGTCAATGATGCTGCCAAGTCGATTTGCCGGAATCATTGTTTAGAGAATAGAGATAACCTAAAAAAAATTAGGGCTCTATCTCCGTAGATCTATGTGTCTGTGACATTTTTCTTAGTTTTGCTTTTGGTTGATTTTTTAGAGAAAAAATGGCATTTTAGATTTGGAATCACCCCTTTTGTATGGAGTAGGAAAAACTAATACTTATTTATATAAACACAAAAATCAGAGAACAAGGATACTCACCGGTATTTGGATTCTTTGCAATTAAACAAAAAAAGAGCCATGGAATGAATTACAACAGTGTCACCGCCGGCAAAAGGGATGACGATAAGTAGTGGTGGAATTTTTTTGAGGGGTTTTCTCTCAATTAGGGTAAGAAAATGGAAAAGTAAAGAAAATTAAAAGAGAATAAAAATAAGAGAGGTGATATAAAAAAGTAAAAAGAAAATAGTGAAAGTCAATTGGAATCTGTTTTTATTGAAACCATTGCAGTAGATATATTTTATCATCAAACCGTCGCCATAAGAGAACCTATTGATATGGTTATAATAATCGTTCCAATATATAGATCTACAAGAACGGTTATTTCTCTATTGCCACGGTTTAGTATTGAAAGTGTTCGGATTGAGTCAATATTCTTATGCAACGGTTCTAACCGTGGCAATTAACATGCTATGGCGACGGTTTTAAATTCGTTGCAAGAAAAGCGTTGCCATAGATCTGATTTCTAGTAGTGTCGGGTGTTTGGACCTCGATTTTGCGTGTGTCAATGAGATCTTGCACCGCATGCTTCAATCTCCAACACCTTTCTGTTTCATGTCCTAACATCCCCGAACAGTACTCACAACTCTTCGATTGGTCTATATTCTGGGGCGGGGGGTTTTGTACCCTAGGCTCGACGGGATTTAACAAACCTACCTGCCTCAACTTGTGGAATAAGGCGGTGTAGGTTTCTCCCAATTCGGTAAAGGCTCTTTGCCTTTGTACCCTGTCGTTTCTGGAAGCTGTATTTCCACGAAAACCTGTTCCTGTAGGGTTCCTGTAGGCCCTTGGTGGAGGATAAGCATTTTGGGGTGGTGGGTATGTGTTTTGTGGTGGATAGTTGTTTTGAGGAGGTACATATGTATGTTGGGGAACCGGTGCGCGCCATTGTGGGCGAACCGGCGGTTGATTGTATGCCTGTGCCTCATGTATGGAGAAATGTGGCTCTTGATGGGGGTAATAGGATTGTGGAGGGTAATTTGGAATGTGGGGGTAATTTGGGTGAGGAGGTCTGAATTGGTGACGGGGAAAAGGACCTTTGGATCGGGACCAATCACCAGCCTCTATCATGGTGACATCCTCTCTTCTCTTCTTTCCGAGCGCACCTCCTGTGCCGCTCTGAATAGCCTGTGTAGTCGCTTTGATTGCCGAATAACTCAAGATTTTGTTGGTCTTGAGACCTTCTTCTATCATGCTTCCCATTTTGACCACTTCATTGAAGGATTTTCCCACAGATGTCACCAAATGACCGAAGTAGGTCGGCTCGAGAGTTTGCAGAAAGTAATTTACCATTTCCCCCTCTCTCATAGGTGGATCAACTCTAGCCGCCTGTTCTCTCCATCGAAATCCAAATTCCCGGAAGCTCTCCCCGGGTTTCTTCTCAAGCTTTAGTAATGTGAGACGGTCTGGGACTATCTCAAGGTTGTATTGGAAGTGTCCGGCGAAAGCTTGTGCCAGATCATCCCATGTGTACCACCTGCTTGGATCTTGTCTGGTGTACCACTCCAATGCCGACCCACTCAAACTCTGGCCAAAGTATGCTATCAACAACTCGTCTTTGCCTCCTGCTCCCCTCATCTTACTACAAAAACCCCGCAAATGAGCCATAGGATCGCCATGCCCTTCATATAAATCAAATTTGGGCATCTTGAATCCCGCTGGTAATTGGACGTCGGGAAAAGGGCATAGATCCTTGTAGGCTACGCTGACCTGGTTGCCTAACCCATGCATGTTCCTGAAGGACTGCTCCAGGCTCTTGACTTTCCTTATCATCTCATCTTGTTCCGAGCTTTTGGCCGGATTTTCCACTTGGACTTCAAAGGGAGGAGTATAGGTGGAAGGTTTGGGTGCCCTGAAAGTGGGTTCCGGGGGGTAATATTAATTGTCGTGAACCTGAAATAATGGCTCACTTGATGATCTATGCAATGGAGCTGGGGGAGGTGCCACAAAGACAGGGCCCTTTGGTGGAGAAGGGTTTTGATTTGGTGGTGGAGCTGGGTGGTCGTAAGCATCCCTTCCCTGGTGGTAATGAAGGTCCGGGATTCTTGTTGAGGGACCGGGAGAAAGGTATTCTGGGGTAAATCCTGGTGGAAAGGTAGGAGGAGTAGGTACTTCAAGACCCTTTTGTGTTCTGGCTAGCGCCGTCTGCATTTCGCTCATTTCCAACCGCATCTGTTCCATTTTTTCAAGAGCTTCTTTGAGCATTTGGCTCATTGCTTTTTCTGACTCATTACTTTGATCTGACCCAGTCATACTTTTAGGTATAGGTCCTTTCGATCTTGTGTGATATCTGTGCGATGCCAGTACACTCTTAACACTAACTGGATATTAGAAGAAAACAACGAACTTGTTAGTGTTAAAATTTTAACAAATATGGTAAAAGCACATTGGAGATGCAAATGTCCTTATGCAAATGAACCATTTCCATTATGCTTTTGCTCAGACCACATGCGTCATCCCGGCTTATTATTTATGCCTCTCACTTCTTTTATTCATTTTCCCTTTTTTTTTTTTTTTTTTTTTTTTTTTTGAACAGTGGTCGAATCTTATGTAGATTGCCTACGTATCATGTCCCTGCATGAATCAGACCCTAGCGTAGTTCATTTAACAAGATTGTGGCGAAATTCTGGAATTCTCATAATGAAAAACCTTTACGATCACAAAACATGTCTTACAATAATCAACAACAAGAGAGAAATGCTTGACTAAAAAAAAATACTGAAAATGTCAAAAAAAAATAAAATAAAATAAAAATAAAAATACATCTTTTAATCAATAGCCTAATGCTCTTAAACTCCTAGGGGCCCGCGAGGCATCATCCGGCCTTGCCGCGGGCCTTGGTGTGAGGTCCCTGTGTAGTCCCCTTAACTCTTTCATGATCTGATGAACATAGTCCATAATCGAAGCAAAAAGGGCGGCGCGGGGCATTTGTTCACAAGCTAAGCACTTCATGGTGACATAATGCCCGATTTCCCCAATTCTGTCTTTGATCATGTCCCTTTCTCAGAGTAGCTGTTCTATCTGCTGGTTTTTCGCCCCCAATCTTCGAGCATTATTGGTGACTTGGTCTAGGAGCCTATCCACTTGTTCTTGCAGTCGGGCCATCAAATTGTGGCAACGGTCGAGGTCTACCCTGGCATCCCGGGCTTGTTTGAAGACCCGTTCCCTGAGGGTAACATTTGCTTCTCTCAGATTGGTGATGACCTCAGTATAATCTTTTTCCACTTGCTGTAGATGAAGTGCCTGTTGATGTGCCTCCCTTCTCCATCTAGTACGGATCCTCATCGTTTGGGCCTTTGACTCTTCTAATTCTTTTTGGACATCTTTGACTTGATTTTTTAAACCCCTTATCAATTTTTCGTCCGACCGACTCCTCAATTGTCTGTCAGCATCCCTTTTCATTTGCTGGATTTGAGCTCTCAAAAAGTCGTTTTCTTGTGCCAACTTCTTTTTATCTCCCTCGTCGGCGGCAGCTTGCATATTCTTCTCGAATTGAAGGTCTCGGACCTGCTGTTCTATCCTACCAATCTTCGTTCTGTACCCTTCCTCCTTTGCTAGCCAATTCCATTGCTCCTGTGAATCTTCCGTGAACTGTTGGACATGGGCTCTTTTAGAACATTTCCGACGAATCTGAAACCTTTTCCCGAACCACACATTGTACTTTGGATCTACCTCACCCTTAGCCAGCTCACGAACCATAGTTTTAGGCTCAAGAAATCTACATTCATGCCACAGCTTTCTAATCTTTTCTTCGGGGAATACGACTCCTGGGCTCAACTCAATGGCGTGCTTTCTGAGATCTTGATCAGTAGGAATAACCCGAAACCTTCCTAGTTGACGTAATACCCGATGAGGAACATATGGTTGGACACTACGGATCCCCATCAGAAGAATATAACACTCCTCGGCTGCCATGTATATTACTTCAGTATCAGGTAACCACCCGAACGCCCATTCAACCTGATCGGCTTCTATTGAGCTTAGTCGGGCAAGCCACGCTTCGACGCCTTCGGGGAATACGGCGCCTATCATCCGTTCCTCAAAACCCCTAATACAGTTTTTTCCAGCCAACCCATGGTTCATGTATTGTGTCCGGTGATGGAGGTGTTCTTGCATCCACAATTGGAGTAACAGATTGCATCCATAAAAGAAATTGCCCCTTCTCGGCATACAGTCAAGGCTCGGTAGATTTCGGACAAAACCAAAGGGACTACCGTGCTGGTAACTTTTTTGATTGCAACATCAGCTATTCCTACAAGATTTATCTCTATTTTCTTATCTTCACGTGGACAAATTACAATACCCAGGAACGTTGTTATGAATGCTAGAATTCGTCTGGTTTCCCACTTGATTCTATTCCCAGCGTGAGTTAGTCCAAGATTTGACTCTTCAAAACCCCGAGGAGTACCATAGCGTTGGTATAAGAATTGGAGATCGCAACACCCTCTTGATAAATCATCATTTTGCACCTTCCGACTAATGCTTAGCAAATCCAGAAACCCATGCGGAGATACCGGTCTTGGTGAAAGCAGGTATTGTCCTCTTAATTTCCCATTTAATCCTGCATAGCCTGCAATCTCTTCTAGCGTGGGTGTAAGTTCAAAGTCAGCAAAACGAAACACATTGCGGGTCGGATCCCAAAACGATATCAGTGCCTCGATGATATCTTTCCTTGGCTTGATATTCAGCAGATTGACAAAACCTCCCAAAATTCTTTCCACTATCTTTTTACTACTGTCTTTCAAATCATTCCACCACACGTGGAGCTGTTGAGGGACCTCGCTAAAGTCTGATAATGGTTCATTCTGATTTGTGCTCATCCCGCACATTTATTAAGGTGATTAAAGAAAGAAAAACAACTTTATTTTACTAATTTTTTTATACTCTATAAAAGCCTTTCAATGCCTCGGGGACAAAGATTTTAAGGCTGTGTGGGTTAATCGATCAAAAATCTAAAGATTGACCCAAAGGTGGCTATTTATACAAAATCAGCCTTCCGGCGTCCCTTTCGGGAACATTCGGCTGTTTTGAAAACATCATCACCGACTTATTTACGACGAAAAATTAATTTCGATATTTTTTGGCTATTTTTGCAAAAGGGGAGGTTGGACCTGATAAAGGTTGCCTACGTATCTCACATCCAATGAGAATCAAACCCGCGTAGTTCGGTTTTAATAAAAAAAACGAAACTACAATCTGTAAAAAAAAAATTATTTTACTGAAAAACAAATAAACTATTTTTTTTTATTTTAAGAATAAAACACACAAAATTTTTTTTATTATTATTTTTTTTTTTTAAAAAAAAAGAAAACAAACTATTAAAAGATTTTCCTCAATATTTAAAAAAACCGGTTAGCCTGCAAATCTGAAACAAATAAATGCGTAAAACAAACAGGATGCAACAGGATGGTCTTTTCATTTCAGGTCACCTGTCCTAGACGGACCCAACCCCTGTGTTGAGTCCCCTAAGTCAAATGCAACATGATGCAAATAAACGTTCCTACTAGGGATCCGGCATGAAGCTTTGTTATTCTAGGTTCAAAAACCTGGGTTTATTGTTCTAGACCTGGCTTACCCGAGCGGACAGCTCGAGCCGAGGAGGAGGCAGCAACCCGGGAATACAGAAGCTTCACCGGTTTTGCAACTTATCCAAACCTCGTTCTAAAGTAGGAATTAGACACTATACAGAAAAGAAGTCACACGAAGTGCACCCTTCTTCATGATTTAGAAGACTCAGAGAGGAGATTGGTTTCGGTACAGTTTATATGTACAATTCATAAAAATATCAAAGCGGTAAAAACAACATTTAGCACATTAAATACATACATATAATAAAATCAGATGATAATAAGCCAAATATAACAATTATTCAAAGCTCGGATTCTTAAATAGGATATAATCATTCAACTATTTTTGAAAATATTTTTATTGTTGTCACACCTCCTTTTTCCGCAGGCCCGCGAGTGCGCTAGGTATAAAAAGGAGTTTTTCCAATTAAAGGACAATCAAAACGGGATTCATTTATTGAGATATTCAGAGTCGCCACTTGGGAGAATAATGGTGTCCCAAGTCACCGGTTTAATCCCGAACCGAGGAAATTTATGACTCTGTAATATAGTCTGCGAAACTAGAAACCTGGATAAGGAATTCCGTTAACCCGGAGAAGGTGTTAGGCACTCCCGGATTCCGTGGTTTTAGCACGGTCGCTCAACTGCTATATTTGGCTTGATTATCTGATTTATTAACAAAATAATCCTAAAATGACTACATTTCCTATTTTTTTTAGTATTTATAAATAAAGAAATATCTTAATTAATCTAGAAATTAAAAATGCAACACTTATCTAATTTATGACAAAAAATTAATGAAACAGATTTTAATATATATTTAAACAGAAAATATTTTTTTTTTCGGAATTATTTTATTATTATTTTATTAAATACGAAATTTCATAACTTAATAATAAAAGAAGCTAATTCAGAATAATATTAAAACTTGAATATATAAAAAGAAAAACTAATAAAATCATTTATTCAAAACTATTAAAAATTATAGTCATATTAAAGCTTATATGGTAAAAATTATTTTTATTCCAAATCGTTCAAAACTAAGCTTATTTTTAGAAAAAAAACAGCAATTATAAATTGACTATAATTTTATTTAAATTCGTTTTTTTTATAAGCTAAAAAATATATATATTATTTGTTATATTTAGATAAATGTTTAATAAAAATAACCATTACTTAAATAAATACAAAAATAAAAGTGAAAAATCAACGACTAATATATAATATATATATATATATACAAACTAAACCAATTATCTTACAACTAACTTAAACTCATATTTTTTTTTAATTTTTTACTATTTTTGAATTAAACCCTTGCTGTTAACTATTTACAACTATTTACCAAAATCAAAATCAATCTTAATTATTTACACCTATATTTTGAGATGGTTAAACTTGAAAAGAAACAATTCTTGTGTTATTGAAAATTCAAATCGTACCTAAATGCCTAATTTACGCAAAGTAATTAAAATTCACATTTTTATTGGATTTAACTACATATTAACAACTTAATTTATTAAAGACAATATTAAAGAAGTTCTAATTAATTTGATTAACAAAAGAGTAATTCATTCTTCCTTTTATTTACTAAATGATTTGAACATTAATAAACAGATTCATAATTATACTATTTAATAACCATTTTTAGAAGTGAATTATTATTACTACAAGAAGGCTTAATTATTTAAAGTTATCACAAAAAAAACTTACAGAATATTAATATGGAATTTATTAAAACATAATCTGTAAAAGAAGATAGAAATAGAAACTATTTAAAATTTCAACAATATTCTCATCTTTCTCATATATTCATCTTATCATTGAAACATGATTAGGTATGTACCTGATATTGGAAAGAAAAGAATATCGGTGATCAACACAGCAAATAACACAGCAAATCACAGCAACAGCAGTACAATCAAGAATACCAGTATCCGGATTTAAGCAATAAGAATCAACATCCCAGAATTGAGTTTCAAAATAAGACTTTGTAAAATAAAAACTAACACTCTTTTTTTTTAGATTTTTTTTTCTTTTTTTTTTGTTTTTGTTTTGTTTTTCTTTTTTTCACTATTTGGTAACACTCTTAAGATTTTTCAGATTTTTTCTCTCTAGGATTTTTTTTCTTCCTAATCCTCTTCTCCCTTTTCTATGAAATGAAATATGATTCTTATATAAGCAAGACTAAACTCTTTCTTTAATTAAAAACAAATCATTATTAATTAAAAACTAAAAGTAAGACTTCCACTTTCTTTTATTTTTATCTAACTTTTAATTCCACTATGTTATGTTTTATTCTCCACTATACATATTCTATCAATACTTTAATTACCACTATCTTATGTTTTGTCCCCACTTTAATTTAACAATAATTAAATAACTAATGGACAAAATAACTTTAATTCAAATAATTGACTATAATTTAATGACTAAAATAACCCCAAAATTATTGAAATTTACTACTATACCCTTATCAGCTATAACCAATTCACCTAAATCAAACAACCAAAATATAGTAAATTTAACCAATTCTTAAACAATTTTAACAACAATTCTAACAATCTTGATGAACAACCAAGAACACCATGATTTTTAACAACAAAAATTTCTAGATTCATAATAGCAACAAACAAGTAACTTTAAATCACTTAAACCTAACATATCACACAGACTATTTTAATTCTATAATTAAAATCCGAATTTAGAATTAAGCAAAAATAAAGAACCAAATTTAATCTAATAAACTCAATAATCATCTAAAAAATTCAATTAAATCTACCAATATCACAACCAAGATTTAGGATGTAAAAAATGATTGAACTATAACATTTCTATATTAACAACTTAACAAAACACATGATTAAAGTATGAAAAATGAAGAAATAATCAAGAACATGATGAACAACAAAAAAGAAACAAAATCAACCATATACTTATCTAAATCCGAAAATATACATATATATATAACATTTCTATATTAACAACTTAACAAAACACATGATTAAAGTATGAAAAATGAAGAAATAATCAAGAACATGATGAACAACAAAAAAGAAACAAAATCAACCATATACTTATCTAAATCCGAAAATATACATATATATATAACATTTCTATATTAACAATGTCACGACCCAAATTCCGGTCGTGATGGCGCCTAACAATCAATATATATATATATATATATATATATATATATACAAAAAAAAACCAAGAAAATATATATCGTCCGAAAAAATAAAAATACAAAATAATGAGAAATATATTCTGCCTGAAAAATAATAAAATAAAATAAAATATACATATATACATATAGTCATATATATCTAATATACCCATGTATACACGTATATACACAGCATATACATAGTATATACACATGCATAATTAGGGTTTTTATTACTTTATTCAAACATATATATATATATATATATATATATATATATATATATATACATGTATGCTATATATACACGTATATATATGTATATAACATATGTTTATACCTATATACACGTGTATATACATATATATATATATATATATATATATATATATATATATATATATATACATACCCTCGCCGGAAAAATCAAAAGAAAGGAAGATGAAGAAGAAAAGCTCGGGACATGCTCGGCGACGACAACAATCATGGTGACTGGAGCTCGGCAGCCATGGCCATGGTTGTCGGTTTTCTCGGCCAAAAATGACGCAGCAACCATGGCGAGGTTGCTGCTCGTCGACGGCAGGGATGCCGCGAGGCTGAGCAGGAAGTCGTCCAGCTGCTGCTGGCCGTGGCAACGTCGGGGGAGGGGTGCTGGGGTTGGTGGTCGGCCATGGTGAGAGGGATGGAGGAAGAAGAAGAAGAGAGGGAATAGTTTGTGTGGAGGCTTTTGTGTTATGTGTGTTTTAGGTTTAGGGTTAGTTTGAATAGTGTATAGTAATTAGTATATGGGTTATGGGTTTGGGTCATGGGTTTGGGTTATGTGGTTTTGGGTTGGGTAGAATATGTTTGGGCTCAAGTTTAAAAATTAAGAAGAGGCCCAATTCCGGATTTATCTTCTATATATATATATTTTTAATTTTTATTTTTATTTATTATGAAAGAAAATGTTAAGATTAAATTATAAAAACCCAAAATTATCTTAAAAACACTAATTAACTCATAATAATAATTATCACACAAAATTAGACGTTAATTAAAATAAAATCGCACAAATTAGATATTACATGCTAAAAATGCAAAATACATATTTTTGTGATTTTATAAAATAAACTTAATAATTACTAGTTATAAACTTGAATTTTATATAAATACAATATTATATATATATATATATATATATATATATATATATATATATATATATATATCTAAGCAAATAAATATGCACAGATAAATGCAAACAATTCAAAAAAAATAACACAAAATTCATAAATATTGCAAACAACACAAAACTCTTTTTATTTTGAATTTTTGGGAGTAATTCTCATATAGGGCAAAAATCACGTGCTCACACCACAAATAGGCATCATCACGACATGGTAAATTTGGGTCGTGCCAATTTGTAATCATCATTGTTCACTCATAAGAAAATATACGATCATTACTTTTTTTCTATTTCACTTACTGTTCATGAGAGTTGCTTTATCATTTGCTATTCTTGTTATCACACTTCGAGACTACCATAGGTCGAGGTCGAGGTCGAGATTTGGCTTGTATACCAGTTTGATCTATTCTCTAATTTATCTATTTAATTCCTTGTTTATCAATTGGTATTAGATTAAATCACATATCCTTGAAACCACAATATAACTTTATTTGTTACTCGAATTTTAGCGTAAACTGTTCGGCGCCCACCATGGGGCTAAGGACAATAGTGATTATTTTAATGCTGATTCTAATACAAAACGTTATTTCACACTTGTTCTTGTCAAGTATTTTTGCTCTCGGGATTAAAGCATGTCAAACTCACAAAGCGCACCCATACATGGAGACGATGGTCTCGAATTTCACGAGGAAAATAACAATGTAATTGCTCCAGGATTCGGGGTGCCACCACTAATCTCGGGGGAGAAGCGGTTGTCGATCCAATCAATATCATTTCACATGTTGCTCTAAATACAAACCTAGGTGTGGACATCGAAGGGAGTGTATGCAAGGAATGCCGATCTATGGTCAAGGTACACAGGGCAGAGGAGATGGAGGAGTTAGTCTCCAGGTGATATTTGAGATGCTACAGGCTCAGCAGTCTACTATCACTCTGTTTCAGAATCAACATAGGACTCCAAGTGAGGTCGAGCCAGAAATGTTGTACCGAGCTAGTGCCAAAAAGGTCGAATGGTAGCGAATCAAGGACTGATCCTGCAATAATGAAAATACCCGAGGAGATCACCAAAAGAATTGAGCCAGGAGAGAAAAAAATTAAATATAATGATAAAAAAGTGGAAACATACAACTCTTGAGTTGATCAGATACTGGGGCACCCCCGATCCTAAAGGGTTTGGATTCGAAAAATTTCGTGCAGAATCCTATTCCTTAAAGTGCGGCTCCGAAGCCCATTCCTATGAAGTTCTATATGTCAGATATACCTAAATACAATAGGACCACCGATACTAGTGATTACATCACTTCGTATACGCGTGAAATAAAGAGAAATCACTTAGAAGATGATGAGATTGAGTCCGTTTTGTTGAAAAAATTACGGAAAATTTATCAAAGTGAGCAATAATTTGGTATCACAACCTGCCACCGAATTACATCAACTCATTTTCCATGTTAGCATATTCTTCCGTGAAGGCACACGCTGGGGACATGGTGTTACCAACAAGAAAATTAGACCTTTTCAAGATAAGACAAAATGCCGAGGGACTTCGTATCCCAATGTCAAATGGAACATATGGAGTTGCCGCCGATTATAGATTATTGGGCCATTCAAGCTTTCACCCAAGGGTTGAACGAGTGGAGTTGGATAACATCATGACAGTTGAACAAAATTTGGTTGAGTATCCAAGTGTAACTTCGGCAGATGAGCACAATTGATATCAATCAAAGATCAGGGTCGAGGACGACCAATTAGGAGCTCCTTCTGGTTCAGTACATCCAAATAGGTCGCCAGTTAAAACCCAAAGGGACATCGATGGGAAGACAAGGTCGAACAAAGAACGATATCGATATATCGCAGATTGAAGGAACAATGGTTCAGGGCGCAATTCCGCCCGGAGTGATCGAATAAGTGACCGAGGACAGAATTCCCAGGGACTTATAAGTAAAGTTGTTTTGATAAGCATGCTGATCCCACAGAGGAACCTCGATTATCGGAATATAACTTCAGGGTCAACGCATCAGGCATCATATCGACAATCAGAAAGATCAAAGATACTAGATGGCCCTGGACCTTACAGACCGATCCTTCCCAAAGAAATCCAAATTAGATGTGCAAGTATCATGGCACGCATGGTCACAAGATCGAGGATTGCAGGCAACTAAAGGGTTGAGGTAGCCCATCTATTTAATGAGGGCCACCTTCGAGAGTTCCTCAGTAATCGAGCTAAGTATCATTTCAAATAATGGGACGCCAACATGAAAAAAAAACAATAGGAATCCCAACATGTCATTCATACGATCATTGGTGGGGTCGACTTTCCACAGGGACCCATATTTAAATGAACTAAGGTATCAATCACCAGGGAGAAATGAATCCGAGATTATGTTCCCGAAGGATCCTTATCATTCAGCAACGAAGAAGCAAAAGGCACTACTCATCCACAATGACACTTTAGTAATGTCTATCTTATTAAATAAAGTTCAAGTTAAGCGTATTTTAATGGATCCACGTAGCTCGGCGGATATCATCCCATCAAGGGTCGTGGAGCAGCTCAGTCTACATGATCAAATTGTGCCTGCATCTCGGGTCTTAAATAGATTTAATATGGCCAATGAAACAACTAAAGGGGAGATTATTTTGTCGGTGAACGTGGCTGGAACCATTCAATATACCAAATTCTACGTGATCGAGGGCGACATGAGGTACAATGCCCTATTCGGAAGGCCTTGGATCCATAACATGAGGGCAGTCCCCTCGACTCTCCACCAAATGATAAATTCTCAACAACGGATGGTGTAAAAATAGTATACGGGGAACAACATGTTGCAAAGGAAATATTTGTGGTTGATAAGGTAACATCTATATCGACGAGGTCGAGCATCAAAGGTAAAGAAGATGCCAAATATCAATCACAGCCACCAACCCCGACCGAATCGAGGAAGCACGTGATAGAAGAAAAGGAAGAGGATTTTCTGACTCCTCGATCTTTTATTGTTCCCAAATATTCGGACGCTATCAAATCAATAGTCGAAGAGCTGGCATAGTTTATATTAGTCGAGTACCTTCCCGAGTGAAAGGTATGCCTGGGAACGAGATTAACCCCTGAACTAAGGAAAAAGCTTATTCAATTTCTTATTGATAACATAGATCGCTTTGCTTGGTCCCATTTAGACATGATAGGTATCCCACTAGAGATAATGACGCATTAGCTAAGCTTTGACCCCAGGTTCAAGTAACCCATCGGACAGATGAGATTTGATCATTTTAAATATTAATTATGGACCTTAAACCTATTGGGTCACACACACATAGGAAAAAATAACTTAAGTAGATTCAAAATATAAAATTTGTGGGTTTAATATTTAAGTTCCACTGACCTAGTTAAACTTTTGAAATTATGGTTCAAAACTAAATATTTTTAATGTTCTAATAACTTTTACCTATAGTTTTATGCTTTGTATTGAAATTTTGAGTTTAGTTGAACCCATTATTTAATAGATTTTCTCCATCACTGCAGCACTAAGGAAGATATCAAACAAGCTTGAATTGAACACAAAACAAAGAACACCAAAAAATTCAAACGAAAACTCCATGGTAATCGACCCAGCTGCAGCTGTACATGTGATCCATGGGACCTAAACCTCACGTGTGTTCCCCACTATATTAACACTTTATGGGATGAGAGTTGAGGCACCTCCTTCTTTAATTAATCTCACGCGACCAAAACCACCACAATATGGTCATTGGTAAACCGAATCATGTTCCTTTATTGGTTTTTCATGGTTGATCACATGTTGATTAGCTAATTAACAGCTGTTGTTTGCTAATTTTGTATCTTAGATTTTGAATCTCAGCTGCCTAATTGGAGAATAATTATTTTGCAGCCATTATCTAGTACATAATAACGCGTGACCATATTTTTATATGTATGGACGTCTTCATACTTTATCTTAATTAATTTCTCGTTCTCCGCTGTTTCAATGTTGATGCCATTGGTGTATTCAGATGCCATTAGTATTAGTCGAAGTAATTCGACGCTTTATGTGAGTCAAGGAAACGACATGAGAACCCATTTTAGCCGTATTTTAAAATATTTAAAATTATAACACCACAAAATATTTGGATATGCATTTTGGTCTGCATAATTACAGAATTAGGCACCATTTTTGGCACTATTGTCCAAGCTAAAATAGAGTTTCACTCGCTTATCTTGTTTGAAGCGAATGAGTTGTATCACCATGTTATAAGTTATTCTTAAGTGGCGGAATCGTGAGCCCTATTATAAGGGAAAATTCCTAGACGACAACGAGAAGAGTCATGTATGAGTAAAAGCGGGAGAACTAATGGGGAGGGGTGGGGGTGATATTATTCATCTAGAGTCTTTAATTTATGTAGTTGATCAAATTGTATTTCCTCCTGTTCATAATAAGTGACCAATTTTTTTTTAGTTTAAAATAAGTGTCTTATGTAATCACGAAAGAATTCAATTTGTTTTTACAAAATAAACCTAATTTTTTTTTACTTCTCACATTAAATGTTTAATTAGGGTTAGTTTAGTCATAGTAAGAATTTTTGTAAAGAATTTAATATTTTCTTAAATGGACGTGCTAAAAGTAAATTGATCACTGAATCGAAGGGAGTACTACTCACTCCTTTTAAAAAAAAAAAAAAGGAAAGATTGCCATGAAATGAAACATAGGAAGTAGTATTATGTAATTGTTGGAAACTGATAGTAGTAGAAAGTTCAAGGAGAGTGACGAAAGTAGAAATACGGATAAAGGTGGTACACAACTCAAAAGTTTGTAGGCACTTTAGGAAAAGACAAAGACTTTGTATTCTATCGATCTCTACAGCTTTTCTCCAAGGAAATAAAGGGGTCATGATTTTCTCGTTTTGTCGGCAGATTTTTTTCTTACACAGCTGATCTCCCAAACACTCATCAAGATTCAAGAGTTATATATGATAGTTATTATGCCCACGTACACTAATATAGATTGGTTATGTTGATTGTTGAACTGCTTGCCCGACTTTATTGAATTGTTGTTGAAATAAAGTTGGAAAGTGTTACAATTTTGTAGGGATGAATTGAACTGTTGTTGACCTAGAGATGAGATGGCGTGAATGGAGCTTTGTGTTTGATATTTTTCTCCTTTTTCATGATATTAGTTACTTCTATTTTAGGTTAGGTGAGGTATTGGGATATCGAAACTCTCAAACATTTTTCATTTACCGTGGTTAATTTTGCCAAAAAGAAACTTAGAAAAGGCAAGGTAATATATAGTAGGCCATTATTAATCTCGGTATATTCCAAAAATAAGGGACTTGATCTTGACAGGACATGAGATATATACATGTATATATGAAGTTCTAGAAATATAAAATGGATTATTGCAGAGACGGGGTCGCTATCCGATGGCTACAACTCTGATTCACCTTGTACTAATGTTCAATTGCACCAGAAGCTATCTCGTCTTCTATATATTTTTCCTTTCTATATAAATTAAGGTCCAACTCCACCCTGAAGGATTTTTTGAGAAATGAATTTAAAAAACAAAATAGAGAAACTACGATCACTATATGTCATATTAAAATTACAGCATTAAGGTATATGATTATATATTTAAGTTCTAGCTTTTATAATACTATATTCATGAAGATTTAATTAGTGGACAATATTACCTAATAACATTGTTATAAAAAAGAAAAGACGTGTTACGTTTTAGGAAACTTTTCCATTAAGGAGTCAATAAAATTCAACTGTTGTCCACGATTATTCTATATAATGGCAGTAAATAAATCATAAATACGTAAGGCAGATTTCAGAAACAAACAACTATCAAGTATGATAAAGAAAAGGGAAAGTTTCATTTTAGGACAATTGAGCTCCATAC
Organism: Nicotiana noctiflora; assembly: GCA_032618575.1. Taxonomy (NCBI): domain Eukaryota; kingdom Viridiplantae; phylum Streptophyta; class Magnoliopsida; order Solanales; family Solanaceae; genus Nicotiana; species Nicotiana noctiflora. The sequence continues at coordinate 16,594 of JASVEL010013299.1, read as the reverse complement.
TTTTCAATTTTATAGTTCATATTTCAATTTGCAACTAACTAACCCAAAAATAATATGCTAAGATTCAACATCCAACTCTAATAGGTTCTCAGAATCACTATTTAACTTTTAAAATAGATTTCTCAAACTTTTAAATTAATTTTCGAATAGTAATTGTGACTCAAATATTAATTTAATAAACTAAATTCATTTGGGTGGTGAAAATTAGATTTTTAACAAGCTTAAATATGTGGGTTTAAATTCCGAATTTAATTTTATGAGAAATTTGGAGTGGGTGTCATTTAGACTTGTTTGAAATAGTATAAGGAGGTTGTATATAAAATTTGAAGTCATTTAATGGAGATTTGGACTCGTTTTGAACAAAAATTACAACTGAAAATCGTGAAAGAAGTTCGTCTACAGACGCTTGTATAAAGATGTATAAAAGTGTATAACAGTGTATAATGTGTATTTATACACACATATACACTATTATACAAGATTATACATAATTATACAAAAATCTGACTCCGTCTTCTTCCTTGCGTTTTTTCTGAAATTTAACTTAAATCTTGTCCAAATCTAATCCAAATCACTTTCAATTTCAATTTTGGACTCTTTTTGATATTTTCAATCAATTGGAACAACATCCAATCCAAACAACTAACAAATTAAAAAGCTTTGAATGGTATTCAATGGTGAACTTCTACTCTTCAATTTTCTTATATTGCAAGCAGGTGACATAGGAGGATAAGCAAAAAATACACGGCCACTTGAATCATATGTAGAAGATGTGAGAAGAAAAGAGAGAAAGCAATGGTTGTGAGAACAAAGAATTAACTCCATAAGTTTTAGAAGCAATGGTTGTAAGAACACAAATTTGAATTTGCAAGTGCTTTCAAAATATGAACAATATGGGCTAGGTGGGGTGAAACTTAAAAATATGGGCCATTTTTTGTTATTGTGTGAAGTCATGTGTATTTTCTTGTAATTTTTTCTAAAGAAAATGGATGTTAAGCCGAACTAAACCTTACTGAATATTGGTAAATCTCGCGCAATTACCATGATATCGAAAATGAACTTTGGTCTAACACTCTAACTCAACCCCAAATGATAGGTTATTGTTTGACTTAAGATGTTATCGAATGATATTTAAGCAAATCAATCAAATGTATGAAAAGGAGTAAATCGTAATCGGAAATAATCAACTCTAGAGTATAACTCGCCCTTTGTCGCTGGTAATTAGAGGAGTTAAAGAACAGTATAACATGAAGATATTAGAGAGATAAAAAATATAAATTCATTAGCGAGAGAGTAATTCAGATATAGAAAGAGAGAGAGAGAGTTGGATCGAGAGAGAGATTTTTATTGATCAAATATCATCTTTCCTTTTATACAACTGGAAACCCTCATTATTATATAGCAGAGTCGTTTCCCTCTCACCGTATACCAAATATAAAGAAAAAATACGAGATAAAGGTAAAGCACACGCTGCAGAGGGGCCGACATAATCGTATGGACGTCCCCCTAATTATCCTTGACTCGCCCCTCGGGGCCGACTTTTGTCCGTACGACAAATTGTGCCAGTATGAAGATTATGGGATTGATCAAATTCGACCCTATAAAGTTATAATGTGAGAATTGCTCAAGAACATACCAAGAAACCCTTTATTAACAACAACTTAAATTAAAGGAAACCTCAGATTTCCTAAAAACATAGAGAAAGATTATCAACTCATACGAAAAAAAAAATACATAAAGGCAGGGTTGGGGGGGGGGGGGGGGGGTTGATGAGAGACTTAGAAGTACCGTAAGACCATCACATTTGCCAACTTGCAAATTTGATCCGTCGTATAACATCTCATTGTAATGAATAATGTTATTATCAATAATAATCCTTTAGGAAACTTGAATAGACTAAAAAATATTCACTGATCTTCTCCTTTGGGTTGGGATACCCCATAATTGAAACAAAAGTTGTGATTAACACTCCTCAAAATATTAAGAGATGTCATAATTTCTTGCTGCATGCAATCTTCTTTTTTAATTTTTCGAAGCGTACGTGCATATTGACCAAAAAGTGTGAATACTACAACAAAATTATTTAATGTCTCTAAAGACAAGAAAATACTACAAACAATGATGCCATGAAGGAAAAATGAAGTTCCCTTGTCCCTTTTAATTAGAGTCTTATCGATTTATGTCAAAACATGAATTAATTCATGAGAAGTAGAGAGTTGCAAACTCAAATGCATCACGCAGCCTCAAATATAGAAAACTCGGAAGAAGACATTATTTGCCACGATAAATAGGGTTGCGTTGCGTATGGATCTCTACTTCTTATTGTATTTTTCTTTGAATACAAAGACAAATCTTTTTATCATTAAATTAATTTTCATTCCATCTGCTTCTAATGTGAACTTTAGGATTTGATTCACGTTGGCATATGGAAGCCCACGAGAGAAGCAGCTGTCGCAAAATACAAATCCAAAATAATACCCATATCTCAGACCTCAATTGTACATGTACCTCTTCTTCCATGTTATAGTAGCTGGCTATCTTGGTGCATGGTATTTTCGTATTAGACAAATCAGATGATCTGTACTCCAACCTTTCAATTTTCTTTCAAGTTTTCTAATTGAGGGGTTGGATCGCTTACCTCTCAATATATATATTTTTTGCTCTCGGATTAATCCGTGTTGAAACTGGCCCCTTTATACATGAGCGGAGCTAGGTTGACGGAAGGGAGTTCGAGAGAAAATTACATTGGATATATATAGTCAAATATCTCTATAACAATATCTTTATATAACAGTCATGCAATATAAAAGTCAAGTTTCCGCGAAATCGATTTTATGTTATGTTATAATATACATCGGCGGATTCAAAATTTATAAATTATGGGTGCTTGACGACTTTTAATTTGAGGTTAATGAAGAGAAATGAGTGCTCAACAATAAATTTGTGTGCATAATTAATTTCTTTATATTAATAAATAGCATAGTACTCCAAATGTAATGGGTGCTTAGCACCTAGACCTATCATCGTAGTTCCGCCATTGATAATACATGTCCTATATAATAATACTTTGCTATAATTAATATCGGAATAAACCAGATTATTATACAAATTTTTCACATGTTAAAATGAATTAATACACCAATTACTTATTAGAGTCAAGCTCGAAAAGATGAAAAATCGATTATTTTCTTGAATTTAAAATTGATTTGATCGAGACATCAAATGATCCTGACCCCTCTTTTCCTATTTTGAATATTACTGAAGTCTATCGACTAGTGAATAATTGGTTTGGTTTACAATCCTAATTGAAACATAGTTCAAAAGTTTTCTGCAACTTGAGATAACAGAATTTGAAATTGACATGAATATACCACTTTTGCACTTAAATTTGAGGAATGATGTAACATGACTTTGTAAGGTGTAGTTTGTTTTGAAATTATGTGAGATTTGTTTTGAAGTGATAAGTCTGGTTTCATAGTCCAACCTTTGATTATATCACCTCTACTTAATAAGCATCTCTCTTATGACCATATTGTCCCCTTTTGCATTGTCTTTTCGTAAGTCTATTTCTACCACTTTATCCCCCCTTTTTTTTTTTTAGCTTTGTTCTTAAAGTAATTGACAAATTTAAGTAACTGATTCTGTGTCTTTTGAGATTTTCATTCAACAAAAAGGACAAAAAAAGGATTGCTTAAAAAATAGAAAAATTAGAGAAAAATGTAACTTCAGTTACTACGATACATTCTTTTAACTTTTAATTATCTATTTGAGTTTTGAATATTTTAATTTTTATTCGCTAGAAGCTTACTAATTAAATTTGGTGGAATTGTAGAGGAAAGAAGAAATACGAGTTGACATAATCATAGGGTTGGCTGGTTTATAAGGGTGTGTATTCGATTTATCGATTCGATTTTGGCCCTTATCGATAATTACTTATTGATTATCGATTTGTACATATGCTTATCGTTATCGTTTTAATAAAGTTTCGATTTTTTCGATTTCGAATTATCGATTTTGGGGGCTTATCGATTCGGTTATCGATTACACCAATAAGAAAATTTACAGGATTCCACGGAAAGTATATCTCTATAAACACGCCTAACTAATATAGACAAAAGGAAGCTAAAATAAGACGAACACTATTTATAACATAAAAATTGTGTCAACAAGCACATGCAACAAAACTAAAGTAAGAGATCAAATGTATGTCACCAACACTCCAACGGTATAGAAAAACAAAGCAAAATAAAATACATCAATACGGCTAATTCTGTTTTCTACTAATTTGAACTTCATTCCCTTAATCTTTAAGTATGATCATTCCTTAAATATGGTAGGGAAAATAAGAGGGTAGGGGACTTAGAGTAAAGGAAAGAGTATAGATTAGGGAAAATGATATTGTATAGCTGCTTTCAAAATGGTAGCATAATATATATACATCCTGTATGTTATATTAATCTACACAAATAGGTAACTATTTATTTTATAAGTGTCTACACTCTAGGGGTGTGCATTTGATTTATCGATTCGATTTTGATTCTTGTCGATAATTACTTATCGATTATTGATTTGTACATATGCTTATCGTTATCGTTTCAATAATGTTTAAATTTCGATTTCGATAACAAATAATTGATTCGATTTATCAATAAATCAATTCGAATGCACACCCCTATTGGTTTGGTCTGAGATTATATCAATCGAGAGTAAGAATCCACATTAAATGCAGTTTGCCATAGAATTTTGAGACTCTTCAAATTTATATTTCTTGTTGTGTGGAATAGTTCATCGGAAGTAGTATGTAATAGTATTATATTTTTTTACCGTGACAATGATCATGATATTGACCAATACCTGCTTTGACCTCTGACGCATGCCATGCACTTAACCTTAATGAAAATATTCTCATTTTCCAATTCCCTCTGACCCTCTATAAAATGAAAAAGGAAAAGGGAAAAGCAAAACAATTTATTAAATACGAAAAAAGAGAGAATTGATAACCTGTGGATTTGGCGCGATCACCGGTCTCCGTAGAACACGATCACCGCACATTCGACATACAATTAGAACAGACAAACCCCCTCATATGGGACCCGTGCTTTAAACATATCAATTAATTCAACGGCCATGATTCCATCAGACCGTAAATCAGAAGGATCAACGTACTATATCTTTCCGCAGAAATGCATTTAGACTGCCCCGAATAGCTGTCTTCAACTAACAGAGTGGATATCACGCGCTTTTTAGTTTTCTGTTTACTGCTTAGGGCGTGTTTGGATTATAAACTTTAGGTGATTAATTTTTATTTTCACATTAGGATTGAAATATAATATGAATGGTTAATATGGGTACTTATTTTTAGTAGTTGATTATAGTTTTCAATTCACTTTAAAGATTACAGATCTTGTAATTTGATTATCTTCCACAAGATAATTAGAACTAATTACTGGTATAAAATGGCCGCCATTATTTGTATGGAATGATTTGAATAAACCTTTCTAATTTGCAAGTGAACATTAAATATTACCTGATGAATATGTGCCTAGCATTGCCAAATTTATTTACTACTATCCATATAGAAATAATAAATTGTTAATTAATTAGTTATGCATGCACTAAGATTTGATAGTTGCATATCTAACATTTTCACCTTTTCAGGAAGTGTATTGAGTGTTTTCATTCTCCTTAGTTAATTTATCTTTTATCCAACGTACGTATTTAATTAGAAAATTTTCGTTCATATACCATATGGGAAACTATATACCAAATATGTTCATTGTTTATATACAACCGGTCATGCTAATAATATTTCTATAAAATATTGACAATGCATTAAATAAGGAATCATTATTAAATAAGAAATCATTGTAGCTGTAGGCTTTTTTATTTAAGCGCGCTAAAATTGTGAGATTAAATATTTTTCTAGATCTTCCACAATGCAAATCACGCATATTAATCTTCTTCGTCAGTTTCATTTCAAATTTAGCATATTTGCTTTTTCGATGCACTGTGTTTCAAACTTTTTTCTGATTTCACAAATAAAAAATGACTAAATCTTCTACAATTCTTCTATATCAAACGCAATTATATCCAAATTTTAGTAATACAAATCAAAGAAAAAGAGAGCAACAATTCCACCATTGACAGCTATTAAAAAACTTTGAATTCAAATTTGGGTTTTCAAAAATTATTATTTATTTGGATTGGGTGTTGTTGCAAATAATTGAGAATATGATTTGGACTTATATCATCTTTTAGGGATTTTGGTGGAGATTAGACTTTGTTTTGGCTGAATTTCGGATTGAAACTTGAAGAAGAAGAAAAAGAAGACATAACATACATTACATTGCAGAAATTGTAATCTGTTGTTTATTTATTTTTCTTTTATGCATTTTACTATTGTATGAAAGTTGAACAATATTGTATAAAAATTATATTTAAGTGGTATTATATTGTAGTTGTATATAACTTAGTAGAAATAATGTATGAAAATATTAGATAAGTTATATAATATATAATTAATTAGTTGTATGAAAATTATTTTTACTATGCATAAATCAGATACACAAAATACAAAAGACATACTGTATAGAATTTATATGTAAGTTTTATGTTATTGTAGTTATATTTTCACTCGGTAAAAATAATGTGTGAAAGTTGTGGAAAATTATAGATAAGTTGTATTCCTCTATAACGGGAGATGTTGGTATATCAAGTAACTTTAGCGTTCTAGACAAACATGCATGAAAATAAAGATAAATTTTGTTATGAACAATTTGTAGAAATTTGTAGAAACATTAAAATTCTATATTTTTATATTAATTTTTCAAATGATATGCAATTTTATTGTAGAATGAATGTAGAAAACAAGCTATTGTGAGTCCTCACATTCAACTTATTCTACAAATTCACGCCTCTTTAAATACAATACAACCATACTTTCTTGAATTTAAAGGTATAATAATATAAATAACTTAAAAAAATATCTTCTCCTTTGCACAAGTTAGCTCCAAAACAGACGTAGTGGAATAACAAGTTTCCGTCAAAACTTTTAACACAAAAGCACAAAAGATCAAAAATAAATAAACATCAGTCTATAATTTTTTTACAATTGTTGTAATATAATGTGTGTCATGTCTTCACCAAAACCCCTCAAAAATTGAAGTATAAACTCCAAACGATATTTTTAATTATTTATAACAACACTCAATCCAAACAAATAATGATTTTTGAAAACCCAAATTTGAATTCAAAGATTCAAAGCTTTTTAATGGTTGTTAATGGTGGAAGTGCTGCTCTCTTTTCCTTTCCTCTTATATTACCGAAGGAACCCGAAATCATAACCATCAAATCGACCAAGCTTGTGCTCATCTTCCCCGGGCACAAAAATATTGGGACAAGATTGCAGAGGTGCCGACAGTGGCTCGGGTATGGAAGAAAGAATGAGATTTTGACATAGAAATCATGGGTGTGGGAGGGAAACATGGGTGAAAGTGTGAGAATTGGAGAGAGAAACGCGGGGGAGTGATATTAGAAGGAATATACGGTACCATAAAACTATGAGTGTAATTAATACCCTTAAAAACTACTAATGATATATAATTGGTAATTAGATACTAAATATAATTATATCAAACTTTAAATATTGAGGGTAATATAGTTTCATATATTGCATATGAATATAAAAATTCCTATTTGCTAATTTTAACCAAAATCCATACTCTTTTATTTGGTTTTTGGATTGTTCCCTCTAAAATCTTTTGCGTAATAAGTAATTCTAATTCTTAAAAACGCATGCACTAATTAAATAAGGATCATAAGCGTTATCATATATAATTAATTTCATTAGTACATAATTTATTTTAATTGATTTCTTGCTGCAATTCTTAAATGAGAAATTTTGATGTACTTTATTCAAACCCCCCCTCCCCCCTCCCCTGTTTTTGGAGGGGGGGGGGGGTCAGAAAAGACTAATTCGTTACTAACAGAAATATTACAAGGAGCTTAGATGTAAAAACCACTTCTCATTCCACATAATCAGTTTGTAATAAGTAAAATCATGGAAATTTTAATTAATTTGTTCACTATATTTTTTTTGTTAATCAAAGAGAATTTTTCTACGAAAACTAAATGAACAATTAATCAGTTTTTCGTTTCCTCGACCGATTAACCAAATTACACACTACAATTTTTCAAACGAAAAGAGGTTAATTAGTTAGCTCCAGGGGCGAAGGTACATTTGGGCAAGGGTGGTCAACTGACTATCCTTTGTCGGAAAATTACACTGTTTATATAGGTAAAATATCAGATTTTAGAGGTACATAACATGTATTGAACACCCTTTGTCGGATTACTTTTTTACTTATTTCAAGTTTGAACATCCTTGAGAAAATTCCTGGCTTCGCTACTGTGCATGCATATCTACAATGTGTCAAAAAATATTACCTCCATAATGATACCTAGATATATTAGTGGTGGAGCCACGTATAACTAAGAGAATTCATAGATCCGAAATCTACAAATTATTTTCTGTGTTTATACGTGGATGTCGTGAAATTATAAGAAAGCTACTACTAGTGTCAAAGGTGATTCAAAAATATTAAATATTTTTACATTGTTTAATGCCTTGAAGAAATTTTTGTTGTACGACTGCTTAATACATGATTTTGTTGGAGAAATATTTACATTCACACTAATTAACCATCAAATTAGGATAATTATTTATCCCACGGTTTCCCAATTCAACATGCAAAGAGGTCATATAGTACTCTTTTCACCATCAAATTGCTTTGGCATACTTTTTTTAAGATTCTATGCGTGTGCGTCTTTAGTACTTATGGCATCAAAATTAACCTTTGCATTTTTATAAAATTAATTACCACTTTAATTGAGTATTATATATTAAATGCTTGCAATAATTACAAAGTTTGAATATAGTAAAATCTCTCTATATAAAAGAAGAAAATTCTTTAAATTGCGGGCAAGAACACACTTCATTCCCCATGACATTTACATAGATAGTACTTTATTTTTTGAATTTAACCCTCCTCCCTCTTACGCAACCTCTCCCTCCCCCCCTCACCCCCACCTCCACATTGTTTTTAAACCAAGATTCAGAAAATCTCTGTCCGAGAGACAAATGTTTACATTTGTTGCCTGTTTTCCGCGTTAAATCACATAAAGATAAACGATTACCTCCAATTATAAAAACAAAACCTTTACATTTTCAATACTTACTCCATCACTATTAGTCAGTTCCATTATTTTTTCTTTCTTGCTCTCTCTAGTCCCCAAGATTTGTGTGGTGACAGCAGAGAGAGCTTGAAAGTGAGAGCCATGGCGAAGGTTTTCATGTGGTTTTTGGGTATTATTTTTGTTGCTTAGCAAATTAGTAGATTCTTATGAATTTGAAGAATTCTTTTTCAATAAAACCGAAGGGGTATTCTTGGAGTCTGTATATGAAGCTGCTGCAGCTGGTGGTCCAACTCCTCTTATGGTTGGTCTTACACTCATTCATGGTGCTGGTGCCAGAGGAGCTGGTTAGCTCACTATATCACATTCTCTTTTCTTCTACATATTAATTTTCTAATGCCAGTTCAATATTTTTTTCTCATTGTTAATTTTTGCCCTGAAAAATTGTTTCTTTGATCTGGATATGTTTTACTAGTAATAGTTTTTCTATTTCAGTTTCTTGCCTTTTGGACTATAGGATTGCCTCTTACTTCCCATTTGATTAGAGTATTTTGAAACAACCCAGTAGAGATCTTGCCTTAGATTTCCTCGCAATTATTCTAATTTATGTTTTATTATCACAGCTTCTGCAATTTTCTATAAGGGGCGATTTGACATCTCCGCCAGCTGCTCTTTGTTTTTATCTTTTGTTTTGTTACTTGTGCTTCTTTTTTTATAATCCCTGTGTCACCAAATGTCTTACACTTTTTGCTTCTTATGATTGAAATTAGGTGAATTGGTCAGCATCCTAACATATATTTTTCACCATTCTGATATATGTACTAGTATTACTATTGTGTAGCTTCTGAATATGTGAATAAAATAATATAGTACTAATCTAGTCTGATTTAACTTACAAAATTAGTTAAATTGACCCTTATCAACAACTTGACAAGTTTAGTCTTACTCTCTAATTTCTGTGTGTATGAAAAGGCCAAGTGGTTGATTAAGAGATTTGCTGAACTTTCTCCCTCTGGCTAATTAGCTTAGCTCAGCTTTAATTATTAGTTGGCCTTAATAAGTTCTTGCCATAAGATTTTTCTGGAAAAGTAATTGTGCTGTTTTTTGACTTTCATCTTTTTACCTTTTGTACAGTGTGTTTGGATGGAACACTACCAGGTTACCACATCCATCGAGGTTATGGTTCTGGGGCAAACAGTTGGCTCGTTGAATTGGAGGTGTGCTAATAACTCCTTCATTGATTGAATTACACAGTTTCAGTTACTCATCTTTTAATGCTAATTTAATTGTCTCAGTAGTCTACTTTTGAATTGCATGTCTATGTTGTCTTTTCTGGTGTCTTTATTAATTAATCAGTTTTACTGGTATTGAGTTTCAGTTTCTTTTGATATTTGTTACAAATAACCGTCTATATTCATTGTTTACTTTTTCTAGCCATATACATAAGTTATATACGTTGACTATACACACATAATACATAAATTGTGCATATATGCCCTTCCAACATCTTTTTTTAGTTTAAGCGGTTAGGCGAGCGGCTATCTGGGTTTTGTTTATGTTCGTTGTGCTTGTCTGTAGCAGAGTGCTTCTGTCGTTTAAATAGACGCCGGAGACAAGTTGTTTCTGATGTTGATGTTAGGTAGTTATTGCCAGCCTTTTACATGATTACAGAATTTGACTTCTTTCCTCTCTGGTATACTTTTCTAATGTGTGGGGAATGGAACTGTAGGCGTGACGCTTTTGAAAAAAATATATTCCAGCTTTGCTTTTTCTATTATTGCTACAGATTCTAAAGCTCAGTGACTTCTTGTGCCGCAGGGTGGAGGATGGTGTAACAATATTAGAAGTTGTGTTTATCGTAAAAAGACAAGACGAGGATCATCGAATTACATGGAGAAACAGATTCCGTTTACTGGGATTTTGAGTAACAAGGCGGAAGAAAATCCAGGTTCGTTTAGTTATTGCTATGCGACTGTTTCTTCTTTGAGATTGAGCATAATGTGGAGATTACCTTACTGATGTGTTTTCTGTGAGCAGATTTTTATAACTGGAATAGAGTAAAAGTTCGCTACTGTGATGGTGCTTCCTTTACAGGAGATAGCGAAAATAAGGTTTGTAAGATCATAACCCCATTTCTCTTTTTAGTTTGCACTAATCATGCAAGTGTGCTGTTGGTCTGAAAAAGTAAATGAAAAAAAAATAAAGGTTGGAATATGTTACTTTTTCAATTTGCAACCACCATAATGGCTCCTCACTGTTGTGCACTTTTGGATATTGCCTTTAATTAATCTTTTTGCTTCTTCACATTCTTCATGTTCTGGTATTCTTATTCCTTCACCTTTTGATTTAGAGTGGCAGTGCAGGAAAATGACACTTACAAAAGTAATACTCTTCTTTTCGGGGAAAAGAAGATAGTGGTTTTTTGGCTCTTTTTTTCTTTCTTTTTCTTTTTGCTCAATGTTAGTATGATTATAACAGAGATGAGTGTTCTTCAACTTTTTGGCATTTCTATGTTGCTTTTCTCATACTACATGTTTCTGCTGAGATAGTTAAAGAATAGAAACCTTTTGTCAAGACAGTACACGCTTCTACGGTTCTGCTTGTAGGTAGGCTTACATGATAATAGTGAAAATTTTCGGGACCATTTATAGGTCCTGTTTGAAGGATGAAAATAAGCTTAAGCTAGAATTCCTGTTCAAATTTGATTACAGCCGCTTTGTAGCTCTTGCTGTTATCTGACTAGTGCAATGCTTAGAATAATTTGACTAGAGGCTGATGAAATAAACATCCGCTCGATCTGGTCCTCTGCCGCGAGGTGTCCCCTTTGCTGAATTTCACAATTAAGATATTCTTGTTTTAACTAAATAACATGATTTCAATACAAATGGCCTCAGTAGGTTAATCATCAGCAGTTTGTTGCTTCCATTTATTACGAATTTAAAACTGAGAAAGAGTGAGAGGCATTTTCCTATGAAGTTATTAGGAGATATGACTGCATATAGTGCATTATATAGTTTTGAGGAAGAGATTGTTGGTTATTTGGTCGTCTGCAATAGTTGTGTTTAATTTTTTGACGTTTCCCCAGGCTGCACAATTGCAATTTAGAGGCAAGCGCATATATGAGGCTGCAATGAACGAGTTAATGTCAAAAGGAATGCGATATGCCAAGCAGGTACAATCACAATGTTCACCTCTCATCTCATTTTCTTTAGTCGTTCATATTGTGATATCAGAATTTGTTTTTAGGCTCTTCTCGCTGGATGTTCTGCTGGTGGTCTAGCTTCAATAATACATTGTGACAACTTCCGCAATTTGCTCCCACATAGTACTAAAGTGAAGTGCCTGAGTGATGCTGGATTATTTATGGATGCGTAATTTCCTATTCTTTACCCTTCAAATACTTCTTGAACTAAAAAATTTCTGCCCTTCGACTCTTGTTGTTAATTTAGTGAAATGATATAATGGTCATTTTTACAGAGTTGATGTATCTGGAGGGCGCTCCCTGAGAAATTTCTTTGGAGGTGTGGTTAAGTTACAGGTAATGAGCAATCTCATATTCTATATTGGTCAATTTCTTCAAGTTAACTTTTAGCAGGCTTTGTCGAAACTCGAATGGTGTGAATGTCTGAAGCATTTATTTTCACAGTAGATAAATTGTTATCAATTTTTTATGAAATTCCTGTCTATGCAACCTTGGAGAAATTGGGGAAAAGAATCAGACTCACGAAGCAATTTCAGCAAGATAGCTTGTCATTGTCCCGCTCTAAAAATGTTTACCGCCTAAATGATTCATCAAATAAAAAAATCTGTTACAGAAAGTCTCTTCTGAATTGCTGTATACCTTTGCTTCAAGCGTTGCTCAGCTGAAATTTTCCTGCTTTGTGACAGGGTCTTCATAAGACGCTACCAAGAACGTGCACCAACCACCTTGATGCAACCTCAGTAAGTCCTTTTCAATTAATTTTTTTTTTCCAGTATCTGAAGAGCTTCTTGTTTTCACAATAAAAGTTGTGTATGTTCCCATTTGCAGTGCTTCTTTCCTGAGAATTTAATCAACAACATCAAGACCCCACTTTTCCTGCTGAACGCCGCCTATGATTCCTGGCAGGTAAATTCTTAACTTCATGTTTGTTGCTCTTCTTCTATTTGGAGATAGTTTTAAGTTTAATTTCGATACACTACCATTGTTGTCTACTCACTTTAAAATGATGGAAATCCGCTCTACTGCACGTATTACAGCTTCAGGAAAGTTTGGCTCCTCGGGGAGCTGATCCTCATGGCGTATGGCACGATTGTACACTCAATAATGAAAGATGTTCTCCTTCTCAGATTCATTTTCTACAAGGTTAGCCCTGCTCAAGCAGTTAACCATTTTTCAGTAATTTAAGACCGTGAGCTCACACGTGTTTCTAAATACACATTGAACAGGTTTTAGGATTCATATGCTTAATACAGTTAAAAGATTCGCCGCTGCAAGACAAAATGGTTTGTTTATAAACTCATGCTTCGCCCACTGCCAATCTGAGAGGCAAGATACATGGTTTTCCGATAATTCTCCCATGATTAATAACAAGGTACGCTAAATAGCTTCGTTTATCGCTCTTTCTTTCTTGTTTTTTCTGCTATGCTATAGATTTTGTATAAGCATTGGTACTAACCTGAATATTGGAACAATATACAGCCGATTGCGCTTGCAGTTGGAGATTGGTACTTTGATCGATCGGGTATGAAGGCGATAGACTGTGCATATCCGTGCGATAGAACATGTCACAACCTGGTCTTTAGATGAGCGTTACGATCAAATTCTTTTTCTGGCAACAGCAGAAATATGTTATCATCTTGATAGTGAAATACCCTTTCCAATTAGCTTAAGGTTTACACAAGTGTAACAAAGTTGATTGTAGAAAATAATGTCTGGCATTTATTCTCGAATGCATTTAGTTTAGTAGTGCTCAACTTATGTCCTTTTGGGCCAGTTAGAGCAGGAATTTCTTTTTTATTTATCATTTTATGTATCTACCCAAATTTATTGAATTGTAAAACAAATCAATCCAATGAGTGCTAGTTTAATATCTTCATTTACTTGGACCAACAATGTTGTCTATTCATATCTCACTAGAAGCACCAATTTTCTATTTCTGTGGTTATTCGTTTTTTCTGGTTGTTATTACGGTAGTTCACACCATGGAATGTAAGGGATCTTTACCCAAATAACTGACCGATTTTTTTTTCTAACTAGTATACATAAATTATACAATCATTATATATGGTGATAGATATTATACATGAATTACACATATATTATACATTCAATGGTTAATTTAAGTTCCCAAGACGGTTAGTTAACATAATTCTTCTTTTTGGAATCCCTAGGAATGAGTTGGTCATTCTAAATAAATAATATACAATTAAATAAGTAAAAAATTGAATAGACTAATATGAAAGATCCTCAGAGTTTATTATATAATAAAAAAATTTCAGATGAAAATCACAAGTAAAAATTTAAAAATTTGTAGTTGAACTCTAATAATTTTTTGTGTATTTGCAACTTAGTTTGAAACATACATTATGCTTATTACAAGAGAAAAGAAGCCATACAAATGTAGCTTTCGACTTAAGTAATAATTTAATTTTTTTCGTTCGTCGTTGATCCAGTCGTAGACGTTTTTTCGTTCTCCGAGCTGCATTTTTTCCTTCCCTTCTTTTGCAAATCTATTGAGTTGTCCCACATCCATAGGATTTGAGGTTCTTGCTATGGTTTGGGCAATCCTCACCTTATAAGCTTATTATTGAGATTGAATTAGTCCCAAGGTCCATATATCATTGTATCAGAGCCGACATCTCAATTATTTACCGATATTGAACTCCTTATTTATATTGTCCACGCTCTAGTTTACAGGTCTGGGCGTGATGGGTTGTTGAATTATCCCATATTAAAAGTCATGCTATAACAAGATTGTTGTGACATTTAACTTCACCCGGTAGTCGGGTTTGACCATGTTATTTAAGCTATATTCATTTTTTCCCAAAATATTTAATATGTAGCAAGGCAAGGGCGGATATAATACTACTTAGAATTCCGAAGGCAACCATTTTTCAGAAGCCGATTTTTGCAACATCGATCGCGTTGCCTAAAGGTAACCGATAAATCGAACCGATAAAATGCTATTGGATTATCGGTATCGGGTTATTGGATAAATAGTTTGATAACAGTTTAATGTTATTTGACTAATGAGTTATTGGATCGGGTCTCGGTTTGCCCAATTTTATTAATGATTTAACCGTAACCCGATAAGCTTTATCAAAATTATAAGTTTACCCTCTAAGTATATAAAACCACCTTATGGCTTCATTTTCTCAATTCTCTCGGTAGTTACTCTTTATATTATGACCTTAATCCTTAGACTAAGTTTTAAATTTTTTTTGAATTTCTCATTTTAATTTTTCGAGTATGATTTTTTAGTTTTAAACTTTAGAGAAATAATTGTTCAGATTTTTGTTTTTTCTATTTGTTTCTTTTGTTGCACTGATTCTTTAGTATTTACAAGATTAGTTTTATTATTTTCCAGTGAATTATGCCCGCCTGCAGTGAGATAGTTAGTAATATTAGATTGTTGTGTCTTATCCCTTGGTCCGATTAACTTATAATTTTGAAAATTGAGATCTTTAATTTGGATTTTCAAAATGCAAAGAAAATTTTATTCTCTAAGTTGAAATTTAATCCCTGTTCTCTTAAGAGCAAAAATTCAATTCCTTTCTCTTAATGGTCACAATTTCATTAATACAATATGATCTTTTTTTGATAGTTTTTATTCTTATCGGGTAAACCAATAACTAAACCGATAAGGATTGATAATCGACTGACCAAGACCCGAATCGATATCTTATCGGTTCGATAATCGATTTGGTATATTTATAAACTGATAACCGATATGAAGAACCGATAAAATTCACAACCGAACCAAACCGACGGATACCGACCCCTAACATAAAGTTGGTTTCAAAGTGGCTAAACTAGCAAACCTGTATACACTCTGCTTATGGCTTAAATAGTGGTCCCAAAATCGGCTATTTGTGCACTTGCCCCAGTTGTGAGTATTCCAAATTTTAATACCAAGGAAACATATAGGAAAAGAATTGTTGAAGGCGTAGAAGGCATTGGTAGTTTATATTGGCAAATGACAATTCAGAATATTCAGACCGTCAGAGACTGGCTAAAACTCGTTGGGCGATAATTCCTTTAATTTTACTTTATAAAGCATTTTAGTTTGTGTGGTATTATTTATGCGTATTAGCATATAAATAATCAAGGAAAAACATAAATTTTAATGCTGGTAAGGGACCAGTTTATTTCAATTAGTTGTTGCCGAGCTGAAACGTAGACGAACAAGCAGAACCAAGG